>JAWWLV010000144.1:11191247-11205494 GCA_035041135.1 Platyrinchus mystaceus | reverse complement strand
AGCCTTATTGCCTCAGTACTGAAAACAGGCTCAAATGTTTTGTTGTTTTGCCGTTGCCTGCTAGTGCAGTCCACGAAGGCAAAGGCTGTGCCATCAGCTGAGATTTCAGCTGGTCATGGATTCAAAATTTTTGGTTTCTCTGGTTTGCCTTTTATGAAGAAACGAAGGGGGGTTTGCTGCAGGTTGATAGTTACAGTGCTTGGAGCATTATTTACATTCCTCTTTGTAGCGGCTGCTTCAAGCCCTGTGCGTTGTTTGAATGCCTAACAGGAGTTAAATCATCCCTGGGGTCTCTCACACGGTCTTTTAGCTCACTGTGAATATCAGAGGAGTAAAATTAAACAAACTAATTTTTATAAGCAAACTACATTGTTTGTTTTGCAAAGGGTTAAGGTAAGCATACTGATTTTGGTGGTGGCTTTGCAGAAAATGTTACATAGCTGCTCTCTTAAAACATTTGAAAGAGTTTGTAAGGTACCTTACCTTACCTTTATACCTGACTTTTTATAAGGTATAAAATAATCTGCTTTGAGGGGAGGGCAGTTCTCGAGGGCTAAAAGATAAAAATTCAAAGATATGTCTGGCATCTTAAGCCAAATCTTGTCTTACTCACAGGAGATATTATTTGCAGAAATAAGGTCATCAGGATCTGTCTTGAGAAATCCTGAAATAAGGGCTTCTAGCTTTGAATATTTGTACAATGCATTACATGCTTATATGGGAGTTTTGTACCACAGACTAGTGTCTAACTTGAGAGCTGGTATAAGATGCCTAAAAAAATAAGGAAAGTTAAATAATTTTTTCTCAGAGATGATTGTAATATTGTTATAATATATAACATGCATAGGCCTGACATTATTAGGCAGGCAGGTCTTTTTTTCTGAAGTCTTCTTTTGGGGAATTTAAAATACGTTCTTGTCAATGTTTGTACTTTGGCTTTTATGGAGCAATTAGGAAACAGAAATCTTTAACTATGTTATCTGATTTTTGTCTATGTGAAGCTGTGTATTTTATGGAATACTAGCAATGTCTGTGGTATACAGATCAAATAATTTAGGTGGACAGCTGAAACAAAATACTAACTGAGAAAGAGCCTTAATGAAGTCCTTTGCAATGTTAATTTTTGTACTGTCTGAATTTTACCATTACATAAGTGAAATTCAGGAAATTAACAAACACTTTCTGTGTCTAAATCAATCACTCCTGATGAAAATTCACGTATTTGCAATGGAATAAATTGTAATGGTATTCTAAACCTCCACTAGTAATTAAGGTATAAAGAAGTGCAACACATCATTTTGAAGCCTACTGTATAATATGCCTATTAAGAGTTTCAGAAAATACTTACTTTTATTTCTAGATCAAACACAAGTTCCATGAAATCCTATGGTCCATTTATAAAAAGCAGAAAATGCAGTGAACATCAACTGGTGTAATAAAGAAAGCAATTTTATTAAAAACTGCAGCAAAATTACTTGCGTGAATTAATGTATGTAATCAGTTAATAGTCTTAAACATATAGTCTGTCAGTTTGCTATATTGTAAACTTGAAACCATTGATATCTATGCTCTTTTTTTATTGTAAAGAAGTGTACTGTATAGGCAATGCCATGAATTTTTTTCTTGCTTTTCACTTCCTTGCAGCTTAAAAGCAGGTGTTTACAATGGAAATGCTTTAAAATAATTTGCTGCTCTTCAAAACACAGAGTTACCTTGTAAATGGCATGTTTACCAAAAAAAACCACACAAATGCTTTTTTAAAGAAAAAAAAAATGAGAAAGATAAAAAAAAGAATCCCAGACTTCAGACTCTAAAACATTGCTTTTTTTCCCTTTAGTCATGCAACACATCGATTGTTGCGTTGCCAGAGCATTCAGCTTTCACTCTGCAGCACTCAAACATTCATTTGCTCTTTCTCTCATAGCATCTGCTGAATAAATAATAGCCATGACTTTCAGCATGATACTCATGATTCAACATTTAAAAACTTGCATTTGCTCAGATATGAGACTTAATACTTCAGGGTAAATAAAATAGAAGACACTTGTGAGCCAATGTATTTGTATTCCAAAGAGCTTAAAAGCATAAAACACAGGGACTGTGTGCTGACTGGGAGAAAGAGTGACAGGAGGAATCTGACTGTGATAAGAGAGGCCCTGGATCTGCAGGGTTTGCAGTAGTGGGATTTGAACCATTCTCCTCTTACTTAGATCTCTAACTGTTGGCAGTGGTGTTTGGTTTCTCTTTCCATGCATGCAAAGTACTTTAAAAGTTTTCAGCATTTCTGTTCTGTTTATGAATGGTCTGACTTTAAAACTTCCAGAATCCCAGATTACTTTGGTACTTGTTTTCCTTTTGTGTAGCTGTCCCTTGTAATGTTCCTGTCTTACATTCTGGAGCACACAGGGCTATGTGTAAGCAACATTAACAGGGCTTCAGTCCATAGCATGTGTTTGTTCAGAGAAATGAAGCACAATGATAGCAATTCAACGCTTTTTATATTTCAGGATTTATCATTTTTGTTTCATTGCTGTCTGTAAGCCATGTCCATTGAACACTGTGTATATATTTTTATTTAAATAAATGTAACATTTATTTTTTATGTTTCTGACTTTTTTTGTTTGTTGTTCATTTTTCATTTTCATTATGGTGGTGTTGCCCAGAAGGCAGATTGTGAATGTTGATGAGAGTGGGTTCCCTCCCACATGAGTCAGTCGAAGCCCACTCACAGGTCTTGTCACTTCTAGGAGCAAGTATTTAAGAAAAGTTCGAAGATACAACAGTTTAAAGCCTGCAATGGCCAAAAATTAATTGTTCCTAGTCTTACTACAACTTTCACCTCAGAACCAGGTGGGTCCTGCATTTCCTAGTTCAAAACAAACAAAACATTAAAATGTCCATAAGGAAATCCCTTTCACAGAATTGTTGATCCGTAGAGAGTTGTTCAGCGTAACAGGTGGAGTCAACATCTTTTGTAATGAAGACTATTAAAAAGGTAATATGGCATCCTTTGTCTGGTATTACATCTTCACCATCCCAATGCTGGACCTTGGAAAGTAAGTGTGGGTTGTTTCTTTGCTGGTTTTTTTTTGACCTGCTGTTGATATCTAGATTAATATGATCTGTCACCACAGTGAAAGGTAAGTTCCCCGTGATTGGCTGAAATAGACCTTCTTTTTGGGTGTATGGTAAAACATGGCTCACCTTCTGTATTATCAGTACTATGATTAGCAGGCTGTTGCATAATTTACTATCTCTGTTTGTATGCTAGCATTTTTAGTTGTTTTACTGGGATATATTCAGTGAGATGTTAATTACCTGCAAGGTTCTAGATAACCTTTAGAAAGCACCGGGAGCTAATGGTTATTATGGAAATAAGTTAAAAAGCTGTTAGCATTCAGCCTAGGAGTTTTGTCTCTTGCTAATAAAAGTGACGGTCTTAAAATTCCTTTGTCTCACTTTGCATGCTTATGGATTTTATCTTCCGTGTCAACCAGGGCCGCTTTTTTCTCATGGCAGTGTAAGAGAGAAAAGGAGAAAGAACCTACAGCTGTAGTGAGATGATAGAGTAGTGTGATAGTAAAAATGTTTTCACCAATTCCCCTTCCAGTGTTACGTCAGGGAATGTTTGAGTAGCAGTGTGATCTGATGTTTCTGAGCTACAGTCTGCGGTGTTCTGCACTGGGCTGCCCGTTGTTGATGCTGAGAGTGTGTGTACTCAAATGCTGCTTCTGCTGGGCAAGGCAGTGAGAGCTCTCCTGTGCATTTAGTGATGAATCTTGTGGGGATCACAACCTTTAGTAGTGCTGTGACAGCTGCTGTTAAAGGAATTAAGGGCTGTAGGGTTCTAGATGCAAATTGGACTGCGTGCTGCTTGCTTTGCCCAACCAAACAGACCCTCTGCATTTCTGTGTACTGTCCTAACCCAGTACATAAATGTACTTGTTCTACTGCAGAGAAGATGTTTGATATTATTAGAGGAGTAGGTGTAAACTGCTTCTAAATAAGCTGGGATAAGAAGTTGAATTCAAAGAGTAGCTGAGATTTTTTTTTCACACATGTGTAGAGGTATGTAGGTACATATTATATTTACACTTGCATATTTTTGTCGAATACAGTTTTACTGTTGGAAGTGTTGCACCAAGGATAGGTTCACATGAGCAAAGCTTTAGCAGGGCTTGCAGCATGCCTGGTGGCATATGCTGACTCTAATGGTAAAAGCTGCTGCTGGGAAAAAAACAAAAGGAGAGAGAGAAACAGGAAAGGGAAGATGTTTCCCAGCAGCTCTCATGGGGGAGTATTTCCCAGACCACGTCTGTCGTTCCTGTCAGGAGTTTGAAGAGTTCAAGCCCTGGCTAGCTGTTCCTGGTCATAATGTCATCACTGACTGAAGTGGGGCTCGATCAGAGCAGCTCTCCCTGCCCACAGGTTGTGAGCCTTGGTGCACGTGTGTCTTTGAGTCTCTCATGAAAACCAATGACTTCAACCAAAGGGCAGGAAGAGGAGGAAGGAAGGGGCTAATTCTGTCCCAGCAGCAATCAGTTTGCTACGTGCCTGCCCCAACAGCAGCAGGCTGCAGGTGCAAGGCTGGGAGAATAACAGCACAAGAACAAGGGAAGAATACTGTTGTGTTCATTTTGTCTTTCCCCAGCAAAGTCCATGTGGATATTTATTTTTCATGCAAGAATAAGTTTTGATTGCTGTAATTTACAGGACACAGCAGTTTAAACTGCTGACTTGAACAGAATTAGAACAACTGTCATACATAAGCAGAGCAGAATTCACCCCTTGGGTGATACCACTCCTTAGAAGTTTTCTTTTAGTGTAAAGCTTCACATACTTTGAAACACAGAAAGGTTTAAAGTCTAATCCTGAATTTGTTATTCACAAGCAAAGAATCAGAAATAGGGCACTGGAGGTGAGAAACTTCAAGAATCAGACTTTGTGAGAGGATTCAGAAGCATTCACAATCCTGAACTTTCATTCAGAACTGCAAAAACATTTTGTTTGTATAAGGCCACACACAGGAAAAGCTTGGTCATGGTCTGTGAATACTCTTTTAGTACACAAGGAAGTTGATGGCAGTTTCCTGTAAATGATTATAATCAATAGCCAACACTTTTAATGGACTTGCACACAGAACAAATATATGCTTTCAACAAGGTCTCTTTTAGAGGGGATATGTGCAGTAAAATATTCAAAAGAATCTTAATGGGATCTCGTGGTGTTATTAAGACAGAGGTTTCCAAGTTGTTTGGACACTTATCTAAGGTTAAAATACATTGAATAAATAGGAGCTTTAGTCTGTTTTCTAACTTAAATCAAGGTGGGTTCTCAACATTTCCTGTTTGAATTTGGTTTCTCTCTGGTATGGTGGGTAATAAGGGGAGACCTAGAAAAGCCCAAGCTAATGAAATATCAATGGCTCTTAGTAAGTCTGGCTCTTAGTATTTTTCAAAAAATACCGGAATATCACGAAATAATGACAAGCTTATGTCAAAGGAGTTATATAAATTGGGTCATCTGACTTGATTCTGTTTACAGAGGAGACCTGAAGTCTTTGTGACAAGATGAGACTGATGTTACTTACTGGGACTGGTTTCCAGCAGCCAAATTCTGCTGACTGTCCTATAATATGGCAGCTCTCCTCCAGACTCAACTGGAGTCAGTAATCCCAAAATAAACTTCTCAGTAAATCCCAGCCTTCTTACCACTCAGTTCTAGGCATGATGTTCTGGTGTTGGGGAGCAATAAGCAAGCACAGTTGTCCCCTCCTGCCCCGATACTGCAGCATGACACCGGCATTCTCTTTTCATATAGCATCTGTATGGCTCTGTGGTATGTCATGGAACTCAGTTCAGTTCACAGACCCAGTTCAGTTCAGTTTGTGGGATGTATATGAAACACCCAGCAGATAAACACATGCAATAAAATCAGGGACCAAAGAGATCTCCCCTGACTAGTCAATGACAGGTAAGGAAGATCATGTCTAAAAGCTCTATATTTTAGACTGCATTCAACTTTTGTCTTCACCCGAGATATTCCTGGAGTTGGAATGCTTTGTGACTGTGGTAGCAGCTATGATGGACATAGGCTATTGGTTTATCAACATAAATATTAAAAATGTCCTTGAAGAAATGACAGGATTTCTGTAAGAGCTGTGGCTGCTCGGGCAAGCAGGTATCATGCACATATATTCTCATACAGGTGAGATGGTTTTGCAGAAAAATGGTTGTTTTTAGATTCTCAAAAAAGCAAGGGGCCAGGACAATGCTTAACTGAGGAGGTAAGGAGTGCAACAATGAATCAAGGCGATCTCTTATATGACTGATAAGCATCATGTCTCTGGATTTGACACCCAAGGATTAAAAACCTTTTAGATGTTGATTAGAAGACCTGATATAAATAGAAAGTACTTGCTTGTATAAGTTAATTCTTTACACTTGAATATTTGATACAAGCAAAGCTAATTTTCACCCTGAAATAAAAACAAATTCACAAAATAGTATTAAGTAATATAAAACAGTACTTTTAACAGGTCCCTTTACGTTCTCATGATACACCACCTGAATGCTTTGTTGAAACAGGAGGTTATTAAAAAGAATTTAAAATCAAGGCTTTTACTTTTTTAATATCAGTATGGGAAAAAGAAGTGAGCATTTCATATGAGTGGAAAGTAGTAGCTGTTAGCAGGTTTTTTGTGTGCATCCAGTTAGTGTGCTTAGCTATAAAATGCTGATAAGAGCTAGTTTAAAAAAATAAAAAGTGCAGCACCCAGTTTATATTCACATATTCATGGGCATAGTTAGTGGACATTGGCAGGGGAGATGTGATCCCACACTTTTTAAAAGTCAACAGGAAAGCAGTGCACACCATGCAATTCCCTTTTGCATTAAACTTATTAAGTCAAATCAATTTTTATGAGCACATAGGCCAGAGCTCTGGCACTTAATTCCTTTTGATCCTCCACCTGCTAAATTCTGCTTCCCACTGTGCTACCGTGCAGATTTTTTTTAACAGATGATTTGTTTGGACATCATTAAAAAGAAAAAATTGCAACTTCTAGCAGTACTAAGGCACTGAAAGGCACTGTCAGGTTATTAACTGCACACACACACACACACACAAATATGCACAAGAGGGGATTGCAGAGTTAAGAAAATGCCACTGTTCTCTCCCAAGGATGAAGCAGAAGACATACCTGATACTGACTTATGCAAAGCCAGCTTTAAAGGTAAGTCTCACGAATTTCTGTGCCTGAGGTGCAACTTCCAGCTACCAAGTCTGTTAAGTGTCTGGAGAAAGAGACTGCTATGAGGTGACAGATTTTAAATGGAAGCTCCTGTGACTGAGTCAATGGATTTGTAACTACAATGATGTTAACTCAAAACTATCCTTTCCCATGATTAGTGTCCTGAAAGGCATATTTCCTAATTATGGATTCTCTTTTCAGCTGACTGCTACTTAGTGTTGGTATAAGGTGTCTTCTATACAAGTAATGCACATCTTTGGCACTAGGGGTTTTCATGCTGCTTACATTTTTCTGTGATGAGCATCATAAAATGATTTAAACATTTCAATTACTGATCACGTCGTGATTATACTTTAGAATTTTTTTGTTGTTGTTAGAAAACTAGTAGTTCATTGACATTTAGTGGTGGGCCTATGAACAGATCTTTTTACTCCTGGGTGTGCTGTACTTAGAGCAGCCAGATCCACATTTAGATCCTTGCATTGGTTTGAGCACCAGGAGTTTAAATACCCCCAAAAGCTGAGGGATTGCATAGGGCCCTTGAGCCACTGATGCCATGGAGCCTCAGTAATGGCAGTAAACAAGATCATGTGCTCACACACAGAACTAATTGCTCATCGTGCTCCTCATTCAGGGAGGTGGGTCTGGGAGAAGGCTGGTGGCACATTAGCTGGGCCTGGAACTGTGTGGATCCAATGATCTTTGGGTATTTTCACAGTTTGTGATTGCATTTTCATGGATCATAAGTGCTGTCGTGATCCTGTGTCTGCTAAATATCCTGACTTTTTGTCTTGCTCTAACACCTCTTGTCTCCTTTTTAAGTAATGATCTAATAAATAATTAATTATTAATTATTTAATAATCAACTTAAGCAGGTATGAGCTCATGTTCTCAGAAAGGATGGTATTACAAAAGATTACAGACACATGAGAAGTTCCTCCTTTGGAAAGATAGTCCGGTGAGTCTGGATCTGAATCGTCCATATTTCAGTAAATCCCCACCACTACTCTATAGATATATGACACCACTGGAATATTCTAGTACCTAGTATTCCTCTGCCAGAATTTTTTTATAATCTACCTTCCTGCTATGTTTGTCTCATAACATGGGAACCTGGGTGGAGAACTGGGTCAGGAGAGCTGTTGTACAGGCTGCGCCCTTTGAGTACTTGCAGAATTGCTCAATAGAGTACTCTTAAAAAAAATAGAGCAAATATGTAGGCTCAGTGAATCATATGTACGAGTCATGCTATAAGGTGACACCTCAATAGCAGGGATCAGATTCACCAAGAGAAAATTCTGTGTGACAGTTTTCCTTTGATATGCCCAGTCAATTGCAAATATGGAGTAAATTCAGTAAAATGTAGGCTTTTTGAATCAGTTCAGATTTTATTATGCAGTAGGGATAATATTGCAGATTAGCCTTTAGGGATGTAGGTTATGTTAAGTAGAACACCTTCTTCAAGGCTTGGAAAATTTATGATTTAAAATGAGTTTTTATTAAACTTTATTAAGAAGGCAAAGACATGGTGTGGATTCCAGTGAGAGAACCAAAGCCTGGAACCCATAACAAAATTATTCTAATCATGAGCCAAAAAGATCAGAAACTACCCACCTAATCTCCTGCAGGATAATCAAATGCAGTTCAGGAAATGTCAGGTGTAATTGCCACTTAGCTTCTTCAAAATGCGCATTTGTTTTATCTATCGGGTATAGAACACATTTTGTTCTGACTTTTGTTCCATTTTTTAAACTTGGGCTTATGTCTTGCATCCAAGGCAGGGTAAACATAGATAAACTTGACATTTGCAGGTGCACACTTCATTTACCCTTTAGTAGAAAATGATCTGGTGCTCCAATAAAGTTTTGAAGTATCATAGGCTGCATGCTTGAAGTATACATCCATAAATGTGAAGTTAATCTATGGTTATGGAACACAAATAGGACAATAAATATGACAATGGGAAAACAAAAAATATGCTTTATAAATAATATTCTTGCAATGTTATTCATAACACAGCACGAAACAGGAGTTTGGTGAAGTCTTTATGTATATTTTAAAATCAGTTAATCAGGCAAATAATTGATTAATTGCAACACAAGGTATGTCACTCTTCAGTATTCTATTTCAGTCCCAAATTTCGTTTTGGAAGGTATGGTTTGTTTTGATGGGAATTGCAGTTGGGGAATGACTGTTACAGTTTTTCTGGTCGTCCTTGTTTTCAATTTGTGGTAGAGCCATAGGTCAGTGGACAATTTATATGTAATGTACTTCTTATTGGGGAAAAAACCTACTTCTCATTCCATCTGAAATTAGATATTGAACAAATGAAAAAAGTTAGGAAACTTAGCCAAATCTATCAGGAAAACTAAGTATCCAGGGTGTTGGCATTTTTGATCAGCGTGCTTAAAACTTAAAAAGTAGAATAGCAAGCTCAGCCCTCTTGTATGGCAGTAAAGACTTTTTATTCCACTTGAACAGTTTCCTCAGTCATTTTCTCCCAGTGCACTGCTCAGTACATGACTAGGTTTGACAAGAAAATGTGTCATAATATCTCCTATTAATGTAACACAGTATTGAAAGAGCAAAACGAAGATTAAGAGCAATTAAGGCAACTTAAATTCTAGTTCAGCAGACAAAGTAGATAGAAGTGTATTATATCTATTCCTATTTTAAGCTACTGGATGCTCATACTCACACATTTTTGCTTCCCTAAAGCAATCCATGTAAGGGGAACTTGACCTTGGAATGGCAGCAGTATGTTAAACTCCTCTATTTCTTTGCTTGGTATTTGCTGTAGTTTTTATTGGCTGATAATTTTCATCCTCTTCCACTGTCTAGAAAAGGACATAAAGCAAAAGGGCAAAAAGTGTAGTGAACAGGAATACATATTTTTCTTCATAACTATGTGTGTGTGTGTATATATATATATATAGTGCACCAGTGGGAATACAGATATCACACATTTTTCTCTGTGCCTTATTCTACAGCAAATTACCATGACTGTGCTGATATATTCTAGAGGTTGAGAAGTAGACTTCAGCAGTGAAAATGCTACTAATCACACTTTTCCAAGTTACTAACTGTATCGAGATTTTGCAAATGATGCAAGATCTAATACATTGCCATCACAGTTTGAGACTGCAATCTAAATTTAATGCTACTTTGTTTCATTTTATCTGCTGAAGGAATTGTGATGAACTTCACATATCAATATGTTTTCCAAAAGAAAATTAGAAATTTGCATTTCTTTCATTGATAAATTAGGTATGATTATCACATTTTAAAATTACGTAGTTTGTTTAAGGTGGATCTTTTCTTTATCATGTGTCCATGTTTTATTAGTAGATAATTGATAACTCATTCACTGTTTCTTTTCCCTGCAAAGGCTTTTATAACGGGTTATTTATATCTGAATTCAGCACAACAAAGAGAACAAGACAAACAGTAGTCCAAATAGATGGATATGGAAAAAATAGTCATGTGCTTCTTTTATGTCATGTTGGATCCCATCACAACTGGTAGAAGAACATAAACTAGATCCAAAAGGTTTAATTTTACATGTACATGCAGGTACCTTAGGCAAAACTGGCAGTTTTCCTTTATGTTTGTAAGTGATGAAGGTCAAAGAAAATACTTATAATCCAACCATACCTGTCTGGAAGTAGAGAGCTGGCATAAAGCAATGATAACATCAAGAAAGCATATTTATTAAGGTGTTCTACTGCTGAAATAACACTATACTAACAATAATACTACAATCAAACCACTTTCACAATACCTTATCGTTGGATCAAAGTTAAATAATAAAAGTTATCAAATCATTGAATTCATCGGGATCTCCCTGAAAGCTGAAGGGTTTGGTTATCTGATTAAAAAATCCCACTCAAGAAAGTCAGCTTTATTCAATAGTTTCTTAGGACCTGAGGAAATGATGAACAAAACAAAAAACCCTCCAGTCATTTTCATTAAGTCCCTTGTGTTCTGGTTGTGGTATGTCATGGATCAGATAAAGAATGCCCAGATAACCCCATATAGCTGATAGCAGTAAAAATCCCAAGGCCATTGCCGACTTGTCTTAGGGAGCTTCCCATCTGATCATGACTGAGACCCTTTGAACACTTAAAGGGCCCTGAGTGGGATGTGTAAGAATCACCTGTGAGCTTTCTCATGAACCATTCTCCATCAGCTGTGGTTATTTTGTCCAGTGTTGATTACTGAATCCAAACCCTCTTTAGATGAGGAATAGTTGAAGCTCAATCCTAATTGGATAAAGGAAGGAGCACTGTGCAGCTTAGCTCAGATCAGGCTCATGTGAGGTAATCCTTACTTTTAGGACAGGCAATTCAAAACCAACAGGTTGAAATATATAGTCAGGGGTTTTATGTTAAAGTGGAGACTTGGGCATTAGTTTATATCACTTCTGTTGTCTAACTTTAGTCTAGTTGTCATTTACATTCCCAGGAGAAAAATGGCCATAGCCAGAAACATCATAAATCCAACTCTTTAAGGAATGTAGGGACTGTCCTCCAAAGATGCTGCTCCCTGTCTAGTTAGGAAAGGACTCAATTGGGAGTTCTGAAAATCAGTTTAAATTAAGACACCTATAATCAAAATCAGGATTTCTGAATCCTAGCCACAACAGCTGCCAGCTGTCAGTGTTGTTCAGCTGAGGAAAAGGCAAGCTCTTGTTAAAAAAGCACAGAGGAGCCTAAGACGTATTAGAATAAGTATTTCCAAGAATCCTCAAGGTGTGGAAAAGCAAGATAAAAACTGTTTTAAGAAGTGAACATGGGCTTGTCTGGATATGTCTGCATTATTTTGCCAGCCTGCAAAAATTCAGTACCAGAAATCCTTTTTGATAATCAGGAAGCTGTTCTTGTATTTAGCCAGCAAGAACATTTACTCTGCAGTGACACTGAAAATAAATAACTTATGACTGTAGCTCTTAATCCATTTGCAGACAAGACACTAATATTAAAAATTAGCTATTGGTCAAACTGCTTATCTACTTCAATTTTTTTCTTGGTGAAAGGAAGTTTCAAAATGAAAGGTAAATAAAATACTTTTCAGTTTCATGTAGGGATTCTGTTGGCTCATTCTCCATGTGCTAATTCAATAGCAGAGCATGTGCCGGGCTGTAAGACTGAGGTTTTTTACCCTGCAAAGGTTAAAAAGCAACGTTATTGAAAGCTAGGCAGACAGTACAGCAGGTATGGCCATCAGTACCTGCCAGCCCTGTGGCCTGAGCAGCAGTGGGAGGGAATGCAAGACTGCCATTTTAAGAGAAAGAATGAACAGCCACGTTGCTTTAAGCATCTGGATTGTGAGATTAAACTGACAAATAAAGCAGCAGCATGAATACCATAGACTGAATTCCTCTCCTCAGGAACACATTTCTCTGAGCTTGAAGGAAATGTAAGAAGTTGCCTAGACTTGCACTGAAATTACAGAATAATTGCAGCAGTGCTGACAAGAAATTTGTTGGCAGTTTTCACATCTGCACGGCCATAAAAAGCGATGGCATTCAATATACAGCAACACGTGTGCTGCCCCAAATGCCCCTCAGTCTGCGCCCTGTCAAAATGGCTTCTCTTTGTGTTGAAGGAAGAAAGATAAATGAGGAGATTCACTTTTCAGAGGTTGCTGCCTCTCAGTGAAATAGTGAGTAGTCAGCACTTGTGAAAAAGCTCTTTTAATGACACCTACTTCTCACTCATTGGAATAGCAGTGGGTTAGATATTTAAGCAGAGGGTTTTAGCAACCTTTCCAGACAAAATCAGTTCCCCCTGGGAATATTAAACATTTTGGAATTAAAAGCAGAAGGGTTGGTTTTTTTTCTTTTTTTCTTTCACAAGCCCTTTGGGATCTGTTTCAGATGTAGTCACTAATGAAAGCAGTCCTGAGTGTAAACCTTCCCAAGTGGAGCGGAGTGCATTGGGTCCGGTGCCAGAGGAAGCAGCACCACGGAGGGAAACCATCAAGGTGCTTTCCTCAGTTCCTCACAGAGAGACACTTCATCACAGTCATCATACACAGTCAAGAAGGAACGTTATTAATATCCAGAGAACTGGTATCTTTTGGATATACCTTAGTAAATTAATTTGTAGTTTGAGAGAGAGACATACAGGAAAGAAGAGCTGACATCTTACCCTCCTCTGCACTGCCACCATCCAGCCCGCGGCTGCCATCCCACGCAGAGCTCCAAGGATGACCTTCTGCAAAGACAGACTCTCTGTGTGTTTTCCAGGGAGGGTTTTCCAAAGCTCCTCATGGCTGTTTCACTGCAGGGACAGGAGAACCCTCTGGAAGGTGTGGGGAGACAAGGGGAACCTTTGGGAAGCTCTGCAGAGCACGTGAGAGGGAGGCAGCTCTTCTGAGCAATGTCAGAGACTTTTGGGGCTCTACAGGAGTCCTGGAGACACACAGTGAGATCCTCTGAGGCCATGACAGGCACGAGGCATCTCCTCCAAGGGGCCAGAGGGTCTGTGTGGTGTTTTTCCTGCCCAAGAACCCACCACCTGTTAGTGAGGTGAGGAGAACCCTCCCTGAAGGAAAAGGCTCCATCTTGTCAGGACAAGCTGGGCAGGAAGAGGCAATTCATTACCAACATTGTTTCCTCCTTTTGCCTTGAAAATCAGAGCTCTAACTACTTGCTTGAAAAAAAAAACAAAACAAAACAAAAAACAAAAAACCAAAACCCAAAACCAAACAAACAAACAAATCAGCTTTCTCTAGTGAAACTTGTGACACAAGGTCTTTCTGCTCCTGCTGTGTTTGGAGGGAAGGAGGGAAGGCACAGGCAGCTCTCCTTCAGAGCCATGGCAGGGTGGTGGGGCAGGTGCTGGGGCAGGGTGTGTGAGGTCTGCGCTCCCTGGGGGAGCTGTGCCTTCCCCATGGCCTCAGAGGATGGGCCATTTCAGCAGGGAATTAGTATTTCCAAGGGAGATTGCATCAAACCTCCTCGTGCAGCCCAGTCACGGATGGCAACACCG
>JAWWLV010000144.1:11170047-11191147 GCA_035041135.1 Platyrinchus mystaceus | reverse complement strand
TTCAGCAGGGAATTAGTATTTCCAAGGGAGATTGCATCAAACCTCCTCGTGCAGCCCAGTCACGGATGGCAACACCGTGAGGAAAACTTGGGAGCTTCACAACTTCAGAATCCTTCATTTTGTCACCCAACAGCGTGTAAAGGTGAGTACCTTTAATTCTCTTTCCTTTTTTTTGAAATCTGCTCACAGAATGAAAAAGAGCAATTGAGAACATGCTGCCTGTGACAGATTCCAGCATGTTACTGGTGGGTAGTTTCTTTTGCCTACAATCCGAGTGGCACTGAAGGTCCTTGCGCTGCTGCAATCCCACCCTTGAAGGGTCAGAGGCTTCACTGGCTCTGGCAGTAGAACTTGTTGGCTTGTTCATTTTGTAGGCTCTTCTACAAATGTGTTACATCAGGTGGTGAAAGCTGAAAATATTGTATCCTTGCTTTATCTGCACCATGACTTTTAAACATTTTCTTTACCCACCAAATATTAAATACAAAATGGCAGAGGAAACTACTGTTAAGAATTGAAGAAAGCTTTAAAATACAGATTTATAACTTTTTTTTTTCTTCCCCCAACTGGATTTCATGCTGTAGAGTTCACGGGAGCACTTATTCTGGATGTTATCTGGATTAATCCTTTTTTCTTTGGGTGTGATGTTGTGATAGCATTTACATATCCAAGGCAAGGATAAATTTATGGTGGGCCAAGACTTTTCTGGATCAGACTGTTGTGTGTTTTCTGGCTGTTTGTAACCACTTGTTCTATATCTTTACAATATGGCATCATGCTTCAGCAAGCACTGTAGAGGACAAGTTACAAGTTATTGCCACTTTCCTGATACCTCTTGGTCAGGAACCAAATCAGTGTGTGTGGGACTTAAACACCCATATCTGTCTGTTCAGCCAACAGTGGTCCTCAGATTTCAGTTCCTTGTAAGCCTGGTTGTAAAATTAATGATGCCTGACAACGTATCTGGATTTTGAACACTGTTATGTTAGTTTTTCATATTTCCTGGACTTATTGCCTCAGGTGAATACATATGTGGCATATCAAATGTAAATCTTATGCAAAATGTTTGTTCAGGCACTAGAATTTAGTAAATGCTTACCTCTGTGTAGCAATGCCTTTTCTTTCACATATACAGGCTATTAAATCGCTGTATGACTTACAAGCTGTAGTGACCTGGCAAATATGGGATCTAAAACGAGTATGTAAGGCTTCATGTTTGTTTCCTTTAAAGAAGATGAACTTTTGCCAGAGCTGGAGGCCAGTTTGTATTCTAGTCCACAATATAGCAATGCATTGGAAGTTTCTTACACTAACTGTTGATTGTTGTTATTCCCAGACCATGAATCATGGCTGCATAATGGCAAATAATTCACTGTAGTTAGACAGCTGTTAACATACAAGTTAGGCACCCTCACAGGTTAAGATCCTTGTGTTTCAAATCATTGTTGGACTATGTGATAAAAATGAATTTGCAGTTTGATGTAAAATTCAGTAACATGGTTCTGTCTATCCTTCTCTGCTCCCTTGAAATGACCGTAAAACCCAGTTGATCTGGAAGCAACCTTGTCTTTATTTTGTTCTGTGGACTTTGATGTACTGAAGACATTGGGTGCTCCTTTGTCGAGAAATTTGAGGCTGCAGAAAAAAGCTGAAATGCTTGAAAATCTCCTGTTCTGCAGTTAGCTAGGATCAATTGATGTGTGACACTGCCAAGGTTCTGAAGTGGCTTTTAGTCATAACAGACTCCCAGAGCTCTGGTAGAGTCAGCAGAGTTCACCAGAGAACGAGAGGATTCCTCAGGTGCCCTGGGTCTGAGAACTCTGTATAACTCCATGAGTTTTAATGGGAATGAAACAGCCCTTTAATGCCACCGTGTTTAAAATGCCATGTTAAGACATTTTACAGTTAGCATTTCTCAATTATTTTCTCCTTCTGATGGTGTGACGTGCTCAGCCAACCTATCAGATAAAGCAATTCTATTACATATGTGCAGTGAACACAGTTTGTGCCAAAAGCACGTGACTTGCTGTATGTGCCTGTACTGACATGGTGAGGGGGAGCTGCAGACACCCAGGTCTTTAAAGTGTGTAAAACTCCTGATGCTGTGCCTGACACAGACACAAGCACGGTTGCTGTACAGCACTGGCACTGTAACATCAGGATTTTTCATCGAGGATACAGCAGCCTCAGGTCCAGAGATGCAAACCAAACACAGGAATTTATGAACAGCCAGTTTTTTCTAGTGGAAATAAAAGTGGGAAATGCACATTGTCTGTGCACTGAATTCCAGAAGTGGCCTCTGTAATGTTGCTTCCACAAAATGTATTGGACATGTCGGTGCAGCCTTGGTTTTGTTCATTCTCCATGTTCCGTGAACAGAATAGCCTGAGACTACACAGCCAGAAATTCATGGAGATTGTGCAGATACCTGTTAAAGCATTCTATTGAGTCTAGCAATTCCAGAGTATTTTCTGAAGCTGCAATGTCTCCTGAGGGGCCACTTTAACTGTTTTTCTCGTAGCCCTTAAAAATACTTTCTGATTTTCTCAGAAGAGTTGTCTGTTCTGCTTATCTGTACAAACAAAGCAAAATTGACTCTCATTTAACTTAATTATGGGTCAATATGTGTTGTACTTAACAGACAACAGTGTGTATATGCTTGTTCAACTATCAAGTATAAGTAATGATGAATTTTCTCTTAGCCTTTGAAGAGAGAGAAATTAAGAAGCAGTCACCTGAGCTATGAAATTTTACTATTACATTGTATTACAAGGCAGTGAAAACAGGGGAAAATGCATCATGAGTGTAGACAAGTCTGTTTGCTGAGGAAAACAACTGGAAAAATTCGTTTGCAACCCTTTAAAGGGTGTATGTAGTGACAGTATGGGGCAATTAAGCAGATAATTGGCATGTAGTGTAGTTTGGTATTGACTGTTCCTCCTTAGAGTGAGCAGTTAAGGCAGTTATTTCTCTGCCTCCTGTTTCATGGACATGTCATTAACAGTTAGGATCATTATATTTTTTGCTCCCACTAGCTTGAAGTTTTCTGTCACCTGGTTCTATGGAGCTTATATCCTCCATCACTGCATATATTAATTTTGTCTAGAACTTTTACTTTCTCCTTTTTATTTTTCCGTGACTACAGTCTAGCAGCTTATTTCACACTGAGGACCTAATTACTTTACCTTTCCTGGCATTTCTCCTCTCCTTAAGGCATTCATAAAGACCATGTAACTGTTTCTGAAGTCCTCATTAGACTTGAGAAAAACTTGCCTGTTAAGGAAATACTTAAAGAAATAAATGTGAGTGTGGTGTATTTTAAATCTATCAGGCTCTTTGGTGTAGTAAAATTGTATAGTGCTGTTTTAAAGCAGAAAAAGTGTTGCCAGTGCTTTATCACACACACTTCTGTAGTGCTTAAGCAGAAGTGGGCATAAGTAATAATGATGGACCAGCAGTGACCTCCAGAGAGCTGTCCCTCTCTTAACTGAGATTTCTTTTTATTGGGGAAAAAAATTAGATTAAATAATATTAAAGGTATTTCTCTCTTTTATATAGTGCAGTGGCTTTCCAGCTGTTTCAACCAAGAACAAAGTCTGGAGTCTCCTAAAGTCTGAATTTGGAATCCTTAACTCCAGTAGAGTCAGGATTTTCGTGTTTGTCACTGACTTCACACAATTCTCTTGACCCATGTCAATGAAGATTCCAGTGTTTCATGAAGTAATTAAATTTCTTCTAGGAAGCCAGCAGTGTGGCAGCAGTGATATTCTGCCACTGTGTTGCTACAGTTTGCAGGTTGTCATGGGCAGAATGGGAGCTTTAGACTAAGTTTATTAGAGAAACCCTTTCATTGTGTCATGAGGTGCAGAAAGAACCCCCTTACTTTTTAGACTCCTCAGAGAGGAGCCTACATGCACCTGCATCCAGTCTTGGCCCCAGACTTTATCAACAGTTTATGTCCAAAGGATTATACGGGTGTGATATTTTTTATCTGACTTTGTCCCACAGGATTAAGGGTGGCAAACCAAATGTATTTATATAAAAATAGATCATTGATTATTATAATGATAAGATTAAAATATCTTAATCAAAATTGTTTACCCCACAGTACAGGTAGCTGTAACTATTACTACAGTGCACTAATTTTGAAGCAATGCTGAAGCAATTATATTAAAGCCATTATATTGAAGCAATTATACTAAAGCCACTATATTGAAGCAATTATATTAAAGCTAGCAAAACCAAGTATTAAGCAGAGACTGATGTTACTCACCCACAACGATGACTGGGGCCAAATGTCTTTCACTCAGCCTCAAGTAGTAACCTTGAGGGGTGTCCCCATTTAAGACAGGAATCTCCACACACACTGTGAGAAGGGATTTGTTAGAAGACCCTGCTGTTAAAAAGTGGGATGGGGCTTCTATAAGGTGATTGTCAGTCGTATGTCTCTGGGCCAGCAGTGTCAGCTTAACATCTTTAGGTAAGTTACCAGTAGTATCACAGTTTGTTCTTTTCTCGGGTTCTTTATAAGGTCTGCCACATCTTCATCTCACTTTCAGGATGTTTAACTTTGGGATTGATGAGTCAGGCTCGTTTCAGCATTATTCAACACCGAAGCAGAGCGTCCTGCTACACATGTTCAGCCAGTGATAATGGAATATCCATTTCTTGTCCCTGATTTTCACTGCCTGTCTGTTCTGCGCCTCTTCCTTGACCACTTCCTTTTCAGAAGAGAGTGATGCTGCTTGTATGTCTGTCTTCTCCATTTAAACAGAGGATTTGTAAGGAGGAGCTGATGGGTTGTGCTCCCTTTCTTGCTCTTCTGCCATCTGGAAGCACACCCCACTCTTTGCACCAAGAGCTGGAGCAGAGCAGAGGTACAAAGTGTGCATTGCAGAGAGAGAGTTGGGTGGGAGAAAGATTTTTTCTGTGACTGATTCCCATCTGACCATATGACACTGTCTCCAGCAGGAGAAGATTTTGGGGGATGACTCCAGCCTTTCAGTAAGATCAAATCATTTGAGAAAGAGACATTAATGGGAAGAGGTAAAAATAAATTTCCTTTTGCTTTTCCTGACCAGCTGGCTAAAATGACATTGAACATTTTTCCAGTGTCTTAATAATAACAAAATACTTGGTGATACTTTGATATTTTGTGAGGCAACATTGTTGTGGAAGATTCAAAAGAAACTGCTCAGTACAGGGCTGCAAGTGGGCATTCAAGTATAATAAAAACACAGTAAAGTTTAAGTGTTAAAATATGTGTTAAAGCTTCCAAAAGATGGAACACATACTCCTATGTAATTTCCCCTCCCCTTTCTCCGGTTTATAATCAGATCTCAGCTAGTGTGGCATACCCAAACTGCGTGGAACTCTTCCATCTTTCAGTTCCAAATGATTCCATATCAAAAGGTAAATAAGAATCTGTTTCAAGTAAACCCACATGTCAAAATAGCTCACTTCTTCACACATTTATAATTCTGTCACCTGAAAAAATTGCAACACTTACTTCTTTATAGATTTTGCAGGTGGGATGGCTGGACTATGAGGTTCCTGCAGCTTCTCTGTCTTTTAGAAGTACGTGTGCTATGAAGAAGGCTTTTCACTCTAATTTTAGGTACATTCACTTGCTTCAAAACAAAGTTGCTGTTACTAATCTGACTACATCAGTGGCATAGTTCTTCACCTGAAATAAAATCAAGACAGGAATGAGAGGGAAATCATAATGTCCTCAGCAAGAGATGTCTATTAGTACCAAAGTACGCTGACAGTGAAATTTCAGAACAGTTTCAGTCTTGCTCCCTTGCTGGTAAGTAGGAACCCAGCTGGGTGATTTTGTTTTGGCATTAAGGTGATGAGTTCTGTTCAGCTCAAAATTCAGCACTGAACGCTGAGTTGCTGTAATCTGAGACAAAGTTGATTTGGACTGTCAGGTGTTTTCCAATGAGGAAAGATTTTATCTGAAACCGTGATATGATCTGTCTCGCAAATATGATAAAGTTCAAACCCAGAAAGTTTGACTCTTCCTCAAAACAGGTCCTGGAAAAACACAGGTTATCTACATTTACATTACTAAGCTTTAGGCTGCCAACTTTAGGTTGCTAATGATAAATGCAGAATTAAAGTATACTCATGATTTAAGTACTTGCAGCTAGACTATGTTGCTTTTTACATGCTTTTTTATTTTTTTTCAAGATGATTTAGCTTGTTGCTATGCAGGGTATTCTATACCTGTAGTTTTGTTTAAAAAGATCTTCTTTTCCTTGGAATCAAATAGGTTTTACATTTCTTCATTCTAACATCAGCATTAAAAGATTTGGAACTGCTGTCAGTTGTAACTGATTGCTAGTAAATCTTTATTGAAAACTCTAACAGTGAGATAAAGTTTATTCTTATCTTATACTTAGTGGTAGCTCTTACAATTAGTTTTGTATTTCCCAACAGTTTTCTTTAAGTTAAAGGTGCAAATTTAAAGAAGCATACTTTGCACTAGTTTTCTTCATTCTGCGGTATGTTAAATTAGTCAGCTGCTTTTACAAGAAAAGTAGTGGCTGAAATATAAATGGAATTATTGCTCAATTATCTCAACTTTACGAATAAGCCAGAATGGATTTTTTTAGCTTTGTCAGAACACAGCTGTCATCATCTTCGACTGTATTTCATGGTCCACTGGAATAACTAAGCTTGGGATGGAGTTTACAGATGCCAGCCTCTTGCTCTTGCACTTGGTTCACCTCCTGCAGTTCCCATGTGCTTTGTACCTCCTTTCACACTGTAATTGCAGAAATTCAGCAAGAGTCAATCTTGTCCAGTTCTAGGTGTGAATTTTGCCATTTTGGTGTTGCACTAAGTTGCCTGGACTGAAGGTGAATGAGGGGTCCTTGAATGAGGGGACGCTGCTTGTCCACCCATCTTCAGCCTCTTTGTCCAGCCATGCTCAGATCCAATGATGTTCTCCTTGGTCCTGCCCTGGAGCCCACCAGTGTGGGTGCACAAACTGTTGTTGTCAAAACTGTTATGGAGGAAGCATTCTTGAAAAACATTTCCTCATACAGATTCTTTTTTTCTGGCATCTAAATTACTATTTCGGGCACTGAGAGGGGAAAGGAGGAGGAGTATAAATTACAATAAAATTGCTGCTTCTGTTGGATCAGGTTTCACTTGAAGACCCTCTGTAAGGTCGGTTAAGACATGGCTGCGCTTGAATTTTTGCTGAACAAGGTGATTTATGGGCTTTCCCACACTGAGGAGGTCTGCTGAACACTTTTCCCTGACACACAATTTCTGTTTGAAGAGATTAGTTGCACATTAGGGAATGCATTGTTCATGGTCTCTTGAAAGAATATTCCTGGAAAGGTGAGAGAGAACCCAGTACTTCTAAAGCTGTATTTAAAGCCTCTGCCAACAAGATCATCTTAAGAATTAGACACAGAGTTACTTAGTCAGTTTGCATTCAGTGCTGCTGACAGTCCTAAATAAGAGGCTGACAAACTAATCCATGCCTGCAGGCAAATGTCCCTGGCAAGAAGACTTTGTAGAGCTAAAAGGCTTGAGTTTGGGGCATGGATATTCCTCAAGTGGACAGAGGGTGAGGTGTCTCAGCAGGAGCCCACCAAAGCAGAGGGGCTGAGGAAGTCACCCTGCCCAGCTGCTGCCCTGCCTGGGGCTGCAGCTCTCTGACTGGGCTGACTGAATGGGGTGTGATGCAGCTGAACCTCTGCAGTTTGTACCTCGAGGTGTTAAAAGTAAAATCCACTGGTATGAGGTTAATTCAACATTCTTAAGCTTGTTCATACCAGGACACAGTAGTCTCCTTAGGAAAAAAAAAAAGGCAGTGCAGAGACAGGGTGTGGAAGGCTTTAATCCTCCTTTGCTTGAAAGTCAACATTTTTCACATCAGCAGTGGTTTAGATTTCCTGGTGTAAAGAACTTTTCAACTTCAACAGATATCAGATGCTTTTTTTCATAGTTTTTTTTCTTAATCCCAAGTTGCCAACAGCCCTCATAGAAATAAAAAATTCTGTCTGGTTCTGTAGATGCATGCCTGACTTTTAATTAACCCAGTCAATGTATATAGATCAAATTTGCTGTATCCATTCATCTGCACTTGAATTAGGAAAAGGGATGTCTTCAGTGCTGTAATGTAGTAAAGTTTATTTTTAATTAACCTGATTTGCACTTGTAAGTTAAAGCCAATTAGTATAGCTCATTTATCGTTTATAAGTAGGACCAGTGGGAATGGTTTGATTTTTCTACCCACTTGGTTCTAGGCCATAAAAATATGTCCACTACCTGCAACTTTCAGGTTTTTCACTGAATTGATACTAGTATTTCTAGGACTTCATATTAGGTAACAATAAAGTTTTTTTAGGGGCTCGATCCGTGAATAAATTTCTGAATCTCTGTCCATATTAGCTCTTGCAGTATGTAAATTACAGATCTGAGTTTTGCAGATAGGACCTATTTTTATTCTTTCTAAGCAGCTATGAATTATCCTTACATAACTTCTCATTTTGGTGGGAGAGCATACTGAATCACAGAAAACAGGCTTACAGACCTCATCTCACTTCTTGTTTCACTTCTGGGTGATATTTGGCATGCCGTTGAGACTCCAGAAAGAAGAAAAAACAATGCATCCTTCCTCCTCCTCTGCCCTCAAAAAATAATCCAGTCAAATTTATCCCTGTGACCTCCAATGTTTAACCTTGGAAAGATTTTGCTAATGTCCACCTGAATCTTTCTGGAGTGCTGCAGACAGTGAATCTTTTAGGAAACCAATGAGCTACAGCAGAATGGCCTGGGAAGGATGCTTGGAGGGAAAATGTAGCACGGGAGGTCATATTTCATGTTGCTACTCAAACACCTCAAGCTAAAAAAATATGTTGCAAGAAAGTTCACTCTAGTTTTGTGGATGATAAAAGGAATGAAGACTGGGACAGGATGAATTCTGAGCTCACTGGTTCCCTTAAAGGAATAAATATTGGCAACAAAAATGCTCCTGGTATTTTACAGCTGCTGTCAACCAGAGCTGGTTAAAAAGTGTTTGCTAATGGTGTATATAGTTAAGTGTCTGCTTTCCTGACAGCTTTTTCTGAATCAATCCTAAAAATCAAATTCCAGGATAGGGTAAAATAGGAGCCTAGCAGATAGTCAGAGCAGTGAGTTTTTGGAGGAACTACACCTTCTTCATGAGGTGTTAATGTCAGTGTAAGCTGAAACATGTCACAGATAGAACCAGGCAGGTTCCTGATGTTGCTGAAACTGTGATTGGCAATACATTCAATAATAAGAACAGTTTTCAATGAAGTAGGAGTTTCTATACAGTGATTCCTGTGTTTTATTTAATTCTTATTTCAATTTTTTTGTGGTGCACAAATGTATGTGTCTTTATTGAATAAAGTCAGAATAAAAATGTATTGAGGGCATCAATATCTGACCTTTTATAGCTTAAATGTGACTTTATCTTGGCTTTTAATGACTTACCTTGTGAGTAAGGATGTAAAGACTGACCAGCAGAAATAGAATAATAAGCTAAGTTGTTAAATAATATTTTTAGTTAAGAAGAAACACTATCTTGGAAGGTTCTCTATGCTTTGACAACCGAGAGTTTTAATGGTCTCTATGAGATAAACAGCATTTTCAAAGATTATATGGAGAAATGTAATCAGGGGCAGCCTTTTAGAATGGCAATACATTACACTGCTTTATAAAGTAGAACCATTGGATACTTCTCTGCCCTGCTGCTATTACTGGGAAAAAAAAGACAAACTTTCTTTTATTAATATTTTCCAAGGGTAAAAAAGAAAGGTAAGAACACATATGACAAGTATATTCTCTTGACTGTTTTATTCTTGCCTCCCCACACCCTTGGTGATTTAGCAGAGTTCTAGTAAGAGAGAGGATGGTAAGAAAGGAGACTGGAAAAGGAAGCTGCCCTTCTGAGATGCTAATGTGTTCTTCAGGAAGTCACCTGTCAACACAGAAAGTTTTTCGCTTTAACAATTACTGTCTTTGTGCAGTGAAGCTGCCACATTTTGACAGTCTATAATGTCAGTGTTGTCTTTGGGTCCTTTTACTCCATTTATTTCCCAGAGTCTCTAGTGTTCTATAGCAACTGAGGCTTCATAGGATCATAGAATGGTTTGGCTTGGAAGGGGACCTTGAAGATCATCTAGTTCCAACCCCCTGCCATGGGCAGGGACACCTTCAACTAGACCAGGTTGCTCAGAGCACCATCCAACTTTCCTTTCAGGGCAGCATCTTCTTATAAGTGTATTATTAGCTGTAAAACATAATCTCATAAGTCTGTTGAATCCACATAAGGGGACTATAAAAAAAATCCCTCAGTCTGTAGCCAGGTCCAAGCAGTGTTCAGCTGAAAATTCTTTGATTCTGAGTTTGAGATGTACCAGCATTAAATAAACCTTCACATGAACTCCAGAGGAATATGCCACCATTCTCTCCCAAAGCTAAATCACCTACTTTTATTTGTATTGGGATAACTCTTAATGACCCTGCTCAGAAATCATCATTCCTTGCCTACCACTTGAAACTTAAGTATGATGAAAAGAGAGCCCATATTGGTCAAAATATCCAAAACTAGTATGAAGTTTTCCTCTTTTTCTCTCTATGTTGACATTTTTTGATAGAAGGAAACACTGTAATTCTTCCATAAATTTTTGTTTTCATAGCATTTATTTTTGAAAGTGACACATAACAAATTTAACCTCTAAAAATTTCTTCCCTAGCTCTGAGTTGTTGAAGACATTTTTTTTTAATAACCACACACTTGACAAATACAAAGACCCATCACCCTGCCTGTGTATGACTCTCTCTTTAGCCACAAACCAAACTAATTGGCAGTGGTTTGACAGGCACTTTTTTGGTGTTACAGTTCTCTCAATTTCTTTTTGAAACGCTTGCAGGATGGATTTCCATGATGAAGAGACTGACTAGATGTAGTAACTCCCAGAGGGAGCATAACTAACCCAAATAAATAATATTGCTGAATTTCCCCTCCCCACTCCCTCAAAAAAAAAAAAAAAAAAAAAAACCAACAACAAAAAAAGGTATCAGAGAAGTGGTGTGACACAAGTACCAAATTCAGGACTCCTTTCATCAAAGTGCTGTGATGACTTTTCTGTTCCTTGCAGGGAAGTGTGTCTATAAGATGATTTGGGAGTCTCTCCATCAAAGAGCATGAAACTGCATAAACCAGGTACGGGCTGTGGGCAGTTTAGCACCATTCTGCTAATTTGGCTTTCCTTCTATATTTAAGGTGGCTTTCTTTTTTTAGCATGAGTCGTGTTGTAGTTGTGCTTTTCTGTCAAGTCCTGGTTCCTTAACTTTTCAACATTCATGAAACTGTTTGTATGCCCTTCCTCTTAGATTCAAATTCAAAATGTACATGGAAGAATTAACATGGAAGATATGTTGTGCTAAAATTGATATACTCATTGAAAAGTTAGGGCAATGAGGGATGAAAAGTTCATATAGCCATGGGCTTTTACACAATGTCTTGTAGCCTTGTCCAGAAGCTTGTATGAGAATTTACAGTTTCTATATGGATTATTGATTAATAAATATACATATGGATTTTTTTTTCCCACAAGTCCTGAATTTTAACAGGAATGGAAGACAGTAAACTGTAAATCTTATGAAATGAATTGGTCAATGTAACTGATCATTTGTGAGCTGTCAGATGTAACTTGCACTGACTGAAACACCCAAACTGAGAGAATTCTACTTATAAATTAACCCTATATTTAATACTTTCTGTGATGCTAATGTATGCTGGAAAGTCTAGAAAAGAATCTCAGAATTTAATTGTTATTTGTTATTAGTTAATATGCTAGTTCATGGTCTGACATAAACCAAATTTGTATCATGTACTCCCAAGAGTATAGGGATCTACTGTTATTGTGTTATTTGTTTATTGCAGTATTCTCTGGGCTTTTGAGATGGAGGCTATATACAAATAATTAAATAGCACTGTCCATAGCAGCAATAATAATAATAAAGAATCAGGCTAATCCATGAACAGAAACTCAGCATACTGAAAAGGAAGACTATCCAAGGACTAATCATGGTGTTAATATTAATACCAAGTTAATCCTCTTGAAATAACAAGCTTACTCAGACTGAAAACTCAGTGCCTGAGTGCAACTTGAGACCTTTCTTGAGATCTGAGGAGCATGTGCAGGGATTAAAGGCTTTGAGAGTGTCAGAGGGCAAATTTCATGTGGCTGGACGTGGCCTCATGTCTAGCTTGACAGTAAGAGGTGTCAGAGCTGGCCTTCACTTGTGCCACACTGCCTTTCCATGAGAATTATAAAATAATGATTGCTTTTCCACTGCATGAATGATTCCAGAGGAAAGGACTTGGTGGTTTACCAAAATATCATGCTTAACTTCCAGTTCTGGGTATTTCTGCATTTGAAATAACTTTAAAGGAGAATGTGCATTTAAGAGTCTTATAAAACATCTGAATACTTGCACAGGACTTTTTAATTAACACCTCTCAATTGCTCTATGGAGTCAATTGCACTTTAAAAGGTAGGAGGATTAAGAGACCATTCCATAGAATCACTTGCAAGCCACAATGTACAAGAGACAAGAGGTGAATGAATCCATGGGTCCTTTATTTTTAACTGGTGTAAACTGATAGCTGTTTCCCTGACATCTGGCATTTGGAAATGCTGAGCAGCCTGAGCCTCTTGAGATTGAAGGTCTTGACCTTCACAGACTGAACATTTTCTGAGAAGTCATGCTTCTGGTACTGGACAATGAAAATCTTGTGCTTTCAGAACGATAATGCTAGGACTTGATCTGTCCCAAAGTTACATTGATCTAAATGTAAGGTTTTTTTCTCAGTTTAGAATCATAGAATATCCTTAGTTGGAAGGGACCCACAAGGATTATCAAAGTCCAGCTCTTGGCCCTGCACAGGACAACCCCA
Organism: Platyrinchus mystaceus; assembly: GCA_035041135.1. NCBI lineage: Eukaryota > Metazoa > Chordata > Aves > Passeriformes > Tyrannidae > Platyrinchus > Platyrinchus mystaceus. The sequence continues at coordinate 11,178,189 of JAWWLV010000144.1, read as the reverse complement.
GGAATCACACCGTGTACCTGAGTGTGTTGTCCAAATGCTGCTTGAACTCTGGCAGTCTTTGGTGCTGTGACCCCAGGGAGACTGTGCCAGCCCAACCACCCTCTGGCTGAAAAACCTTTTCCTAATACCTAACCTAAGCATCCCCTGACACAGCTTCATGCCATTCCCTGGGGTCTTATCTCTGGTCACCACAGAGAAGAGATCAGTGCCCGCCCCTCTTCTTCCCCTCGTGAGGAAGCTGTAGACTGCAGTGAAGGTCATTTTTTGTGCTTTGTTCCCCTATCAGAAGCTTCTCCATAACGCATAACTCTACTATTTCACTTGCTGCTCTTGTGGCATTTAAAAATACGTATTCCAAAAAGCTGCTTAGGTAAATCCAGCTTCTTGGGATGATGTGTTCCATATTCTTGGACAAAGTGGGACTGGGAGTAGATTAATTGCTGTACTAGCATTTTTTACCCAATCATGGAGTTGTAAAAACAGCAGTCTTTTCCTTGCAGCACTAGAAAAAACAACAGTCTCTCTTCTTTTCAGCAGTGGGAATTATTTTTTAATTTGTTACATGGGCAGAAGGTTTTCAAGGAGTTTTTTGCCTTTCAGAAACTCTTCAATACCATTATGCAGCATTTGACACACAAGCCTCCTGCTTCTTTTAAAAAGCCAGCTTTAAGAAAAGCTTTCTCTTGAAGATCTGCATAACCATCTTGAAAGTCCATCCATGAGACTTCTCATGTAGTTTCCTCCATCTCTACCTGGTCTATCTAAACTGAAAAGGAAGCAGAGCTTCAAGGGGTAAGGATGAAAAAGGTGGGTTTTTCCTTATGAGAAATGTAGCTCTTTGGACTTCCTGGCTGACTCCTCTGCATAAAACAGTAACCGTAAACGAAATACCTGGAGAGATTCAGTGTTGGTCAGACTGTATTTAAGTCTAGTCATTTTATATTAATTTTGGCTTCCTGACATTGTCATGACCTCAGGCAAACTGATTTTGTTGGCAGTGTCCATTCAGCAGCTTATCCTTTTCACAGCTGGTAGCTGGTTCATAGGAAACCTCTTGTTCATTGTTGGACCTTTATGATGAGAAACAACAAAGCAGAAGGTACAATTATTTCTGTTTTCCTTCATTTGTTTTAATGGAAAAATCAGTGGAAAGAGCAATACAGGAGTAGGCTGGAACCTCTGAGAAGCAGATGTCCATTGCAGGTAATTAATGCATAAAACTGGCACACCCAAGTGTTTTTTAAGGGCTCTGACAAATGACAAGCTCCTTTTCTGGTAATGTTTCTCAGGTGAACAGCTTGTCTTTTTCTGCCATATCTCCCTGAATAGGTTTGATCCAAATGGCATCTTCAAAATGAGTAGGACTCTTTCAGGCTTCTGCCTCTGTTAAATTTCGTACAGAATTTACAACAGATTAATGAGTACATTTGTTTGCAAGTAACCCTGGAGATGTTGCTGGAGAAAATTATCATGTTTGTGCTTGTTGTAGACTTTCTGCACAGGTCTTGAACAACCTCTTATTTTCTGAATGGACTAAAACTTCTCTGGCTTAAATGTAAAACAGGAAATCCTTTACCAATCCTGCAAATTTAAGTGTCTTCAAAGTAGCTAAGAAGTGCATTTTTCAATGGTTTGAAATTCAAGATTAGTATTTTTCTGAGCTTTTTAGAATGCCAATCCTTCCCTTCCATAGTCTATAGCCTAGAACTTCTCGGGAGCTGACTCTTGGATATCACTGACATGTTTACCTTAGTTGCTTAGTGTTTGTAACTATTTTGAATTAGGCCCTTCAGAAATTCCACAGAAAACTCTACCAGATTATTTTCAGGGCTCATCTAGCAGACCAGCTGAGCACTGAAGGAGAAAAGAGCCTTTCTCAGTGCAGGCAGAAAAACTTGGGGATTCAACATAATTTGTCATTATCTGGAGATTTTTGTTGTTATTGTTGTGGGGTTTTTTGTTTTTGTTGTTGGTGGTTTTTGATCCTACTGCTGTTACCCATTTTCTCAAATAACCTGCTATCAAATCATTTAATATAGCATTATCCTTTCCAGTGACTGCCTGTCAATTTATAACTGCAGTGCATACAGTAGTCTACAGCTTTTGATCTCAGAAATTCACCCTGGAAAATGATCAGACATCAAAATGACTTCTGGAATTACTGGAATTCTGGAATTCCTCAAGCTGGCCAATTAACAGCTAGCTCTGGTTCTCCAGTCTGCAGCACAAAGAGGATCTATTTGCAGCCAGGAATAGCAGGATCTATTTTGCCTTTTCTGTTGTGTATGCTGCATCTGGCTACTAAGTCTTTGCTGACAAATGATGAATTTCTGTCAAGTACTGTGTGAGAACATTCAACTTCTTAACATTTTAAAACAAAATTCTGGTTGATTTGATCTCATATTCAGGTTTTCATTTGCTTTGGGTAACAGGTGTTTAACAAATAACCTCATATTTTTAAGACTATTTTCTTTTTTTTTTTTTCAACATTGTAGTTTTTAATTAAACGAGGCAATTGCTTAGCAAATACTTTCCAATTTTAAAAAGTCAGGCTAATTACTTGCTCCTTTTGCACTACTGAGAGACAAGACTTTGGCTGTGAAGTGGAATTACAATTTCTAGTGTAAACTATATTTGATGCTCTCAGTTAGAAGTGATTGTGCTGACAGTGCACATTCTGCAAGGGTCAAAATGACTTTAACGACCTTCCTTTTCAGATTAACCTTTGAGGTTTTTTTGTCTGGGGATGTGAAGTGCTCTAACTCCCCAACCCTCTTTCTCCTTTAGAGCTTAGTGTGCCAAGAGATTTATCCCTACCTCCTTCCTGGGAACTTGGTAACACGTGCGCTGATGCTGATAGGGAGTGCTGTCCTGGAAGATTTGGCAGCTGAGGGTAATTGGCCCATGGTTGCTTCTACTGCACACAATTTATCAATGTCATTCAGTCTCCCCTGAGTGCTGTGAATGAGTGTTTTAAGGTCGCTTGAAGAATCCATTGTATAGCTGGGAAGCACTGTGACTTGTCAGAGCAGTTAGGCAGCTGGCAGCCAGGAGGTTCCAAATTCTCGTTGTGCCTCCGCTGTCCACTCTGTGTGGGGTCTGTCTCATCAGCTTCCAGCCTTAGTTCGGCACCTGTGCTGCCTCACTGCACAGAGGGTAATGCCTACATAACCACCAGCATCACAGAGCCGTTATGAGTTCTGTCTTGTTAAAGCCTCACTCACTGCCCTCAACACATTCATCGTTATAAAAACATGCAGTCCAACGCAAAATATAGCAGAGGAAGCAACTGGGGAAGAAAGCTTACAAATAATGAGGTAATAGCATTCCTGAGGCAATGAAAGTTCCTTAAAAATTGTACAAATCTGCAAAGAGAACAGAGTCCACCGGAGCTGAGGCAGGGAAGTCTATTGCTCAACAGGGAAGTCGATTGCTCAACAGACTAGAGGAGACAGGAAAGAAATCAAGACCTTGAAACATTATAAAAAAAGTTAGGCTGTATACAAACATTTCTTAGTCAGTGATGCAAATGGTTAGGAAAGACTTCCTACAAATACTATAAGGAGTTTTATTATATAAATTATTATTATTATTACTAAATGTAAGATTTTTGTGTGAGGTGAAGGGGAATTACTGCTGCGCAGCTAGATGAACAGAGCAGTCTGGGCACAGAGCAGCTGCCAATACTGCTTCACTGGCAGAAGAGGGAATAAAAAGACCAGGGGAGAACACAACAAGGGCAAGAACACAACTGCTGAATTTTTAAAAACCAGTTAGATAAACATGGGCAAAGCAAAGCAGTGCATCTTATGTGTCCACTTGTGTTTTTTATTTTAATCCTTCTCCTCAAAACCCAATGCTTCCCGTGATGAAACCAGAAGCCCGAATTATCTGTGGCTGATAGAGGCTGATGAACTGTTTTATGAAGAAATGGAACCTTGCTGCTAAATTATAGGGAACATAATATCTTTGGAAAAAAGATATAAAGGATTCGATCAATGAAACAGGTAAAGATCAGAAAGTAGTAGTGGGTGGCCAGATAAAGGCAACATTTGTACTATCTGTGCAGAGAACATTTCTGTGGTGCAAATTATACAGGCATCTGTCTTTATAGTTCAGTATTAATATTATAAAAAAGTGAAGAATGTTATTATCAAGGAGTTATGATTCTTTGTATAGAAGGGGAAGGTGCAGAGACAATGGAGCATCTTGATTTGAATGGGACTAAAAGTGAGAATGCATATTGAGGTGTTTGCTATCTTCAGTGTTTCTCTGGATGCTCTTCAAGTCAAGAGGGATATGCTATGGAAATAACAATGCAAAGGCGTGTTTTCTGCATAAAATCACTACTGCTGTAAAGAAAATATAAGAAATAACTGCAGGGTTACCAGAACCACAAAGGAGAAAACAGTTAAGAACTGAAAAGTTTAGTGTGATACAATCTCACCTGATGGGATACTAGATACTAGAACCTGGATCTTCACTGTACTTTCCAAGTGGATAGAGAGAAATGTGGGTGAGTTAGAGAAGGCAGTGTTGGATGAACTAACAGAGAAACATTCAACTCCTATTGCATGGATATTCTTTTCACTGGTAGCAGCAAAGCTCTTCTAGTTATTGGACGTGTGTACTCTATAATTTTCTAAAATTATAACTCTGTATTTCAGTATAACTCTGTATTTTACCACATTCTCAGCCCCTCACTGCAAGAAATCCCTCCACCAGCAAGGAACTAGTTTTATACTCTGCTCTCTTTCTGGCCTTCTATTCCAGTTATCAAAGCTGGACGATCCCTGAGCGTAAGTGGAAGACACATTTAATTGATTGTGATAATTCTTAGAAAACTAGATATAACTCGGACAGTAAATCCATGTAGTTGGATTACTATACTTACTGTAAGTGTCAGGAAGGTCGGGTGATCGCAACTTGGAAAATATATAGAATATTGAAACGCCTCAGACAAGAAATAACAGCATAAGAAAGACCCATGTTGGCACCCAGGGAGCTTGATAAGCTCCGATGGTTCAGCCAACACTGACATTAAAAAAAGATCCCTCTTAACTGTTAGATGCTGCAGAAAAATTGACAAAATTACAGTGTAATAAAACATTGTAGTTGGTGTCAAAGTGAAGCTTTATCCAGACAGTGCACTAATAGTATTACTCTCTGGAGTGGAAGGTGATGCATAAAATAAAACAGACATGAGAAGGCTCTGGGCAACGCAGGTGAGAACTCTTCAAAAGATGGCGAGTGCCAAGTGGAACATTTTAAAATCAAATGTGGGTGTTAGAGAAAGATTAAAGTTTGAAATTATGGGGCAGTAATAGCTACAGAGAGATTAAAACCAGGCCTAGAATATAAAAGAGGGCAAGCCAATCGGAGAGTAATCGCTTGCAGGAGGGCAGGACGCTGTATAAGACGCTGTATAAGATGCTATATAAGACATGTGCCCTGCATGCTCTGAAGAGTGCAATAGTCCCCAGCCAGGCACTAATGGATACACTGCACTGACACACTGAGTACACTTCCCAAGTGACAACCCTCATAGGAGTAGTCAGCTGAGAGCAAGAAGGCATCCCTGTGCCCTTGAGTCCATTAGACTCTGCTCAACAAGTCATGGCAGTGATTTGAATACTTACCTGGTTGAGACCTCAGTTTGCTAGGAGGAAGGTGAAAGAAGGCAATTTCCATGTCCTCTAAAATATAAGACATCAGAAATTATAAGTTTATACAGAAGTTATGTATACTCACTATAGCTATTCCTTTTATACCACAGCACTTGTCATGTAATAGCATGCTGTCAAACTGAGATGGCACAAAAGATATACAACAAAGACTTTGGTGTACACCTGGGTTTGCATCAATTACATCTGACAAAGAATGGAATAAGCAATGTATTTTTGGCAGACAAGTAATTAGTGAGAAGTGGTTTTGACAAAAGGGTTGTTTTACAGCTCAGGCAATTAAACTATTCAGTGATGCTCTAACTGAGCTGAGAGGAATGATCTTTTCCTGTCTTGCCTCCAAAGCTATAAGAAATCTCTGGCAGTACAGCATTACCCTCCATTCACAACTCCTCAGTTCACACACCTGGAATGCTGCTGTACTGACTATGCCTTGATTTTCTGTTTTCTTGCCTCTGTTACTGTGTCCTGACACTGTGGACCCCTCTCATGTGTTAGGGTCAGATGTTTTGTTCCTACTTGCAAGGTTATGCCAAGCAGCCTTTTCTGTGCCAGCATTCACATCAGTATGACTCTCCTATTACTCTCAGAGGGCTTTTAAGATGAAAGCTCTTGGGGTGAGGGTGCTCTGAGATCCTGACATAGTGAAAGTGTATAAATAGCTGTGATAGACTCTGAACAGAGGAATGAAAGTTAAAAAAAACCTACACATTTTCAGGTATAGAGATGAAATGTTTAACACATTTTCCCCTTTGACCACTAAATGCCAGCACAAAGTACTCAACATCTATTCCATTCCTTTCATATCATTTCAGTACATTGTCTTGAAAGTATGTCTCTTAGAAAGAAATTGATTTCACTATAATACATCGCAGAAAAAAGTTTAGGCTCTCCAATGCAGAGGGACTTTGACTCTGGTGGGTGCTGTAAAGAGGATGGTATTCTTTAAATGAAAATCAGGTATGTTGGCTTGGAGGGGCAGCTGGTGATAATGGATGGATTGATGCTGGCAAGCATCCTTTGTACAGGTTTGAGTCTTGCTTCAGGTTGTTATTTGCTCACCTTCACTTGTGTTGTTCTTGAGAAGGGCTTGTCTGAACAAGAATATCCTACATGAATTAGTCAAATCAGCTTAAAAACCTGCAGTGTTAAACTGTACAAAAGGGTGTGTGGAAGTACTTCATTTGTTTTTTTGTTTTGCTTTGTAGTGATTTTCTTTTAAATACATTTTGGATAATCCCCTCAACATATGCTTTCAGCACAATGCTCTGGGAAAAGATCAGTTGCCATCATGGAATGAACAAATAAGAAATTCTTACGTAGAAACAGTGCTCAGTTCTGGTTTCTGTATGAAATGGAAATTAATAGAAAGGAGGCTTTAAACAATGGACTACATAGATGAGGCAGAAGACAAGCTATGTGAGTCTTAGAAAATTCAATGTGTGTTATTTCTCAATAGGTCAATCAATAAGGCTGGATAGAGTTTTATTATATGTAGATGTCTTTGCATAGGGAGATATTTTATAATAAAACAAGGGAGAATGATGGGTTTTTTTTGATCTCAGCAGGAGTCTAGTAGTATCTTGGGGCTGCAGAGTAATATAATGATCTTGGTGGCTATTGGAATCCCTTAGACAAGTCTATTCCTCATTTTGGGAAGAGTATAAGATGATTCTTCTTGCATTAGTATGTATGGAAGATCTGAGTAACTGTGCTCTTTCCCCTTCTTCACAGGTCCAGAACACTGATGAAATTCTTCAGTCTCCACATTGAAATAGTGACTGCAATTAAGTGTCATATGTCAGGACTCCAGTCAGATGCCTGGAGCAATCCTTCTTCCTCTCATGCTAACTTTGTTTCTTTTTATTTTATTTTTATTTTTATTTTTCTTTCCCTGAAACACCCAGGATAACTTAGAGTTGCAGACAGTATAGTGAATAGGGCAAGCAATATGGGAGGTGGGACAGAGGCACCCCTCAAACACCTTGATCATATGCCCTACTGATATGTTTAGAGTGCTACTGAATGCCCGAGCTACAATTTTTTTTCCTACAGGTCAGATTGCCAGGCAGCTTTAAAAATGTTTTAATCCACTTCCATAAGAAAACAAGGTTTATGTAGTCAAGTTTAGTTTTCTCCTCCAATAATATAAGAACTAGTTGGCTACTTTTAGTGAAATGGCAGGAAAAAATCATAGTGTCAAAGACATTAAGCTTCTACGGGTTTGGGGCAACAGCGTTAATGCAGTGGCAGAATTTGTGTTCTTCAAGAACTTTCTCTGTGACAGACACCAAGGAACACATCCAAGAGATACATATCTCTAAAAATCCTTAGTGTCATGATCCATGGAGCTACACAATTGTTCTTGGCTTTTTATTCATTATCTTTTCTGAGATCATCTTGGCATATCTCAAGTAAATTCCATGGCTTTCAGGACTCATCTTTCCTGTGGTCTACC
>JAWWLV010000144.1:11145096-11156764 GCA_035041135.1 Platyrinchus mystaceus | reverse complement strand
CAAGGGGGTTTGGCTGAATGTGGAAAGAGAACACTAAGCTATTAAATGCAGAATTTCTAATCTACTCTTACATTTAAAATGTTGCAGTTTTCTATCAAAATATTAATCCAGGTGTAATAATTAAAATCTGACATTTTTTATAACAGCTTTTATTGATCATCAAGCAGATGTGCATTGTAGTTAAAATGGATGGAATCCAATATGAAAAAAAATTAATTCTCTTTAAAACTATTCCTTAAGATTAAGAACACATATCATATTTACACACATACACACTATCATGTACACTATCAGAAGTAATATTAACATATTGTTCTTAGTGGGCTAAGTTAAAAGACCACAGTGAGTCAGAATGCTGTTTCCAGGATGCTTAAGAATCAGGACAAATTTTACACAAAGTATATTTGTTTTCCTGTCCTTCATGAAGAGGATAATTTCCTGGTGATCACCACAGAATAAAACCATCCATGAGCAGCTCTAATTATTTCTTAGCTATTTCTAATTATTTCTTAGCTACAGTTAAAGAAAACTGATATTCAAAAGCCAACAGGACACGGTTGTCACTAAGCTCCTCTAGATGACTTTGATTGACCAGAGTCAATTGGACCAGATGATCTTTAGAAGTCACTTCAATCTCAACCATATTGTGATTCCTAAAATGGAGCTTATGAAGATGAAGCCTTTACCTAAGTGGAATGCAAAGACAAAGGTTTGAAGTGCTTGAACACTAACAGACAAATGTTTCGTGGCATTTCCAAACTAGTTAGTGAAGATGCAAATCTTTCCTGTCCAATCCCATGATAGTTATCCACTTCCTTTGCATACTTTATTAGATAGAGAATATCTTTATATGCTTCTCTATAGACAAATAAAAAGAAGACTCAAGACTGGGGCTTACTTACAGCTGCAGAACGATAAGGCTTGGATGTTGCTGAAGAACTCTTGCAACTAAATTCATTACTACTGAAACCTCCACACACCTCTATTTTTATTAAATTTAATTAAAATTTTCTAGAATAATTTAGGTATGAAGGTTTTGATTATCTTAAATAAGTTTTGATTAGAACTTTGATCCAGCAAAAATCCAGTCTAGCAGTGGAACTTCTTAAGTATACTTCTACTAAGTACAGCACTGCATACACCTTTGGGATCAAGGATAATTTTGATTCCTTTGTGGAAATTGTCCATTTCCCCACAGCATTACACCTGCCTCCAAATCAACCTGGCACTCATAAGCAGGCTACTTTGCAAGCTCACTAGGAAAAATACTCTTGAAAGAGCTATATTTGTTACTAATTTCTTCAATCCATCCTATTTCTAGATCAGGAACCCAGTCATGCCTTCTTCTGGTTTTGTTAGTGCTACTTCTTTTCCTTTTTTTTTTGTTTTGTTTTGTTATACAGATACTCTCATAATTGTGTCATGAATGTCTCAGATTTAAAGATGGATACTATTGTGATTTAGGCTAATAGTTATAAATTTATCATCTGCTGTCTGTTCCATGAAAGATGTTGCAGAATTGCATGTGTTTTAAGAAGGGTTTTTTTTTTTAATAAACTTGGTATCACTTGAGCACTTACAAAAAGAGATTTTATAGTTCACTGAGCTAGATTGTGATTCTATTTACTGCAACTATTAATTTGACCTGTCCCTGATTTCCTAGAAGTTGTTTGGGAAATCTCCCAGCATGTGGAGAGCCAGAATGTAACAAAGATATTTTCTGTTGGTGGTTTTTTAACTGTTCAAGAAAACGATTAATGTGAAAATTAAGCCTCCAATACTGTTGAGATCTAGAAGAGACTAATCTTTCAGAGTAGGTTTCCTTTTGATAGTCTGAGGACATTCACAGTCGTAATTCCTTTGTATTTTCCTCCGTAGTCATGTGATGGCTCTGTAGGGAGGAAAGGACCACACACACTTGTTCATTAACCCTGGCTTAGGTAAGAAACCCTCTTTGGGACCATGTACACATACAAATGGGAGCACAGGTGAACCCATATCCAATTTGTTATCCTAGCAGTCAAGCCTACAAATTACTTCTTGCCATGTGGTTTGGAAAGCTGTTAGAACACATGCTTTGTCTACATGGAACTGCAGCACTGCTTAATTGGTATTTTCCCCTTGGTTACTGGGTTGAAAAGTTCAGTTTGTCACAGCTAATCTTTAATCCACAGCAACTCCAAAATGTGTTTAGTGCACTGAATATATTGAGTAGTACACATTGAGGATGGAATAATGAATTGAAAGGTCATTTGTGTGCAGTGAAGTATGATTAGGGATCTCTGTAGTTTGCAGACCTCTGATCTCAGATACCACTGTCAGCTCTACAGTGACAGTGCACAGCATGGGGACAGTGGGTTGACCTCAGCTGAGGGCCAAACTCCTCCCATCTTTTCATTCTCTCCCTCTCCTCAGCAGGGCAGTTAAAATAGTGTTTAACCTGAAACATAGGTATTTATCTAGCTTGGTGGCTGGTGATATTTTCAGTAGCAGGGGATAAAAGATGCTCAGTGGTTCTTTGTTGGTTGATTACAGTATGCAGCTGGCAAGAACTTGTAGTGTGCGCATTATCTGTTTTCTGCTTTTTAACATTGGATCTTATGTGTGTTTACATGAATCACTGAGAAAGGATGTTACACCTTTATGAGTTCTGTGTTTAATGAAGGACTACTAGGATAAGTAGAGAGATTATACAGAGAGGCACACAGAGATGACTAATTTTAACTTTAATAAATATCTTTTAGGTTAAATAGCAAAGAAAAAGGAACTATTTTAATTAGATAAAGTATTAGTTGTCCCTTCTTTTGATCCTGTGATCAAGCAGCTGACCATGAGAGAGTTTACCACTTCACTGTAGTTGGGAACATCCTTTTAACTGAAAGTTGTGTCTCAGTCTGAAGTGTAATGCTCACAGCATAAGAGTTGCTACCAGTGACTCTTTCTCATTTTCTTTTCTTCTTGCTTTGATAAAGTTCTTTCAAATTCCTGAAAAGAAGACATCTAAACAACACATCAGTGATAGGTAACTGTCTTAATTTAAGCTGTCCACAGCAGCTGAAGGTTGGTGATGACAGCAAAAGAGCAGAGCGGCACAGCCTTCTGTAACTTCTTCTCAATCCAAGGAGTTGTCACCTCACTGCTCTGCAACTTCCTTGTTGGAATCCTAAGCAGGATTTTGCCATTCTCTACAACTCAAGTGAAAGTCTGTGTCCTGGAGAGAGGATCTAATCCTGAAGGTGTGATCATATGCTTTAAGAGATTTCTTTAAAAGCTCAGTGCATAACTGAAAGAAATGCAGGAAGAGAAACTAGAAAGGACAAAGGACAGAAAAAGTAATGTACAAAAAGCAAGCTAATAAAATTAAACTATAGTAATCTGACTCATGTTCAATTTGAGATATGATTAATATATTTTGCTTATAAATTTTTAAAAATATTTCTTTTATTCTTTATTTAATCCTCTACCCTCACTCAGGGTGTTTTAAGGCATCTTCCCAGAAATGTATTTGATTTCTAATCACTAAGTGCTTACAGAGAAGTTATAAAAATTAAGTTTTACAGTAATCTTCCCCTGTTAGAATATTTTCTGAGAAAGTTCTGAGTATTTTTAAATGGGGTAGAAATGGGGTTAAATCTCCCTTGATTCTAAAAGCACTTGTATATATTTTGGACAACTCAGCTCTCTGATTTTAATTAGTAAAAGACACTTCCAGGTATTTTCATCAAGGAAAAATACAGGTAATTTCAAGCACAGGGTGGATTTTACCATTATATTTACAAAACAATAATGAGTTTGTACAATTCATCATAGAGGTATTGTGAAAGGTACATATCAGATAGTATTTGAGCAATCTTGAAAAAAATCTACACAGAAACACTGTCTCATATTGAAAGAAGGTTGAGTTTTACCTTTGCACAAAGAAGGTACTTTGGAAAATTCTTAATGGCTTTCAATATAGCCAAGATTTTTCCTGTTGAGCCAGGTTTGCTGGATTGACTGAGAACCATTTTAAACTTACTTTAAGTTGGCTTTTCTTTTCCTGTTGTTTTGTTTATTTTAAGATGGTGAAAATTGAAAATTCCAGTAATACTTTTTGGAGTACAGTATAAAAACCACTGTAAATTTCCCTGAATTCCTGAGGAAGTTTGAGAAAGTAATTTATATACTCTTTATATGTGCTAGTATGCCATAAGGTATTTTCCTGGGAAATGAGAAAAATACAAACTTCTTCACTACACAATTTTTGACATATATTTGTTATTCTCTGTTCACAAGGATATCAGTAGTCTGACAAAGCTGCATCCTTAGAAGTTGTTTAAAAGGCCGTTTCTGAAGATGTAATAAGTTTCTGTTAGAAAACATTTTCAAGTAAGAAAATAATCTGCAACTGCTGGCAACCAGAAAACAGACAATAATGATCTTAAGCATGAATAGGTTTCTGAGCTCTCTTGATATGCTTTTGTTGTAGCAACGGCTGTGAGTGAATATTGTTTGAAGTAAACATCTTTTCCTTGCAGAAATGTTGTCCAGCTGCACTGTTCAAGTTACAATATATGTCCCAAGTGTCCTAACTATTGTGCAAAAGTTGGCCTGGAATACTTCCTGGCAGCATCTGTGGAGTTAAAATAACTTTTTCCTTGAGCGTTGTTTTGTCTTTTTGGATGCTAGAAGACATTTGTAAGTCTTTTTGTTTTGTTCTACTAACTCATTCTAAGATCTAGTTGCTATAGCTGTAGTTATAACTGAGCTATTTGACACACTGTAGTGTATTAACAGAAAACTTTCCTACAGACTTAGAGTTACCTGTAGGTAAAATCACGCCCTTCTGGAACGGCTTGTTCACGAACAACTCAGTGTGATGACCAAGAATGCAGAGACAATCTCGAGCTCTACAGATTTCATAGCCAAAGGAGATTTGCCTGCACTGAGGCTGTATCTGCTGCCTTAGGCATAGCTACTGTGATAGTGAAGGGCTTAACTAAAGCAGTTGGACAGTGACAGAATGATGGACTCTGGAAGCACTTCACGGTGATGGAATTGAGTGAAATGTTTTTCTTGCACGGGGATGCACACGACACAAAGAAAGGAGTGGGTATGTGTCTCAAAAGATTTAATATGTCTCCTGTACAGTACTGCTTCAGCTGCAGAACCTAGGGTGGTCTTGCTATTGACAGCAATTAGGTTGGAGTTGAGTGTAACCTGGGTGCTTAATGAGAGGAAAATAAAAGTGTAATTCTCTTCAAGAGAAGAGGGCTGTAAAAGGAAGCACGTATAACAATCTTTACCATGAAGCAGAAAAGTGTTTTAGTGTGGGAAGGGTAAAGGCAGATCTTGTTTTATATCGTTAATAAACAAAGGTTCTCATGGCTGGAATGGAAACCAGTGTCTGATGCATAAGCTACTTAATTGTGACCCCCTACTTCTCAGAACCTTGAGATTTGTAGGTCTTGGCATTCATAGACCTGATATTCAGCCAAGGAAATGGTGTTGTGTTATTCTTTCTGAATTTCCCAGAGTTTGGATAACTGTGGTGGTTACAGAGTACCTTTAGGTGTTAGAGAACACCATTATTGAGATGATTTGCATTTGAAATGCTACTTGTAGCTGTGCAGGGAGAAAGGATGCTCTGGTTTCAACATACCTTAGTACATTGAGTATAGTACACCTTGAGTTGGTCATGGTTTGCAGGCTTGAAAGATGTAACAGCTTGGTGAGAGGAGTCGCAGATATCTGAGTGTCTAAATTCCAAGTCTTGTCAACTTTAATATTCAATGGTTACAATGACTTTAAGGACTAGAGGAAAAAAACCCAACTTTCTATTCTACTTCACAGACTTCTTGTGACTCCTTATAGCAAATTTGTCAGCAGTACTATCATTTTTTTTTCTCCCTTTATGTCACTGCAGCTTAAAAATATTTCTTGATTTCTGGCACTGGATGCAGACTCATTCCTTTGTGTGGCCAACCTCAAATAAGCTGTGCTGTGCCCGTTGGCCCTGGGGCCAAGGAATAATTCTTCATCCTTTTTTTTTCATCTGAACAGGCATAGAGGCCTCTGATAAAGTCATGAGAACACAAGTTTTTAATTTTTATTTTAAGGCAGCTTGCCCAGAAGAAAATTACCCTACATGAACACCATGTTCTCTGATAGGCTCACCTCTGTCATCACCATCCTACTTGGTTGATAATGGGACTTCTAGAAGCTCTTCAGCAGAGACACAGAAATTAATCAAGAACTGTCTCCAAAGAGCCATTGGCTGTTGATGTCTTTTTCCAGTGCATTGAGGAAGACAAGGCATGATTTCCATAGCTTGGCCTTACTGTTAGTCACCAAATGACTGAGATCCTGTACAAGCACGTATCTGGAAAAACTTATGTCCCACCTGCTGACACAACTGATGCCTGTTTTGTGGAAGTTTATCTGTTTAAGATTCCTTCACCAGTGCTGAAACAAGTCATAGACTACACAGAGTTATCAGTGCTTTCAGAAGATCCCAGAAGATCATGATGGGAAAAAAAGGGGAGATTAAACTGACAAAAAATCCCCCTTTGGGTCTTTAAGCCAATGGTTAATATCTGCATCTTATATGTTATAGCTGGAGAACTTAAAACTTACAAACAACTTTAGAAATTCAATGAATTCTGTCTAAGTTTTCCCAGGTAAATCTTCATAATTTATTAGTGGCATAAAATACTAGAGGATGAGGTCCTAAAGAGGAATTATGTGGTGTGATAAAACTGTAGTACAGCCAAGGGATTTTGGTTAAGTTATCTTATCCAAATGACTGATACCTACTGCTAGGAAGATTGTCTAGGGTAAAATAAAGCCCAGCCACTGTCCTGCAGTAGGAAGTATAAGAGAGAGAAATGTTGTCTGAAGACTTCAGTTAAAAATTTAAAATGTCAAATGATGCATGAAAGCAGGAAGATTGTTACAGGAAAAAAAAAGTTGCAGAAATTATTCATAATGATCTAATTTTCTTTTAGTTGTAGCAAGCTTGCCAAAGGAACAACCAAAGGAAATACAGAGTAATGTCTCATTTGTTATCTTGTGACAAATAGAAGAAAAAGAAGATTCTTAGAAAATGTGATGTAAAAAGTCACAATTAAGGTTAATGAGGAGAAGAAATTCCTAGCTGTCATAATGAATTATGATTAACACCTGCTATGCAGTATAGTTGCCTCAGAGGATTGGGGAGGCCCATGTACTAACTGAATAAACTGACTTGAATGTGTTGAGATTGACCAAAAGCATTCTCAGTGCTCCAGTGAAAAGGGGAGATTCTATCAATCATAAGAAATATTAGAATTTTTTTCCTTTCTAGAGAGAAAATTTTGGCACATTGGGAAACTAATGGCTCAAAAGACCCCAAGCTGGGATTACTAATATGTTCTGTTTTACTACAAGACTATAGATTTCAAGGTAACTGAAGGAAGTATGTGAGTCTTAGAAGAGCTGGGAAAGGTCACTTTTAAATGTAATGATTTTACCTGTGTAAAATAAGAGTTTTACCTGTGGCACAGAGAACACACTGCTCCAATTAATGTTAGCATTGTTTGTGCCATATTCTAATGTCATAAGAATATTTTAAATTCCTCTTAAATTGTCTTTTGCCATTTTAATGAGGTTTGTTATGTGTAGTAGAACAGCCACTAAGGCTTTGTAAATGGTCACTGACATGCAATACTTCACTTTGAAAAGCCCAGTGCAGTTGAAAGGCATTAAACAAAGCTGCAAACTGATGGCTTCTGTTCATCTCACAATCAAATAACGTATTTGGGTCTGATGAAGTTTTCTTTCAGCACTGCATTTTAAAATTTGATTTTGAGAAAGCATCTTGACATATAAAAAGTTAGTTGCAGTTCTTTGTTTTCCTTAACTAAAACTTGTGGGAAAAAAGGGCATTAGAAACTGTTCTGTATATAGTGAAGTGGAAAGCCCTGAGGAATACTGAGTCTCACTAGGAAAAGAAAAAAAGGGGTAAAGTTTGTATGACTGAGGACTTTATACGATTACAGTCTGGAGGTGAAACCACACTGTTTTTTCTTGCCTAGGGAATTCAAATACAATAAGAGGCTAGCTGTGTTTCACAATAAATCTTTAGTAAATAGTTAGGTTTAGAAATCTGACGGAACTGTGGAGACATCCCACTGGAGTATAAACCCATTTATGTTCCCTATGAAAATCAGATTTTGAAGGAATAGGATGAAAGATTCAATCCTTTTCTTTGGTGACATAGTATTAGAGTCAGAGTTGATAGGAACTCTGTCATGATCCATTCTTGTTGGCCATACGTTTTTACAAAGGCACTCTAACAAATTTGTTGAGGATCAAGGCATTTACCTCAATTCTTTTATTCTGGTCATGAGAACATTTTTAAAGGTTATGTTTCACACCTTAGATAACTCCTGATATTTCTTCAGCTGCTTCCCTCCCTATGCACCGTCTGCCTGAGATTTTACTAAAGTCAGTCACCATTCACCTCTGAAAAATCTGACTCAGACTCACAGGGAAGAGAACCAGTATAAGATACTCATTTGTATGTTAAAGTTAAAATAAACTTCTTTAGCCTTTGGTATTTCCCAAGAAATTTCCAAGAAAACCGCCTGATTTCTGTTTATGTTGTAATTTCATTCTTTTTTTCTCCTGTATGATTTTAACATTTAGAGATAGTGAGCTGCTTATGCCACAGATAAGTCAGTCATTTAAACAGATGTTTCATTCTTTATTGTATTGCCCCATCTTCTCTACTATTTTTACAAAGCCAACTGATAGCTGGTTGGCTCGACTTGACCAAGAAAATACCACATATGATCACATAAAAGAGGGTGAGGTTTTGAAAAATATTTCTTTTTGTCTTTACTTAAAATTTTGATTATTGGCTTAACTAGGCCATTTGATAAGGAAAGGTGAATTCTCCAATGTTTCCATGTTTTGAAGGAAAACAGTTGGAAGGAGACAGTTTCAAGATGCTGATTTGAACTTATTATTGCAAAATACGTAACTTGCTAATTTTTGGCTTTCTTTTCCTCCTTATGTGTGTGTGAATAAGATTCCATAGAGTTCATAGTAACAAAGTTTGTTTCTTCTCTGCCTCTAGAGAAGGTATAACTCTGTACACACTACGGAAGAGTCCCATTTTGAGCATGGTTTGGTGTCATGCTGATTAGTCTCCTGATGCTGTACAGAAATTCCAGTATGTGATGCTGTTTCTGTTGCTAGTAAGCTGTGCCTTAATATGTATAAACTGCAAGTGAAGGACACTTTGGATAAAATCTAATACTATTTCTATTCTCAAGAACACTAATACTGACTTGAGGGCAGAATGAAGTTTGTGTCCCTTGCTTTGATTTCATCCATTCATTCTGAGCAACAAATTAATTCTCACATGCTTAATCCTCCTGCCAAGATATCCTATTTACCTTGGCTCAGATGGGAATTTCCAAAGTCTTCTGAAAGCTGCCTTTGGAGCCTGTTTAGGTGAAGACATGAATTATTTGACTGCAGTTCTGGGAAGTACTCCTTAAAATTTTACTGTTCAACTTTGGAATTGCTGACAAATTTCCTTATTTTTATCGAGCTGAATTCTGCTACTCAGAAAGAAGTGATGTAATGGGTTCACAGTGAGTTGGAATAATTTTTTTTCACTGCTATCATTTAAGGTGACTTTCACTTATTTTCCATTCTCCTGTTTGCTCCTGTTCCTGTAGTGGACGTTTAATTTTTCTCTTCTTTCCAATACTACAAGGAAGAGGTTGGCAGCTCAGTCACCTTTGAGTGTAACTGTGATGAAAGCAAATCTTATGATATTGGAATTGTATGTTTCTCACTATTTTTTTCCTCACATAGTCATATGAACAAGATGGATAATATGAAATTGCTGCTGAGCCCCCAGATACTTCACTGCAGACCAAGAATTCCATTGTTTATATTTTCCTCAAAACAGTGAAGCTCCCAACAAGAGAGGCAGCTGCAGTTCAGAAGTTTCCTTTATCCAATTAGTGACTCTGGCTTTCACAAAGTTCTTTCTACACGAACTGGTGTCAGTGAACACTTTTCTCAATCCCTTTGGTGAATAAGAAGAAGCCACTCATACCATCACTCAAAACAAATGAGATCTGTTTCTGCCTGGGAAAAACAGACCTGGAGAACTATATTAGCCTGCACTTTGCTTGCTCTTAAGGTTCCTTCCTGTGGTTGTTGGCTTCTCACTGAAAGCATCTTGCCCATTAAAATAGCATCTCCTTGGTTAGAGAAGAGACAAATGGACCACTGCTTCTGGGTGGTGACTAATTATTACAGATTTACATATATAAAATTACATATGTAAATTTACGTGTATTAAATTACAGACTTTCATATGTAAATGCCTAAGAAGGGCCACTCAGGGTGTAAAAGCTTACTTTGGGTACCAGACAAGAACACTCTGCTTTAGAGTATGCATCAGTGATAATGCCATATTGCTAGCTTAATTAAAGCACTATATAACCTTAGTCAGAATTGAACTGATTTAAAAAATTGTTGGGAAACTGTAGTTGGTACTTTTAAGGTCCAAATGTCTACTAGGGAAATGAAATGGATAATTCATACTGTGCTCTGTAATCATAAACGGCAGTTGGACTTTGCAGTAACTGAAATTTATTGATCATGCAGTGTATTGATCATGATCCAGTGTAGATGGACTGCTTAAAAGAAAGTCTGGACTGCTTTATTTCACCATAGACTGGTTAAATCACCTCCTCTGTTTTAAGAGGGATGCATTATGGCTAATACTCCTCATATAAATATACTGATGCTGATCCAGAACTGACTTTAAACTGTGAGGATTTTAAAACCTCTGTGAAACCATCTGAACAATATCTGATCAACAGGAGCTTAAATATTTGGGACCCACTAGAGACAACACTGTATTGATGAGCAACCCATATTTATCTTCAGGGTCCAATAAAACATCAAGAAGGTAGAGGATGTCAGACACCACCTGCCAAGTGCTACTTGGATTATCCTGTTAAGATATAGACAGAAATATGGATACTATATACTAGGAAAGGAAAAGTAAATTTTAAATTATTGCAAAGTCAGGAACACAGAATTATGTAGTCCAAAGCGTCTGTGTCAAAAGGTAGTTATTTTTCATTCTGTAAACAGAAACACTCTGCTGTGAGTCACCTTAGTCCCAAACTGAGTTGGATTAATTAGAGAAAATACAGTATTAATCTTTCTCTTACCATTTGCCCAGAGCAGTTGGAAAATATTAGCTAGTAAATGCCACACAAATGACTAGACCTTGTGTAGAAGAAATGCCTCCTTCAACCCAGGGATATTTACTTCCAAAGTAGGCACCTTGGCTCAGTTTTTACTGTTCTGCCTATTCTGCCTGCAGTACTAAAAAGTCAGATCAGATGCATCCATGTCTTAGTCCTATTGAAACTTTTCCTCTGAGATATATATGAATTCCTTCACTGAAAAAAACCCAAAACCAACCTGGCCTTAATTTACTCCATCCTTTATACCAATCAGATAATTTATTATAACCATAGGATTCAGGAGGTAGTAAAACTTTCAGTTGGCTGCTTAGCTCTCAGGAAAAAGTAAGTCCAAGGAGAAAGGCTGGAGAGCTAGATTAGTAAATGGCCTTTCTTCATCCTAGGATATGCAACTGGAACAG
>JAWWLV010000144.1:11126462-11144996 GCA_035041135.1 Platyrinchus mystaceus | reverse complement strand
CCCCTGGGGTGGGGAGAAAGGAGACCTGGCCTATGCCTCCCACCTCCATGGCTCCTAATTTCTTGCCTCATGGCTCTTATCTCTTCTGCTCCCGCAGCTTCTCTTCCGTTTTCTTAAATATGTAATTGGCAGAGGCATTACTAAAACTTTTGATTGGTTTTGCTCTGGAAATCCACCTGGAAAAACTATTTTCAGCCCCGGTGGGGGCTGGTCGGCAAACCCATGACAGCAGGTGATTGATTTTCACAGTGGTCAAGGTAAAGCAGCTGTTTGTTTCTCCCATCATAAATATACTACTGGTCTATGTCTGAAGCTCTCTTAAACCTAGAAATAAGGAAAATCCCTTTACCTTTTTGATTAAAGACCAAAGTTGTAACTTGGTATTACCTTGCCTGTGCATGTGACATTAGGTAAGAGAAAATCATATTCAATGCACAACACCATTTTAAGGAAAAATGTAAGAGGTAGGACCAGTTTATTTCATCCAAGCTATGTAATAAACACTTCTTTTGTTGATGTTTTGTGGTGGTAAATAATTTATTCTTCTGTGATACCTCTATGGGTGATTAATCTTTATATCAATGTGCTTATGAATTTACCGATCTGTTTGTCTGTAAGTCCCCTGGAAGATGACATCCTGTCTGCTCACATTTATGTTCTTTCTCTTGCAGTTTACTGGAGATTCATCTGCTCAGAGTGCTAAAGATTGACTGTTGGGAGTAACCTAACAATAAGAGAGTACCAGGCAGTGTATTTGATGAGATTGAGACTTCCTTTCTGGTAAGTGGACAGCTGAATGACTCAGCCATTTATCAAATGAAGATAGAGAGAAATGGAGGTGCCTGGGGGAAAGAATTACTTATTATGGATAGCAATTGGTATGACATGGATATGAATCATGAAGAAAGCAGTTAGTTTAGAAAGAGCTGAAAGAAGGCTCTGCAACATTTCAGAAATACCAGAGGACAGGTGACTGCATTGAATCTTAGAAATACAGTTATCATGAGTTCCTAGAACTGATCAAAAGTGATTCCTGTCTTCAAAGTTCCTTTTCCACAAGGAAACCAAAGTTACAAACTCTACTACGTAGGAGAGATTTCTACCACCTAGAATTTAATAATTTTTTTAAGTGTGTAAGACACATGGTCACCTCTTTGATTTAGAGAATGAAATCTTGGTCACCTCCTTGATTTAGAGAATGAAAGTAACACTGTTCTGGTTAAATTTAGATTGAAATCTTTGGTAATTGCTAAAGGAACTGTAGTCATTACTGTAATGATTCAGGTAGTGCCAGTGTCAGAGGTAATAAATGAAGTAACAAAACATGTTTTCCTTGGACAGAGGAACTAAGCACGAGGTTTAGCTTCTGTGAGAAGACTGAAGAAAATTTTTAATACCCTTATACTACCATTGTACAAAAGAGGGAAAAGGCAAGGAAGAATCTTTAAATAAATATTCTAATTTTTTACTTTGAATTCTTTTGTAGAACAAGTAACTGGGTTTACCTGAAAACCACAGTAGAAATAAATATATCAAGAGATAGCCATGAGTATTGTAAATTATGTTCTCTTTCCAGTTTATTGTTGGTGATAATCTAATTTCTCTGAGAATGTTCATGGAAGAATCTTGTTTCTCAGCTTGTGTCTTTTGGTCAGTGTTTGCAGTCCCTCTGTATAACCTTTACAAAACTCTGTATAAATTCTGTAAAACCTTTTTCTTCATATTCTTCACATTCTTTGCATTTTGCTGATGTTGTGGAATTCAACTGAAAAACAAAACACAATAGTAAAGCAGGATACTGATCTATTGGTTCTGATAGAGAATTAAGTTGTTTGTGCTGTTTTTGTGGATAATTCCAATGCAGATAATGGCTACAGAAAACATTGGTGGTATTTATGGTCTGTGCAGTTCTTGGCTTACTTTCTGAATAGGATCAGCTTTCAAAGACACCTCACCTCAGTGAGAGATGCAAATGACTGTCCCTTTGAAAATTAGGATACTTCTCTGCATGTGTCTAACCATACCTGACTTTAGGTACTGAAGTTACAAACTGTTAATTATAACATCCTGACATGTTTATGCATGCACAAAAGTATTTACTTTGATGGGAACCCTGAAAGTGTTTTTTAGAAAAATTCTGCTTTTTCATTGTTGCTGGATGTTATTTGTTTTCACCTGCACCATCCCACTTTTTATAAAACAGAAAAGGTATTTCTGCTACTGAGGAAACATTTTCATTTGCCTTTTTTCCACAGACACTTGGTGCTACTTACCTTTTTATTTTCTAAGCTTGCATTTCCATTTTTCCATATGTTCACTACATCCTGTGTTTCACTACAATTTTTGATACGACATTCTTGAATAATCACTTCTGTCTCTAGGAAAAAGCATCTCATTACAGGTTCTTGGCATTCTTCCTGAAAAAAATGCAGTTGCATTAGTTTTATGAATCAGAAAGAATAAATGAATGTAGGATATAATTTATGATATAAGTAAAATACCATTTAAGAGTACAATCAGCCTGGAAGTGGCTGAGTTTTACTTACTAAACATCTTTTCTTATTATTCAAATACTTTTAAATATCAGCAGAGATGGGCTGTGAGACCTAAAAACAAAAAGGGCAGCCAGTCTGCTAAGGTAAGTGAAATGTAGTGTTTTAGAGAAGAATATAGGAAAATAATTAATTAGGATAGGAATTTGGGATATAATTAAACATAGTGGAATTAAATTAGCATTATTATTAATAGCTTTAACACTTTCATTCAGAGATCTGAATTCAGAATGGCTAGGGGAGAAGAGGAACTAGACATTACCTGTATTTCACAAATTAAAGAAAAAGAAGCAGAGGTGCTAATTTCTCCATCAAGTCAATGATAAAGCCAAGAATAAGACCCAGGTTGTTTGTCTGACTTCCATATCATACTGTTCCACTGCAAGAAAATCTTCCTGACATTACTAGGTATTAAATCAGCCATTTTAATGGATTAACCTCTCTGGCTTAGTTCAATTAAGAGAATGTGTGTGCAGGTGTGGACATGTATGTTTTGTGAGCTTATTCCATGTCATGTACAGACACATCAGGTTCTGTGCTTTCTCAGGCTTGCCAGTTCCACTAAAGATATCAATACTCTGCAAGCACTCTGAGACTATTCTGAGCTGAGTTAGTCAGTCCATCATTTCTAGGATAACCTTCCTCTTTGTGGAAAAAAAATCCTGTCTAGGATATCCATACTCTTGAACTTCAGGATCCATGGATTGTCTGTATTTGGCACAGTCTGAGTGTGAACGTTTAAGCTGTCAGGAAAGCAATGTCTCAGGAGCAGGCTACTACCACAGCAATGAATCCAGCCAATTCCACCAGGGCTATGCCAAAGGTGATTGCCAGGAGTGGAGGATTGGTTGGCTCCATTTTCTTGGTGGGATTCATGTGTCCCATGGAGTGCAGAATGAGCACAGCAACAGATTGTGAAAAACTCTCTTCAGCAATGAATTCATGGATACTGCATTTTTTTGGTCATTTTTTTCCCCTCCCTTAAATTGCAAATGAATACCATTATTTTAGCAATGTTTTCTTGGAGAAAATAATTTTGGATCACAGAATCACTGAACCATTTGGGGTGGAAGAGACCTTAAAGATGTTCTAGTTCCAACCCCACTGCTGTGCACAAGGACTCCTTCTTGTAGACCAAGTTCATCGAAGCCCCATCCAACATGGCCTTGATCATCCCTTTAAATTATTTAATTTTAATTGCAGGTGATTCAATAAAATTAGTCAATACCTGCTTACATAATTTATCATAAGTACTTTAATTATCAGAACTGTTTATTCAAAGGTGAATTATCTGATTTTAGAAACTTCTATCAAATTAGACCAAGACTGCTTTAGGAGAAAGTTGCTAGTAAAGAAATGGGGCCACCATATTAGACCAGTTGTGGTCAAATTCAAAGTTTACTTACATCCTCATCTGTGTTTGCAGTATATAAACTGACATCAATATCCTAAAAGAAAACAAGAGTTGGAATTAGGAGCATTAGCTAACACATTTAGAGATAATCAAGCTTACTCTTCAATACATGGATTAGCTACCAAGTTCAAAGGCCAAATCCAACCCAGTCTTAAAGTCAGCCAGTAACATGCAGAATGAGCTTCACTGCGAGGGAGACCCTCAGAACTGAGTCCCACAGTGCTTTGTCTGAAGGTGTTAACTCTCAAGCCCACTGTCCCTTTTCTTAGGAAAAGTGCCAAAGAAAATAATATTTAATGCTAGAGTCTGCAGTATTTGGTCAATTCCAATTTCCTTTAACCCTCTGTTTCCACCCACGAATCAGCATTATATAAACACCATCCCTTTCCCTGCTCCCTCTCACTGACTCTTCTTAGCTGAGTACAGTGCTACATATTTAATTGTCTTCACCTATGTTTATATGAAATGCTGACCTTTTTATGAACTTACTTTGGATGTCTTGATCTTCTCCAAATCTTTCAGAACTTCTGCCCACTTGCAATGACCTGCTTCTGTCTTTGGTACATAAGCACTAGAACAGAAGAAAAAGTGATCATTAGGCTAAGCAGTAGGTATATACAAGATTTATGCTGAAAAAAAGAGTCGGAAATCATAAGATACTACAGACACATTGTTTACATGTACATATATATATATCTGATAAATGTGTGGGGCACATATATTTGACAAATCATAAAATTGTATAGATACATAAAACTGTCACACACAGTATAAACTGTCACACACAGTATAAACAGTCGATGTTGGGGTTTTTTTTAAAGGCCAGATTTATAGAACTTAATGCAAGAGAAAGTTTCAATTACTTAATGTAATATACCTAAAATTCTTTTAAAGTGTACAAATAGAATTCCAAATCCACTCTCTAAAGTGACTGGAGACAAGTAACAGCTGCAATAGTAAAAATATGTATTTACTGTCTAATTAACATTGACTTTGTAGTTACCATAAGATGATTAGTCCCATCCCATTCTTTAAAAGGCAAAAGAAATGGCTGTTCAGAAGAAGATACAGCTGATACTGCAGACAAATACTTTTCAGGTGTATTTTCTGAAAGACACAACCAAGGTGATACCTTGTCACAATCTGATTGCACAGAATTTTGCTTTAGTACTGACTTAATTAACCAATTTGCCAAGACATCCAATCAAGGCAGGACTACCTGTTGTGTGTAGCTTGAAAGACCAACTGATTTGTATCTTGCAGAAGTATATAATCACTTTACAAAACAGTTGGTAGAAAATTAGATGCTGAAGGCACACTGTGAAAACCTGAACTCATCCTAGGCTCCTATTTATTTATCTGTTCATACTGCAAGCTGCAATTTAATGCAGAGACAATATTAAAGAGCTTTTGGTTTGATTACCATCTTTCCCCTGGCTACCTATTGTCACCCAAATTCAATTAGTTACCTACAACTAGGACATTAACTACAATATTATGGTTGCATATATCCAAAACGCTGCATCGAATGCATCAAATACTATAGTTATGTGTATAAATGTTAAATATAATATTTAGAGTATATACTACTTTACATAGTGTATGTCTGCCTAATCACAGAAACACAGAATATTCTGAGTTGGAAGGGACCCATCAGGACCATCAAGTCCAGCTCCTGGCCCTGCTCAGGACACCCAAGAGTCACACCATGTGACTGAGAGTAGTGTCCAAATGCTTCTTGAACTCTGTCAGGCTTGGTGCTGTGACCACTTCCCTGAAGAGCTTTTCCAGTTTTGTGGGTGAAAAACTTTTTCCTGATATCCACCCTAAACCTCCCCTGACTCAGCTTCATGTTGCTTCCTTGAGTCCTTTCTCTGGTCACAAGAGTGAAGAGATCAGTGCCTTCCCCTCCTCTTCCCCTCATGAGGAAGTTGAAGACCACAATGAGGTCTCCCCTCAGTCTCCTCTTCTCCAGGCTTAGCAGACCAAGTGACCTCAGCCACTCCTCTTAAAGCTTCCCCTCAGGGCCCCTCACCCTCTTCACTGCCCTGCTTTGGACTCTCTCTAATGGCTTAATATCTTTTTTATATTGTGGCACCCAAAACTGCCACAATATTCAAGGTGAGGCCGCCCCAGTGCAGAGCAGAGCAGGACAATCCCCTCCCTCGCCCGGCTGGCGATGCTTTGCCTGATGCCCCCAGGACACGTTTGGCCCTCCTGGCTGCCAGGGCACTGTTAACTCATATTCAACTTGCCATAAACCAGGACCCCCAGGGCCCTTTCCATGGCACTGCTTTCCAGCATCTCATTCCCCAGTCTGTCCATACATCCAGGGCTGCCCCATTCGAGGTGCAGAATCTTCCCCTTGTTGAAATTCATGTGGTTGGTGATTGCTCAGTCCCCTAATTTATCAGGGTCTCTCTGCAGGGCCTCTGCCCTCAAGGGAGTCGGCAGCTGCTCCCAGCTTAGTGTTGCTGGCAAACTTACTTAGTATTCCTCTGAGTCCTCCATCCAGATAATTAATGAGTAAGTTGAAGAGAACTGGGCTGAGGATGGAGCCCTGCAGAACCCCACTAGTAACAGGTCGCCAGTCTGATGTTACCCCTTTCAGTGTAACTCTTTGTGCCCAACCTGTGAGCCAATTGCTCACCCACTGCATTACATGGTTACCCAGCTGGGTGTTGGACATTTTGTCCAGAAGGATACTGTGAGAGATGGCATCGAAAACTTTGCTGAAGTCCAAAAAGAGTATATCTACTGACTTTACTAGGTCAACCAGGTGGATTATCCTGTCGTAGTAGGAAATCAGGTATGATAAGCAGGACTTTCCCCTCATGAAGCCACGCTGACGGTGACCGATGACTGCATTGTTCGCCAGGTGGTTTTTAATACTCCCCAGAATAATCTTTTCCATGATTTTCCCAGGCAATGAAGTGAGACTGGCAAGCCTGTAGTTTCTGGGGTCCTTCTTCTTGCCTGTCTTGAAAATTGCTTCCCATCAGCCAGGACATCTCCGGATTCCCAAGACCACTTGAAAAATCATCAAGAGAGGCTTTGTGATGACATCAGTAGCTCTTTGAGGATTCTCAGATGAATGCTGTCTGGCCCCATAGGTTTGTAGGGATCCTGCTGGAACAGCAGATTGCTCCCCAGTTTCAAGGTCAGCTGAGGGCTGATAATTCTCATAGTCATGGTCCTCCAGCTCAGGGCCCTGAGACCCCCTTGGTCTATCATTGTATTGAAGACAGAGGCAAAGAAAGCATCAAACATCTCTGCCTTGTCTCTGTCCCTGTTTGTGAGGCGACCATCCTCATTCTGTAATGGGTTGATGTTATTTCTATACTGCCTCTTGCCATTAATATATTTGAAAAAACTTTTTGTATTGTCCCCCACATTTCTGGCAGCTTCAACTCCAGTTGAGCTTTGGCCGAACAAATTTTCTCCCCACAGTGGCAAGCAACATCTCTGAATTATTCCTGTGTCACCTAACCTGGCTTCCACTGGGCATATACCTTCCTTTATCATCTTACTTCCAAGAGAAGATCTCTGTTCAGACAAGACAGCCTTCTGCCTTACTTGCTTGACTTGTGACATTTGGGAATTGCCTGGTCCTGTGCCCTTAGGAGGTGTTTAAAAAGTGTCCAGCCCTGATGGACCCCAATACCTGCAAAAACATTTTCCTGGGGTAATTTTCTACTGGGTAGCGATGCATTTAAGAATTTTGTCAGGGATGTCTGGCAACTGGAAATAAGGAGGAGTTGTGAGTCGTGTTCACCATCAGGAAACATTTCCCTGTGCACAGTCTGGTAACCTTTGTGCCAAAGTCACAAGCCCTTTGATTTAAGCTGACACAGTTCCTTCACAGACCTAGGTTAATTATCTGCAGCAGTACAATGCTTTTGATCCAAGGTTTTATTTCTTATCATGCATGCAATACTCTTAACTGACTTGTTTACAAACTTACAAGTAAATATTTAAAACCGGACCAGAGAACATAACAAAACAAAACAAGCCACTGTGCAGTGGTAAAAATTTCCAAGTGGGAGATCTATCCATAAACTGTCAGGATTCCAGCTAACTTGCTGAAAGCCACCTTAATAAAGCAAAGCCAGGAGAGTAATAATTATATGTGTCACAGGTGAAATCTGAAGAGTATTTGTAACAAATATTTGCTGCTCTCTTAAGTGGAGAGTTCTTTAAATACTTTGCAATTATTTTGTTTCTAAACCCCCAAAGATACAGCTGAAATAGTATAATAACCTAATCATACATAAATGTCTACATTCTGTAATGGAAAGCAGTGTCAGACCCTTTTATCCCCTTTGTTTGTCCAAAATCTGGTAAATAAGAACTATGTAAATGAACGGTTCTCTGATAATCTGAATTTCTGTATGGACAGAGCAAACAGCATCTCATCCATCTTCTGAACACTCTCATTTTGGAGGGTGCTGTGTTATTAGCAGCCAAAGTAGGCCTCAAAGCAAGGCTAAATCTGTCACAGTTTCCACAACAAATGGAAACTGAAAATATATAAGTATTACACACAAAATGTTAGGTATATATAAATGTTTATTTTCCAAATGCATAGGAAATGCAATGGAAAAGAAATATTAACTGGTTGGCTCTAGTCAAAAGAGCTAAATCATTTTGTTGTAGTATGACAGAAAGGCTTTAACCTTTTCACAGGTTTAGTCTCAAGTTCTCATGTTATTTCTTTTGGTTTGGGGGTTATATTTGTTTGTTTGTTTTTGTTAAATATGCATACTAACTTCTTTGTTTCAGTATGACAATCCCTAGAAAATATCCTATTTTTGTTGAGGGTTTTATTTGTTTTTTATTATTACTATTTCATTGAACATCAAAAGTAGCCTTATGGGGAAATTCCAAGTAAATGTAAAAAAATTTTAAATCTGTTTGGTGGATACAGATGAAGAACACATATTTTAACCCCATGTTTTATCAAAATTATTTAAAGTGTATTAGAAGCATTTTACAATAGCTAAACAGTTTTATCATTCCGCAAGCCAGTTTTTATCAGATGAGATCAGATGACAACAAATTAAAATATGAAACACTTATGATGGGTCCATAAGCATGTACCAGCTTCCTGATTTATAATTAGTGCTATGGGGCCTTTTTAAAAAAGGTGATTGGAGAGGAAGTTCCAGTCCAAAAGCATTGTCAAATTTACACTGTAGAACAAAGTGTTCAAGGTGAGGAAAATAATATATTATAATACCTACTGAATAATGGGCCAGAGTTATCATTAGTTTGTCATTTGTTTCCTATTTTTAATAATTGTTCACTGTGATGGCACTGGAACACTGTGTTCTTAATGATCAGTGTAATTGTCTGCATCTTTGGTTTTCTTAAATGTGTTAGATACCTGTTTTACTGTAATTAAATAAGAATTGCTAATGTAAAATAAATGCTTAGTTTTTAGAAGTAATAGAAAACTTGTACTGATGGTAAAATATGTGAAAAGTATCCTACATGCATACTCTGAAGGGCAGTCCATTTGTTCATAGAGAAAGAGGTTCTTAATGTCAGCTAGATCACCCAACACATTCGTTTCAATTCAGCACCATTTTCCACTTGAATTTCTTAATTATTTCATCTGAACTATTACTCAACAACAGAAGCATTGTTAGCTCATTTGGAAGCTTTGACAAATTATTCTCCTGCCTTGAACACACACTGCTATAATGTCTGGTTTTAATTTCTTAGGCTGTTTAATCATTAACCAATTCCTCTCTGTCTTCCTTATGTCTCTGATACCCTTGTGAACATTGAACAAGGGAACAGCTCATATTTACTTACATAAATGGTGCTGTTTGTAGCTTGTATCATGATAACATCGTACTTTAAGTTAAGGATTAAAACCTTTGTAAAAATCAATTGTGATATACACAATAAGCTTCCTAAAAGAAATGCTGTTTTTTAATAATGAAAGTTAAATTAAGCATGTTAAGAGCAGTAACCACTGCATGATATCTAAGATATAGCATTACTGTTTTCTTTTTAAAGAAGCAAACTTATAATGACAAAAATTTTCTTTAACAAGTCTGAAACAGTCAATGATTTTGCTGGTTTGGCTGTCACAGAAACAATAATCTAAGTTAGTAAAAAGAAAATATTCATAACTCTTTATGGTATTTAAGTTACATATGAAGTATTGAAAGCTAAAGTTACATGGTTTTGCCTATATACTATATGTCTAAATTTCTCTATTAATATTTGCTTATAAATTTCTCAGTGAATCCTTGAGATGTGATATTCATAAGCAAGCAAGTTTATTTCCTGACTGTGCAAGTTGTTATTATTGGCAAAAGTCTGCTATTATTTTCTCCTTATTTTTTTATTCTTTATTTATATCTTTATTCCTCATCTGCTTCACTGTTCATTGTCACAAACAAGTGACCAGAAGCATATGATATACTCAGATCTCATGAATCATTTAGAAACTAGTGATAATATTTTCAGTTTCTATTGTAAATAGGGAAACGCCTACCAGTGTTTTCTTCATGACTGTATCACACTGGTGGCTCCTACTTCAATATGTTCCCCTGCAAGAATTTTATGTCCTCTTCTTTCAGAATCCTGGAATGTCCTAAGAATTTTTCACTATTTGCAGAAAACTCTCACCATCAAAAAAACCAGCCCCAAACCCCTGAAGTCTAAACTTCCTACTTTTTGGTTATGTTCAAATTTTCCCTAATTTCTTGACCTCTAGCACACAGCTCTTTTTCTTGATCAGCCCTTTTTCCCTTTGCCTCTGGGCTTTCTGGCTAGAAATGATGCTGACAGAAGTCCCGAGTCCTGACATTCCTTGCTCTTGAGAGCAAATCAGCCTTCTCAGACTGCTCTCTCTTGTTTTCCCATTTCTCATCTTCATTCTGTCGTGCAATACACTTCTTGTACATTATTTATCCTATTTTAGTCAGTCTCTTCTTCTGCCCTGTTCTACAAATATGTGTTATCAGCACTTTCTCTTTGGCTTCTTGAGCAACAAAGTACTATAAATCTTCTTTTCTCTACTACTGCCTCAAATTTCCCTCTAAAATCATACCATCACCTCCAGCTCTCTCAAGTCCTTGGACATTTTATTGAGCAACATCTCAGGCATAAAGTAGGGGTTTTTAGATCCATATTCAAATACTGTGTACATCATGCAGAGCTGAGTTTTACAGCCTTTCATTTGCCTTGTTTCTGCAATTCTTCTTCAGTGTCTCCTTTGCCACAATAATTATAGCCTCCTTTAGAGAACTCTGCCTCCTCTCCCAACAAAATCTCACCCTGTGACTCTTGTTCTACTGTTCTCTGTTGTGTCCCCTGATTAAATGTTCTGTCCTCTTGTTCTAGTGCAATTCCCTTCAAGGGGACAAAATGCCAAGTAGCTGCACAACTAGAGTGCTTCATCTATTTAGTGTTGAGTATTCTGCATAACATTGGAGCCCTTTCTCTACACTCAGAATCATAGACAACACTTTTAATGTCAGAATCTATAAGACTGGGGAGAAAATCAGATGTTTTTCCCATTTGTGTCCTAGTCTTGTAACAGAAGAACTTCATTCTTTTTTTTAAAAAAAAAAAAAAGACTTTTTTTTTTTCAGGAGAGAAGCCATGAAGAGTAAAGATTTCATAAACTAATGGAAGTGACTAAAAGAGGAAAGGAGCCCATAAAGAAAGCAGTACTTCCAAACTAGATAGATGTTTCCATATTAAGCCCTTAAATAAGTAATTTTGAAATCAAATTTTCATGGATCACGAGTAAGTTTTAGAGGAAAGGCATATTCTCAGTGCCTTGTCATGGAGTAAATGGTGGAAAACACTGAAAGTCAAAGGAGCATACTCACTGAAGGATCTCTCTGCTCTGTCATTCCTATGTTCCTCTAGTCTGTTTAAAGAAAACAACCAAAGTGAAACAAACAAACAAACAAAAAACCAAACCTGAATATGAATTAGTGTCAGAATGTAATTATTCACATCAGATAGAATTCAGAGAAAAAGACAGAAAACCGCATTAATGTACTCTGAGACAATAAGAAACTCTGTAGCAGGTACAGAGGTACAGCCTCTAAAGGTACCTAGGTACAGCCCTCTAGACACACTTTGAGAGTAATTTCATTTGCATATCAGAAATTTTTATATCAATAGAAAAATATAATATTAGTAATACTTACTTAAGAAGGGATCTAGTACCAGGGCCTTAAATTATTTACCAATTTCTACAGACTAGCCCCATCTATCAAAGAAACATATTTTACATTTCTGGTAACTTATGAATACCATTTGATGCCACAACTATTAAAAAGTTGTTTCTTTGCTATCATGGTGCCTGAATCCATTATGATTCCACAGCCATTGTAGTTTCTCCTCTCCCTCCCCAGCAATCTTTGCATTAGAAGCCCAGGAAATCAGCTCTCAAGCTCCACCAGGTGTTACCAGCAGCCCTCCTCCCCAAGGTTTGAAGGCAAAGAGTGTCTGTCTAGCTTGTACTTACTGATCCAGAAAGGAAGTCAGTGGAATTCCTAAGTGTTAAGCTGAATCTCATGGCTGAATGCTTGTCTGGATGAGAGCCAAACCACGCCTTAGACTGTTATGTCTTCAATCTTTTATTTCATAAAGCTAAAGTACTTTCTTAGAAGTTTTGTATTTAGATAGAGTTCGGCTGGCTAAAGATTTTTTGCAGCATTAAAACTGGGCATTCATTAAACATGATTCCTATTTGGTTATTTTCCTCCCCCCAAGAAATACAGCTTTCCTTGTTTTTATTGTACAGTGGTGACTCTCTTGTGGAGAACTATCCTAAAAAGCTTATTCTGCTTGTATTAGAGTAGTGTTGACCTTCAAAAGTGTATTCTCAGTAATCAGCATGGCAAGAAACTCCCTCAGTTTTAATCACGTTTTGCATTTATATGTTCTCGGTTTGCTTAAGTACTTGTTGATTTGCTTTGACAGTTCTCCGGTAGGACTTCCTTCTCCTGTGTGCTCTTGCTAATTGGCATTTATGCCAGAGTAAAGTTTGCAATTCCTGTTTGAAAATTTTGCCAAAAGGTCACAGAGTCATTGCTATTCCATTCAATACCTTAAACATCAGAATTTGAAATGTAAGAAGTTAAATATTTCCTTTGACCTTTTTTTAGTTGGTGTTTTTTGGGTTTTTTTGCAAAGCATGTTTGAGGCCCCGGGCCTTATGAAGATGTGTCCTACACTGGGCTGTAGACCTGAGAGGAAGTTTTTCCCTGGAGCAAAGAAAGATTTTATACCTTTCCAAAGAAATTTACAGTCACAGTAGCAGTGAAACCCAACAGAAGTGCTGCAATACTTAGGGCAAAATATTACTAGCTGAATATAAGTATGAACATTTTTAATTAAGAGCCTTCCTTTTAGTCTGTCTGCTTTCACTAATTTGAAAGTCACAGTCTCGGAGAAATAAAACAGCTCTCCATGACCACAGGCCTCTTCCATCAATAGCTCTGCTTGAAATAGGGGTGCCAGGTCCCTGTTTATATGACTGAGATTCCAAGACAACAAACACATTGCTTACCCCTTGCCTGTCAGTTCAGGATCTCTCTTAAGCAATATTTCCCAGATGGCAAAATCCAGCCAGGAAAGAAAGCTTCTTTCTCTTTACATCCTTACATGTAACATCAGTCATTTCAAGGTATCAACCACTCCTTACATTGTGAAAGATCAATTTAATGTTGTCTTGATGCAAGGATACATGATATTAATGCTAGATTAGCTTGACAAACACTGTGATTGACATAGAGAAGCCCCAAGTTTTGCTAATGGCAAAATTAATTTAACTCAAATACATAGTATTTGTAATACATTTGTAAAGAACAAGTATATAGCAAAATACTCACTTGTAGGACACAGATGGTTAGATTTGACCATTTATTCCCAAGCAACACCCCCAGGATGCAGTATGCTATGAATAGTTAAAAGGCCTTTCAGAATAAACTCTCCCAGATAAATAAGCAGTAGGAATAACAGGAGCTTCGAAATGTAAAGGACATTAATAAGACACCCAAAATAGGGCCAGAATTAGTCAGTGCTGAAGTTTGTTCCACAAAATGTGGCCCAATCTATATGCTGTAAGGCACTCCCTGTAAATATTATTTGTAGTATTTTTATCATAGCAACAAATATCCAACTGGGAATGAAAACACAATTTCTGTGCCTTTAGTGGTAGGATGTTAACATTTAAAACAGTATCAAACAGGGAAACTTAAACAGCAAAATAGTGTCATACTGATGCATAAAAGTTGGAAATTCTGAGATCACAAAAATAGTTGTCACAGGAGCAACTGCTGGACAAATAATATCTCAGCCTTAGGAAAATACTCAGCTAAATACTGTAAATGATACCATATGCTAATAGAGGTCTGAGACACACGACACAAGAGAAGACTAAAAATAGACAATGCAGTTCTCAAAATGGTAAAGTAAGGCAGTATTTTCAGAGCTTCTTTTAAAAAGGAAAATTATGATCCATGATCCTCTCTTACAGCTATACTTTTACTGGAATCTACTGGATCCTAAAGAGGCAGAATACAGTTAGAAACACTGTAATTTTTCTCATGCTTTTAATCTTATTTAAAGAGCAGAATGAAATCCTAATGTGTGTCAGTTGCCATAGCTTTACTGAAACCAATAAAGTTATTTTGATTTCCAAAATTGTTGAGAATTTGACCAAAATGTTAACCATGGAAAAACAGATTTATTGAACAACCGAGGAAAGCAGCACACAAGCTGTTGTAAACAGACCAATACGCAGAAAAAACCTAGAATCAGGATTCTAAGAAAGAAGAACAAAATCTCTCTACTGCAGATTTATTTCATATAGGATACGTATAAAAAAAGAAAAAAAACCTGGAAAATAAATTAATTCTGCTTTATGTTACTCTAAATCACTTATAAATAGCAATGTAGTAGGACTTAAAGCAACAGCAATCATCCTTAGTCTCTTGTCTTTGGATACAGGAGAAGTGATTACTGGAAAAGCTCTAGTGTGTGTGCTACACAAACCTCCCCCTTTCATGTATATTTTGAATGAAATATGAGATTTCACACTGAACCACTTTTTTCTGCATATGAGCATATTGCTGAGTGCAATACAGTATTTTTCATTCTTTGAGGTTTCTTCTATCTATTCATATGGATGATGGTTTTCCTTCATTTCTTGACAGCCAAACCCAAATTGAACAGAGGAATGGAAGAGGTTGTGTGTTTTTAAAATAATGAGAACTAATGCAGTCAAAAAAGCATAAGTGTCACAGTTCCTAGCAGTGCAGCACAGCACTCATCCAGAAAACCTTAAATTTTCTTTCAGAAGGGGTAAGGTGACTCTATGAGTGAGAACATTCATTTAGATTCAAGTATTTAAAAAAAAAAAGATTGAAAAAAGTACTTCACAGGGATGTTAAAAGTAACTGTATCTTAAAATAATTGCCAGTACTGTGAAGAGTAAATGATTACCTGGTGCCTTCATATTATAAAGTTGTGTAGACCAATATTATTGAAACGCAGGAAGCTCTTGGCTAAAAGAGTTAGCACTGTAGGATTGCTTACTTTATATAACACACAAGTTGACAAGCCAATAGCACCTCACTGCATTGACAGTAACTGAGAGGTTATAAATGATTCTGATATGCTCATACAAGAGGCAAGAGAAACTGTAAGAGATGAAATGCATATTGTAAGTTTAATCCGTGACCACATTGCAAAAAGCTAGTCAATTCTATTAAATGTGTATATATGTGTATAAATATCATTTACAGAATTAGGATTAGTCTTGATAAGTAAAAGAAACATTTGGGGAGATAATGTAGTCTGCCAGAAAAATTCATACTTCTTACAAGTTGGAGAGTCCATATCTTCAAATCAACATCAATAATAAAAAAAATTAGTCTCATTTTCAAACCAGACTGCTTTCAGGATCTCCACTGAAATAAATGCCTGATTCAACTATAGGTAACTGCCAGATCCACGTTGTGGAAAGGCATAAGAGGATGATAAGATAAAGATCAGATTTCCCCACAGTATTTTTTTTCAAGCAAGATCTTCATCACATTTGAATGGTGAAGCTAGAAATCAGTCTTATGTCATTCTAAACAAGGGGCTCATACAGCATTTTTTCTGCCTCACAGCCATGACCTCTCTTTATTTAAGAATACAAAAAAGTACTGACAATATTAAAACCCCTGTGTTATATTGTTTGCCTGAACAGTACTCAGTTTGCTGAAGGCAATGTAACCCTGCTGTCCTATAGAGACTTTTCCTTGCTTTCCCACCAGCTTACTGCTTGCCTGCCACCAGAGCAAGGTATCTACTGGTCCTGAATGGAAGCACAACGTTGCAAACTGCTTAACTTTGTTGTCTTTCAAAGAACAGCTGACAAAGTTTGGTTTTGGCAGATATTCACCCAAATGCCCTGTAAGGTCCACACGGTTGGTAAAGCCAGAAACAAATTTAGAAGACACCAAAAATATATGGCCGTTCACATACAGCCTGGTACCTTTTGGTCTTAAAGCCAAAACAGGCATCATGCACATACAGACACATGTCAGAACACAACTGAAATGAAAGCAGCAAGGAAAAATCCCATGAACAATCACAGATGAGTCCCAAGCTGCCACCTGGCTTCTGAAACTTCCCTGACTATATGTTAAGACTTAGCTTTATACTCAAGTCTTAAGACTGCATTTTCTATGACATGCTACTAATAATAAATCTCTGGGCATTTCAGTGTGGGACCTCAAGAGGCCAAGGAATCAGCTGCTTCTGTCCACGTAAGCATTCCTCTTTAGGTTTTGTTGTTTTTATTTTTAAACTGAACTGATAGCATTGGTTGCCTATTTCCACAAAACCAGAGCAAAATGAGGTTGTGTTACACTTGTCTCAGGTCAAAGTGAATGCACCAGCACAGTCTTGCTACTTTCACAGACTACCCCAACTCTCAAACCAAAACCAGAGTTGTCATCAGTGCAAACACTGCTTCTGAGGATTAAAGTAGCACAATAGGTTCTTTCACTCATGTTCCTTGTGCCCCTCCATAGGACATGCAAACTGGATAATCAGCACAGCAGAGAGTAAGGTTGAAATGTGTACACTGAAGAATTTTACACTTTCCTACCCTAACGCTATCATTTGTTTTATACTTAGACATTGAGCCTGCAAGTTCCTGTGTCTGTTCCTTTCCCACTGGGTTTTCTATAACATTACTAATCCTTATCTTAGACCTGTATAGGCAGCCAGCAACATACATCAGAGTGGCCATGCAGGAGTTGTCTTATTGACAACCTGTTTTATATTAAAGCTTCATTACACAGATTCTGCACACTCAAAGGCCTGCAGAAAATCCCGTTGGAAGAACTATGTCACATACAAGGACTTTTCATTAGCCTGTGCTGGTCTCCTTTAGTATATACCTTTTAGCTATAGTTCTTACAGGTTTAAAACTAGTTACGTGTCCCTGATAGGAATTAGAAAAGCAGACAAAATTTAGGAATACCAGCACAGACTGCATGCAAAAGTTCTCTAGGCCAGACGTCTCCAACTGGAGCCAGTAGTGAATGCCAAGGGAAGACCATATTGATTCCTCCCTGATATATCCTTGTTTTTCAGCAAACGAGAATTCATATAAAGCTTGTCAGGTTTGGGGCTAGTGTTTTCAAGTTTATAAATTCTTTAGCCTCTTTTCCCTCACTGTTTATCAGCATAGATAAATATTTGCTTTTTAATCAATGTTATAGAATTTTACGTAAAAATTTCTACGTAAATACATTTCAATTTTTGACAGGTGCTGTTGAGTTCTAAATGTAAAATATAACCAAAAGTAATTTAAAGATGGAAAATATTACATTAATTAGGCATCTTCATAATGGAATTTTCTGAAAAGCACTGCTTTTACAAAATAACTTAAAGTACCTTAAGGTAACATACCTTTCTTTTTTTAGGT
Source organism: Platyrinchus mystaceus (assembly GCA_035041135.1). Lineage (NCBI taxonomy): Eukaryota > Metazoa > Chordata > Aves > Passeriformes > Tyrannidae > Platyrinchus > Platyrinchus mystaceus. The sequence continues at coordinate 11,127,061 of JAWWLV010000144.1, read as the reverse complement.
CAGCTTGAGTTTTCTAAAAGTCACAATGGCACTATCTTGAATAAACATACGTGTTATTTTCAGACATTACAATGGAGCAAATGCTGGCATTTACCCTTTTCCTGAAAAATGTCTTTTATGTCTTTCTGGTTTTGATCTGTTTATTTTTGTTTCTGTTCACCAGGCACTGTGAGAACATTTTGATCATTTGCAATAGCTATTTTAAAACTGAGCAATCTAGCTGAGAAAAAGAAAACAAACTTCCTCCTCTCTTAGTTTTAAACTATGAATTTAAAAAAGCATGGAAGAGCTCTATCATTTACTAGTTCTAAATTCCTGGAAGAATGTAACATACTTTCAAAATTCTTTTTAGACCAAGGAAGGAATATATGGAATTCCTCAGAGGACGTAGCAAAATTGCATCCCATAGACCTCAGTTTGTGGTCAGCTGAAGGGAAGATAAATATCAGTTTATTCTATTGGTTTCAGTAAGAGTGAGACATTTCTACTACTCAAATGCCTAGCATATTTTTCCCAAGGATACTCCTTCAAAAAATCTGAGGGATACTGAACAAAAAGAATTACCTATTACTTTGAGAATGCTCCTTTTTTTCTACTAT
>JAWWLV010000144.1:11114379-11126362 GCA_035041135.1 Platyrinchus mystaceus | reverse complement strand
CTCCTTCAAAAAATCTGAGGGATACTGAACAAAAAGAATTACCTATTACTTTGAGAATGCTCCTTTTTTTCTACTATGTCAGAAATAGTTTAGCTACTCATATTTAACTCACACAAAACAGGATCCAAATATTCTTTGATCGTGGAACTTCTGTTTATCTTGCTGAGAGAGGTAGTCAAATTATCTATTAGGTTCTTGTTAAAAATTGTCACATATGCACAGCACATAAATTGCATTATCGTCATTATAAGTCATTCATCTTTAGCTGGATGAAAACTACTAGAAAACTACTTTGTCCTGACTATGACCTGTGTATCCTGAAATTGCACACAGTTTAAAATGAGACCTGAAATATTCATATATCATTTAAATTATGCAAAATAATCTACAGGCAACCATAAAATCTTATGAATCTGAGAGAGAGTTATATGAGGGCAGGAGATGAGTGGAGGTTTTGTCCTTAAAAATAAAAAAAAAAAAGAAAGAAGGGAAGACTGAAAAAAAGAAGGAATTATTTCAAAAGCAGAACATGAGAAAAGTTAAATTTAAATGCTAGAAAGGAGAGCTAGACTTTGTGTGTTCTGATTGTCTAGAGGGAATGCAAATGGTAAGAGCAGGTACCTATAACAGAATTTTCAACTGGTATTTTGCCCATGTTCCTGAATGCCAGTGTATATTTTCAGGTAAACAACCATCCTGCTCCTTAGAAGTTAAATTAGTTTCTCCTCTGGGTTCACAAAGTGGAATTGTTCTTGAGAGATTGGCTACTAAACCAAATAGTTTGCATTTAGAATTTCAGTGGCACCCAAGCCAGGTTTCCATGGTCTTGAGACACTGCATTGGTTTATTGAGCAGTATCATATTATTAATGTCACAGACTAGAAGAGGCTTCTGGGAGTGCCATTCCCCTTTCTAAAACAAAACAAAATGTAAAGGTTTTTTTTTAAAGATCTTTGCCTTGTCCCTAAGTCTTCTAGAGAGGAGTCTTCAACATTCTCATGGAGCTATTTGCCTCTTAAAACATATGCAACTGCAACAGCTTAATCTCTTGTAGTAACATCATGTGGACTCTTCTTAAAATGGAAAAGGTTATGAAAAAGAAGAAGAAAGACCTTCAAAGACATCTATGGCCTTTTGCCTCTGAGAGGGGAGCTGCTGGAGTCCAACCTTGCTACTGATTGAATCAATTGTTTTCTGCAGACTAAACAAAAATTTAGTCCTAATTTATTAGGAACTTTGAGGATTTTTTTTTAAAGACTGATAGCTAAAATGGCCAATCTCAGGATAAAATGGCCTCATACTCTCTAAGCAACAACTAAAACCTGAGTGTTATCAACATTATTCTCATCCTAAGTCTGAAACACATCACTGTACCACATACAAGGAAGAAAATTAACTCTGTCCCTGTCAGAAGGAAAGGAAGACAGAAACTTGAATCTAAAATGCCATAGTGTACCTCCCAAGTTAAGCAAGCAATTTTACCTGCAAATCAACAACAGATGGAATGAGAAATATTGTGGCTGATTTGTATGATTTCGGACTTTAATGTTGACATTTTATCGCCTCTCCTTTGCATTAGTATCATGATGCAAAATGAAATTCACATCAATTACTACAGAAAATTTTAAAATCAGGCCTCTTTAGTAACAGAGAGTTGTATCTTGGAAGGACTAAATCCACCAAAATATGCTGGGAAAGCCTAAGATCAGCCAAATTGCAGCATAACCTCTTGGCATTCTGAACAGAAGCAAGAGAACAGGAAAATGCTGCCAGTCTAACTGTGTGGAACAGGATAATGAGGTGAGAAACATCTCTTTTGTATGAAACAAAATGAGCATAACTCCAGGCTCAAAGCCATAGTATGGAAGTGTCTGGAATTGTTAATTTAAAAAAAAAGAAAAAAAAAAGGTAAAATCATGTAGTTATCCACATAGTTTCTTAGGAAATGGGAAGTCATTATTTCATAGAATCATAGAATCATAGAATTAACTGGGTTGGAAGAGACCTCCAAGATCATCAAGTCCAACCCTTGTATGTAGCTAGGTATTTCTGGGGAACATAACTGGTTAAAAGAGAAAAATTGCAGAGCAATTACGGACATAGAAGAGTACAAATCATGCAAACCAAGGTTCTCTGCTGAAAAGTTTGCTTGAAGGTGAGACAAGGAGATGTGAAGAGAGACATACTTAAGATTCAAGAGAGAGGGAAAATACTTACCCACATAAGAATTTAGCCAAGACATAAAGGGTAACAATTCTACTTTTCAAAGAGTATTGTGAGACATAAATGGTCTGGTGCATTGTGTTATGTTGCAGTAGAAACCATCACTTTCATAGCAGCCTGTGCTTTATGAGTTTAGTTGGAAGTTGTCTGATGCACAAACCAGAGAACTGACTGCTAATATATGCATGACAAATATATTTTTAATATATAGCTGTACTTTCTTTTATAACTAACAGAATTCATAGAAGTAACTGTTATTTCCATAGCTATTTTCCTTAAATCAGTAGAAACAAATGGCACCATGAGGTCTTTTCCTCCCCCCACAGCCACCCTCCTCCTCCCCCAGGATATCTGTTAGAAACTACTGGGGGAGGCCTGTGATTGCAGTCAGTCCAACAAAATCCCATGTTCCTTCTAAAAGGATTTCATGAATCACCTATCTTGAAGTGAAACTTCTAGATTGTATTTAGGGAGGGAGAATTTTTTTAATCTTAAAAAAACCCAAAGTGCTAATACACTTCCACTTGAAGCTGCTTTCATTTAAAAGTGAGTTGGCACGCTGACATTTTTCTCTTTCCTCCAGAAAAAAAAAAAAAAAGCTGTGAATAAACTTTTCCCAGAATAACTTCATTCAGGAAAGCATTATTTCTTGGCTTAGGGAACTACCAGTGAATGCTGTGAAAGAACAATGATTCATAATAATTCTGTGCTGGATACTGATATGACAGCACTCCACTACCCTGCCTGTGATTCAGTCACCAGACAAAATGGATAGGAGGGAGGATCTCAAGAAGTTGTAGAATGACCAAAAAGTTCTCGGCTGGAAGGTAGTAAAGGAGTTTGCAATGAGTAAATGATGAGGCTAATTAATAACATACAGACAGTGTCCGCTTCAAGTGCCTGAAAAACTTTCCCCCTTTGACATAATACCAGCAAAAACAAGGGAGGGCAGTTCCAAAGTGGCTGGGTAGCAGGACTGCTGAGACTTTGGTTGTCCATGCAATCTAATCCTTCCTGGCATCTTAGTACAGCATCAAGACAGTCTTCAAGAAAGCTAGAAGTGGAAGGATTTTATGCATCCCTTTCTTTACAAAAACACATTTTGGTGCTGCATTATACCTTTGTTGAATATAAATGTTTTTAACCAGAACAAAAAAACAAACCCCACAAGAATGCAAACCTTACACCACGAAGTTCGGCCTATAAGAATAAATATTTCAAACATCCCTGAATGTAACAATGCAGATGTAGTGGGCATCCCTGAAAGTACTGAGGCCACAGGTTTGTTTGTGCTACAACACACACTTCATATCCATTTGCTGTCCATGCACAGAAAGGCAAGTAGCAGGAAAAGAGGTGAGGGTGTGTGAGTGATTTATTGTCTTGCAGCCTGAGTGAAGGAGAAGCACATGGTCATTCTCAGCATGGCATTAATTTTATACTGTAGGGCTTTTCCGGACTTTTTAATTGTTTTAAAAGTTTTAATTGGGGTATTCCCAAGCAGAACCAACCATTTCTACAGTTACTTCAGTAGCTGTTTCTGGATGTTGCTGTGTTTCTCAGTACTACTTCTGACAATTTTCTATGCCTCTTTCTTTCTTCAAACAGGTTTCTCTCTGTGGTCTGAGTCCTCTTCAGGATGTAATAATTGAATTGATCTACTCTACAGACAAGGATAGTCAGCAAAGCAGCCAACAAAAAGAATAGTATTTTTTGTAATAATCCTTAATATATTCATTTAATAATTATAAAAGATTTATTTGTTACTCTGACAAGGAAAATGCTCCTCTCTATGGAAGAGACTTTGTAATCCTCGCTCAGGAGCTAGGGAACAGCATACATTAATATTACATCCATTTCTCCTTGGCAACAATCATGAAAGTTGTATTTTTCATCAGGTTTGGAATGGCTGTTCCATGGTTTCCCTCTTTGTTGCCACCACCATCTGGAAAGCTTGGAGAGAGAACACCTCTTCATTCGGCTTTGCAAAAAAGGTCTGATTGAGGTTCAGACTGAGGATGTCAGAGGATGGAAGACATTGGAGCAAGGACAGGAGAAGGTAAGTCTGCAACCTACCATAGCACTGAAGGAAAACTGTAACTTAGAGGCTTAACTCCAACAGGCAATTTTCTTCAGAAAGGAAACAGAGCAAAACTCTCCTGAGTTGCTTCTGGTTTTCTTGGAAATTTCTCACATAGCAATCATGTCCACCATGTTATAGCCTAACTATCTCACCTCTCAAAATGATGTAATTAAAAATTTGTTATGCAGTTATGCATAGAAACAACCATTGAAGTAGCAACCTAATTTCTGTGCTCACCTCTAGTTTCTTTCTTTTTAGGACTTTGGTAAATTTTAACTCTTACACTGAAGAGTTACATGGTTGGTGTTTGTCTTAAAAATAACTTTGAGTGTGAATACGGAGACTGAATATGCCTGGAGCTTTCATTTTCCCAGCAACTTTATTAGGTTTAAAGTATAGTAGAATAAATGTAGTTTACAGCTGGCTAAATGGTTGCAAAGGTGTAACAAAATACTTCATCCAAACATGACTATGAAATAGCTAATAAAACCATTGGACTGTGTTCTAGTAGTAGACCTAAAGTTGATCGTGTTATAAAAAGAGAGAATCCTTAATGTATTGATGATGGAAAGGGAGGCAGGAGAAAATGCACTCTCAGTGGCATTGTGTAATCCTTCACAGAACTGCACGTTCTGAACACCAGAAGTCAAGGGCTGTGTGCAGTGAGTTTTATTCCTTCAGTAGATAAATAGGCCTAACACTCAATTTGAACTGGCACAGAATTTCATTGACTCAACTGAGTAATGAACAAGCACTTTAACACCTTTCAGAGAAAAGAAATTAACAACCAAGATTAGGGCTGATTTTTTAAATTTTCATGAGTGAATGAATGAATTATAGGTATTGGTGGCATTTCAGTGATCTTTTTAAAAATAAATTTTTATATAACGAGACTGTGAAGAAAAGATGAACATAATCTGAATGTATGGTTATCCCTGCTGATGGTTATACTATGCTAACTAATGCTATGGTTATACCTGCTAATACATTTTAGTGAAATGACAAAACCACTCCCTTTTCTGTGAAAGACATAACAATTTAAAAAATATGACATTTTCTTCAGATCCCCTAATGTGAGCAAGGGAATACTCTAACCACATCTTTTAAACTTTCAAATTCAGCTGGAGATACATACATTAGGAATAACATGTAGTTTAGTCTAAATTTGTAGTTTCAAATCATATCGTAAACTATTCTAGAAACTTCTAAGAGAATGAAAGACTAATTAGTATAAGAAGTGAGATGAGTTAGTTAACCAATAGAAGATAGAATAATAATTAACAAGAGAACTGTGTAACTTGTAGTCCCTGAATATTAATGCCTTTGTTTGATGAAATGTATAATTAGTGAAAAGTTTTGACAGTTGTCGTACTGGCTTTGTGGATTTGCCACCCATCCCCCATTTCTTTGCAGAACTGTTAATAAATCAAGTATTTTGACACTGTGCATGGCAACCTCTTGCAGAACCTGTTTTGAAACACCACCATATGCTAATGTCTTTGGGGTTATAACAAGGTCACCTGGCCACACTGCCTCCTGGAAATGCAACTGATACAGAAAGCTCAAGATGTGTTGAGGAGCTCTGAAGAGTGGTAATGAGGTGGGACACTTGCAAGGATTTTCCTCCTGTATTAAACACCCTTGTGGGTCAAGGGTTTTAGCCTCATTTTGTGAAAGATCAGTCAGACATAGTCATTAGGTCCAAGCAGGACGGAAAATCTGCTAGAACTTGCTGTGCCACAAATTAACTGTGAAAAATACAAATGTGAAAAAAACCAGACCTATTTACTATGTAATTCTGGTATAAGTGAAAAACAAGGAGTGGAAAAACCAAAGCAGAAAATTATCTAAAATACTCGGAAGGTTTTCAAGCCTTAAATTTGCTCCGATACCTGGTTTTCTTGTTGGGTTAAAAAATAACATGAAAAGCTTTGCTGAAATTTCCTAAAATATCATGTTGTTTATGTGACACCTACCTGAGTCTCCAGCCTGCTCAGTGCTCCAGCTGAGTTTTGTGTTGGCTGTGTCGTCCCCAGCATCCTGCCTGCTGGACCATTACTCAGAAGAGAAGCACAGAAGTCTGGATCAGGAAATTACGTTTTGAGACCTAGACATGGGGAAAAAAAAAGTACATATAATGTTGCAATAGATTTCTGAGTGGCTTTCAGCCCATCTATTAAGTTAATTCAAAGCAGGAAGCTGCTGAGATTTCGCAATTAACTTCTGCAAGTTGCCTTTACATCTTCTAAATTAAAGGAAAACACAAGACACAGACTTTTTAAACGGGTTGTTTTTACTTAGATAAGAGAAGCTGATTTTTGAATGCTGCAGTATAAGGAAGGATTCCCCTGGAAAACTAATATTGTCAGCAAAGGATAATTTTTTGTAACTTCTCATAACCATCACGGTGACTGTCTAGCCAGCTCATTCCACTCTTTATTACCGTTCTACAGATGACACAATAAAACCTGTGGAATGGTTCCAAAAAATTGGAATGTTTCCCTTCACTTTATAACTTTTTTTTCCCCGATTTGATTCGCTTTCAAATTTTGCAAGTATTGGGGTTGGAGAAACAAGAAAATTTTTGTTCAAGTAACTGGTTTGTACTCATAGCAAGACCTTGAATACATACAGCAGAAAATGAAATCATGTTGCCAGAACAGTTTATTTGGACATTTATTTGGACTAGTATTTTTTATAAAAGCAGTCCCAGTATAATCTGCAAGAAAATAAATTTGTGAAGGAGGCTGCCTACAGAAGCTGTAGAAGCTCCACCCTCAGAGGTGTTGAGAAATCAACCAAGCCTGAAGCAACCTGCTGTAATGCTGAAGTTAGCCCTGCTTTAGGTGGGAGGCTGGAAGAAGGGTCCTGTAAGTGCCTCTTCCAATGTAAACTATACAATGGAAATAGGCCTTGAATTAAAAAAATATGGGATGGAGGACGGAGGCAGAAATATGCAAACACACACACGTGAGATTGCATAAACATTTTCTTCAAAAATTAAATTGAACACTGAGAATTTCAAAGATATGGGTTGAGAACACAGTCCTGTTCCTATATATGTAAAGGCACAATTGCCTACAGTGTTGTTAGGGCTTTCTTCAGCTGGGTATCAAACAATAAGGCCCAGTTTCAGTTACCTTTATTTTGGTCAAGATGAACTTGTTAGAGCTGGAATTTCCTACACTGAATTACTTCCTCAGGCTTGTGGTTTTCTTTTAAGTCCCTTTAAGAGTAGCTCAGTCATTTCCAAAAGCAAATGAGCAGAAAATATGCCTTTCTTTCATATAAAGAAAATGTTTACAAGTATTTAATTAAAGCTGTGCTTTTTAGTCGTGTTTCAAGTTTGGCAGTTTAGAAAACCTGCATAAACTTGGCCAAGTCGTGAGTGGCTTAGTTGATATACATAATTGCAGAAGAGATTTGTTGGCACTGTGTAGGTGGTCTCCAGCAGTCCCTTCACTCACAAGAACATATTCCATCTCAGAGCTTCCAAGGCAAGTAGAACTCTTTGTATGTGTAATGGTAAAGGGTGAGGAACAGAAATCAGTGATGCTGCTGGTGCACAGCAGTGGAATTTGACAGGATGGAGAGCACAGCAAAGAATTAAGATATGGTGGAGGTGAAAGGAAGGAGGAAAGGCTGAGTGTAGCAGAAGTAGAAGGATTTATGAACAATAAAGCATATTCTACTCAAGAACATGAAACTCAATCCTGTGCTCACTGCCTTCCCATGAATGCATAATTTTAAAAAGGCATTAAATCTTTAATCATGGTATGATGTAATGATTTCCTTTTACTCTTACAGGATTTATGAACCAAATGGATTGTGTTCACTGAATGGACCAAGCTCCTGGAAGAAAAAAAAAAAAAACCCAAACCTCTATAAATGTCCCTATTTGAAAAAGAAAGATGTGTAGAAAACGAGAAAGAAAACAGGTTCAATGACAAAGACAGCTGGGTGCAGCCCTGAGGATAAGAGTCCTGTCCCTGCCTTCTTCTCACCATCTCCCTGTGGTTTGGGCAAGCTCCTTAACACAGATTTTTCCCAAGCAACAATCATTTTCTGAGTTCCCTCCTACAAGAAATGCTACAAGCAGTGAGGAAGCATATGGGAACCCCAATCTGATAACTTTGGCCATTACCAGCATCCGGTGTTGGTCACTGCAGGACAGGTTTACCTTTGAAATCCCCAGCCTGAGAACAGGAACCAGTGCAATCCCAGCTGGGCTCCCATTGCCACCTTCCTTCTCATCCCCTCTGCTGTCCAGCCTCTACGCTGCACGTGACAGTCCAGAGTACAACTGATCATGTAGTATCAGAATTAATCAAACCTCAGGAATATGAAACACCATTTGACCTATTTACCATGCCAAGAAGCAGCATAAAGAAAAACTCTACCAACTATGCCATTACCAAAATACACTAGCAGTCCAACAAACCTTACTCATTGTTTTTCTGCCACAGGCTACAATAGATGAGCCTGTGACAGCTCCTGTGACTCCCATTTCCACGTTCTTACAAGCACACTACACACCCTTGGTTTTAACAGGTGTGCCTGTTATGTGCCTGTTATTTTCACAACATTCAACCTGAGGTTAAAATGACATTCAACCTCAGGCTACATAAGTTTGTATGGCTTATACAAACAGATATAATTATTTTTGAACAAGTGTGCTCATGTTGGTATCTTTTATTCTTACAGGTAGGTTGGCAGCAGTAACCATATGCAGGTGTCTAGATTTCCACATCCCTGTAAGACCTCTCCTTAGTTCTGGAAGGGCAGGTAAGGTTCCTACTTTCCCTTACAGGAAGACAGATGATGACACTGTCACTTGCCAGAGATATATGCAGGCACCAATGGTAGAAGTGCCATAATTCTTAATCAGCCAATGCTGCATCAAAAGAGGCCACACAGTTCATGCCTAACTTTCTATCATGTTACTTACCAACCAATAAGAACCAATGTTAATAATGTTAATTTTTCTTTTAATTTTATTGAAGATATCTGGAACAAAACCTTGTGATTGTTATTATTCCTTTACAAAAAATGGGTCTTCTACTGCAGAAGTGGTTTACAAGATCCTTATCTCAACAACTGCATTGTCAAATTTGTGTCTGCACAAACAGAATCTGTGGCAGACGGTGACACGACACCATCAATGAACCCAAGTCCTTTCTCCTGTAGACACAATAAACTTTTCCATTCTATCCTCATTTATAGCTTAAATTCTAGGGAAGGAAGTTACCAAGCACTTGATATTCACAGCCTTCTGGCAGAGACTGCAGCCAGGAAAAGGTGCAGTGGGAACTATTTCTGGCTAATGGTTTAGAATATGGTGATCTGTCTACTCAAAAATAAATTACAGCCAGTAAATATTTTTCTCCTGTATTTTTATTTACAAAACCACACCCTAATACATTTGATAAATTCTAGTCATGGGTGTACTGGCTTAAGAACTTTGGTATAAAATTTTTTAACTATCACAGAGTCCAACCTTTCTTGTCCAGTTGTATTTATTTTTATAAAAGAGGCTTTTAAAAACAGTTCACTGGTAGGCAAAAAAAAAAAAATCAGCTCTTTTTTTTGGTAAAGAATTTTTAATCATTGGCATTAGAGTCAATTGGTAAACTATTAAACTGTTAAGTTGTAATTTATAGCAGCTATAATGGCAACAATGTCTGAATGATTGCCCTATGCTGCCGCTAAGGATATACCTCATCTGTTATAGCACAAAGTACTGTAAGATGGTTTTTAATGATGCATATATCTTGTTGCTGCTAATAATAACTTATTATCAAGGACAACAGTTTAATTATATAGTACATCTCCTGCTGGCTTCCCAGTATTTCTGCTACTGTTCACTAATTTCTTAGCTAAAAAGGAATCAGTCTCCTTATTTTACACCAGCACATTAATTTATGAATGAGAGACAGAAAGCTTTTATTAGTTGCCAAGGTGGCTGAATTCTTTGTGTTCTCATCATGATATAAAAATCTAGCCCAGGCTGCCCATAAATCCTGATGGATGATGGAGAACAGGCTCCAGATCAGTTAAAGGATGTGGAGAAAATCCCAGATTTGATTTCTCAGAGGCAGCACTCAGCCCAGGCCAAGTGGGATTTATGTTTACACTGATACAGTACGGGCAGCTTGAATAAAATATCTTTCTGTTCCAGTCCTTCCTTCACATTCATTCTGAGTGTGGGATCACAGCATCCTTCTTGGGAACAGCACTGGCCCAGTAAGAGCAGAGGAACCTTCAGTGTGCAGGAACCTTCAAGGTGGGCACAAGCAGCTAAGGTTCAGTGTCTGGCACAGAAACAGTGAGAAGGTAAATTGAACTGGGATTAATGACACAAAATCAGAATTCCTTTTGTCTTTGAAAGAATTATCTGTCCTCGCAGGTATCAGGGACCTCCAACATTGTTCTATCCCATTAAACTTCTGCCTACTAGAGTTTGCACTTTGCAGAAATGAACTCTATCAGCATGTTTGTTAATATGTCACTGTTCATTCCTGGAGTGAATTTCTGTTACATTAAAACCTGTAAAATGGGAATCAGAAACCTGATTTGAGTGAGAAGAATGTCTTTAATGGAAAACTGTTCAGAGAGATGAGATGTTGCTTCATACACATTTCTCTGAGAAATAAGTAACTGATAATAAGTAATGGATAGTAATGTTTTCCTCCCTCCATTTCTGAGCAACTGTTTTTGAAATGATCTTTTAGCATGCATACAGAGCAAATGGACATGTTTGTGACGTTCTTACTTTGCCTTACACAAAGAATTGGAAATGTATTATAATAATGAGAATTGGCAGTGAATTACAGTCCTGTAGTAAAAATTACTTTAAAGTTATTAAACTCATATCTTCCATTACAAGTTTTTAAGTGCATAGAAAGACCTCATTAAAAAAACAGGAATGCATGGGTACTACTGTCCTGGGGTTTAGCTCCTAGTGATGGTGCAGTGATGAAACAGAGCACATAGCAACAAGACATGTCATGTGAGTACAAGAGGAAAAAAATCTGTACTTTTGTGCAGACCAACAAGTTTGTTTCAACAACTGAGTTTGGGCTGCTGTGCTTTACTGATCCCTGCAAGCAGCAACACTGTGGTGTCCTGCAGAACAGTGATCTGTTTTACATCACAAACCACATTACTCTGATAGAACAGTATGTCTCACAGTGGGCTGTTCCAGATTGCTGCTTTCTCTCTGTTGTGCTGGCTGCAGCAAGTGGATCTCCCCGAGCACAGAAGAGGGAAACATCTGTCTGACAGAACCCTGAACCTGACATTTGAAGCTTTCTGTCAAATGCATTGCTGTCCATGGCCTGAAAGGCACTGCTCTTAAGAAAAAATCTATCATTACGTTATCTGTATTACACAATTACTCCACATCAGCCTGTACCTCTGGCACCTGGGATCCCTCTCTATTTTCAGTGAACATCTAAGAAGCCTTAGAACAGATCTGACTGTAATATCCAAACATTCATAATGACAGCAAGGTATCAGAATTGTTTAGGTTGCAAAAGACCTTTAAGATCACTGAGTCCAGCCATTAATCTGAGCACCACAGCTACATGTCTTTCAAATATCTTCAGGGTTGGTGACTATCACTTCCCAGGACAGCCTGCTCCAATGCTTGACCATCCTTTCAGTGAAGAAATTTTT
>JAWWLV010000144.1:11059193-11114279 GCA_035041135.1 Platyrinchus mystaceus | reverse complement strand
TTCGTACGTATGTTACTTGGGGGGGGAAAACGGACACCCATCTCACAACAACCTCCTTTCAAGTAGTTGTAGACAGCAATAAGGTCTCTCCTGAGCCTCCTTTCTTCATGCTACACAACCACAGCTCCCTCATCTGCTTCTCATCAGACTTGTGCTCCAAACCTTTCATTAGCTCTGTTGCCCTTCTCTGGCCACAATCCAGCACCTCAATGTCTTTCTTGAAGCGAGGGGTTCACAACTGAACACAGGATTTGAGGTGCACCCTAACCACTGCTGAGTACAGTGGGATAACCACTGCCCTGGCCCTACTGGTCACACTATTTTTGATCCAGGCCAGGATGTCATTCGGCCTTCTTGGCCACCTGGGCACACTGCTGGCTCATGTTCAGCTGGCTGTTGACCAGCACCTCCAGGCAGGCAGGTTTCCAGTCCCTCTTTCCCAAGTCTGCAGCTTTGCATGTGATCACATTTTGGCACTTGGCCTTGTTTAAACTCATACAGTTGGCTTCAGCCCCTCGATCCAGGCGGTCCAGATATCTCTGCAGGGCCTTCCTACTCTCCAGGAGGCCGACACTCCCACCCAACTTGTTGTTCACAAACTGGCTGAGAGAGCACTCAATGCCCTCAATCAGACCATTAATAAAATTACTAAACAGGGCTGGCACCAACACTGAGCCCTGGGGAGCACCACTTGCAACAGGCCACCAGCTGGATTTAACTCCATTCACCACCACTCCCTATAGACATGCCTTATAGACTTGTGCATGTCTAAGTGGTGTAGCAGGTCGTTGACCATTTCCCCTTGGATTGTGGGGGCTGCCTTCTGCTCCCTGGCTTTGTCTTCCAGTTCAGGGGCTTGGGTACCCAGTGACAACTGGTCTTAATATTAATGCCTTTTTTGCGGCTCCTGGCGCCTCCATCGGGTCGCCCGAAGGTTCCCCCAGCCCAGGAAACCCTCCCTTGCACAGCAGCGATGTGCTGCGGGTCCTGCCGGCACCGGGGCTGCTCGCTCTCTCATAGTGTTACACTCCAAAGAGCTGGCAAGGCAGACCTTTGTTGTTTATGAAATGGCTATAAAGTCATACTACATGTTCTCAAAGTTTAGAACAGTCCAGTAAACACTCACAGAATGATATTCGATACCTCTATAGGTATATATATATATAGTTTATCCTATATTGATCTATAATCATCTCCTTCCAAGATAAATTAAACAAATGATAGATTTCCTTTTAACTGGTACATGTCAAATAAATTCGTAACTGTAAATAGAAATAAACACAATCCAAACAGACAAAGGAAATGCTGTGCTATTGACTACTTTTAAAGTATAGCAAACTATGCTGTGATAATTAAAACAGGAGTTTGTTCTGTAGTAGCAGACTCTCTTAAAAGCAAGCCACACAAATATACCTGCTGTATGCAGGAGGAATCACAAGGTAGGTGTTGTGCACAGGAAGGAGAACTTCCTATTACTGGTTTTACAGATATAACCTTGAAGGTTTTGACAATACAATACTTACAAGTTTCTATCCCACACGTTTCCCCTCTTTTCCAACCTAAATGAATCTATGATTCTATGATTAGACAGAAAGTGGTATTTTTCACAAGCCTCATAAGTGCATTTGTTTACTCGTTTACTACCGACTAAACCCTCCCTATAACACTGCTATCATCTACAAGATCTCTGTGTCATTGCTTTCAGGAGGATTCCACTTGACTGCTGATTTTGTTTCCTTCCTGCATTTAATGCTCTTTCAAGTGTATACACTAAGATATAAATAACTTTTCTCCCAGCTTTTTGTCCTTACTATGTTAACTCGGCTCAAGGCAGTAGCTTTGTTTTCTCCTCATTTTTGCTGTGTTAATTTGTTAGCAAACAATGGCAAATTTTCATGGGCTAGCACCAGTGCTCTGTATTTGCTGATGTCTCTCATACAGCAGAAACAGAGAAACAGGTGCCAGGGACAAACAAGATTAAATACAGCACTTAAACTATGTCTTCTATATTTATAACAAATCTTATAAGACAATATTTAAAAAAAAATTAAATAACTGGAAGTTAAGCTGTATGAGTTCCTTCACCTTTTTAATGCAATGAAGCAAGAAAGTAAAACGAGAGGATGTCAAAAGTTGTGAAGTACTCACAAGTCTCGTAATGCTGAGCAGCAAGTTGACAGAGAAGTTAAGGTTTGCACTAATGACAGAAGCAAATGCTCCACCCCCTCCTCCGTTCTGTTTTACTTTCAGTTGTTATGTAATAATATAGTACTAGATTTGTACCTCACATAAGGTGGAAATTATTCCTATGACAAAGACCAGATAGTAGCGATTTCCTGCTGCCATTTCTGAGCAATTTGCAAACTTGGGGAAAGGAAAAAAAACCCACACAAAAACACCCCCCTGCGGGCAAATACATATGCCTGTGATCTAGAAGGCAGGCAAGTGACTGACAAACACGAAAGGCTGCTCGCTGTTTGCTGTCCCAAGCAGCGATGTTTGTTCAGCTCCGTTTTATCATTCCATACAGGGAAGAAAGTTTATGGTTTGTGTCCCTGTTGCTGCACAGTCCCGTCCCTGCTTGCAGCTTAACTGTATCCTCCCAGGCAGGGCTCGGAAGGGTTGCTTACCTTGGAATCGAGCACTGTAGCTTTATGCCGTGACTCCTCCTCTTGTCTGCAGCCCGAACAGTGTTTTGCTGGGGCAGCCAGCACAGGAGGGCAAGAGATGTGGCCTTTCAGGGCAGTGAAAGGAAGCCACGGAAGAGGGTTGTGAGGACAGAAAAGAGCTTCTCCCAAAGGTACAGCGTCTGGCTTGCTGTGGAACAACAGGGCAGAGAGGTGTCAGCGGCGCAGCTGACAGCAGAAAATGAGCTAAAAAAAATCTGAAAATTGCACTGAGCTCAGAAGTTGTGGATTTTAGCTGTTAAGAAAAATGGGAGTTTAGTGACTATGATTATGACAGGGAATGGCAGCTGTAATCCTAAAGTCCTGCTTAGACAGGATCAGCATTATGAAAAACTTTTCTAGCTTGAGAGAAACTTTAATGTCTTGAAGAGGAGTCTCAGCAGCTCCCTAAGAGGACTGTCAGGTTTCCAGGAACCATCACTTACCTATGTAAGGTTCATGCACTTGAGAGGCAACAGGGAAAATGGTACTTAATCTCTGTGCAATCTTCTTTATGTCCTCATCTCTGTTATTCTGGGTGCCGGTTGTTATTCTGTGCATGTCGCACTGTGAGGTTGTAAAAATATTCTGCAACAAAATGACAGGGTTTTAGAAATGGTTCTGTCTCCTTACTGAAGAAGAGATAAGTTTCTAGAGTTGTGCATTTCCTTCTTGTTTCTCAGTGAAATAACATTTTTTTCAGGAACACTACAATACCAGTTAGTTCACGGTGCTGTCACAGTCTCTATTAAAGCCCGATTCAGAAAATCTATTTGTGAAGCTAAATAAGGCTTCTGTATCTTCAATAGCTGTCATACAAGTGAGAGAAACAAGGACTGGAACTGAACGTTTCCAGAGAGTAGTTTTAGATGGCTGCATGACAAATTTATTACATGGGGCACTTTGCTGCCATTTCTCAGCACCCCAGTGAACTGTATCTTGTGGTCCAACTTCCAGGTCCAACATCCATAGCGCAGAGAAGGCACCAAAATTAAATGCAGCCATGCTGATTAGCTCCTCTATGGAATCAGGCTGACAATCACTACTACTCCAAGGAACCTTCCAGCATTTAACATAAGACAAGAGAAAAAAAGCAGAACTCACAATTGCATGCTCCCCGGGGACTCTCGGCTCTCTCACACGACTCTATCTGTGCCTAAAGAAAAGCAGCTACTCTCGCTCCTTATACTCTGCGTCAATGCAGGGTGTGAATGTCCCTTCCTAAGCAGTTGAGCTGACGTGAGAGGTGTTATGTGCTTCAACTGGCAGCTGATAGAAACCTGGGCAGGATATGAAAGCGAAAATAAAAGTATAGACTTGGCTGGAATTCTTGCCGTGACAGACTACAAAAATGCAAGTGAAAAGGAGGTACCGGCATGGCAGGAAAAAACACCTCCCTGGAGAAATATTTAAAGCAAAGGAACATATTCATTTATTATGTCTTATTATAAGGGCATTTCTTTTCAGACAAAAGTGGTCATAAACCTCTCTGTTTCTTCCACTCACTCCAGAGTGAGAGTAAATGGTTTCAAGCATACATATGAGTTGTATGTATTTGTACTTGGACCCCAAAGTCTCTCATATTTGTCGCTGTTTAAAACTGGAGTGTTTTCCATTTGTTTTTGCTTTTTGATGTGATACCTTTGCTAAGCTGTAATTTAACAGATTTTTCTTAACCAGGACAAATTTATAAGCAAACGGCCAAAAGCAAACACACAAAGCTTTAGGTATTAATGAATTATATTACATGAGAAAAGGGAAAGAATCACTTGTTGTTTTTTTTTTTTTTTAATCACTTGCCAAACAGTTCCCTTTGAACACAACAAAATGGAATCACTGTATATAGGGTGGATTTTTTTTTTTAAACTATCTGTCTTGATGTGTTCTTTTTTTAAGAGCTGTGTTTTGCTGACATTTCTGAAGTTAAAATATATTGATTTCTAGCTTAATATAAAAACTGTTCCTAAATATTACAGTAATTGTATGTAAAAGTAATGCAAGTGTCAGTATGTATTACATTGCAGTAGGGTGGCAATACCAGCTGCACTTCCTCAAATAATAATTCTCATTCATTTGCTTAATTAGACAAAAATGTGCTCCCTAATTACACAAGGGACATTTTATAGTCATCTAAGTGCTACTAACCACATCAAGGTGTTTATTTACATCATAAATTACTCTCATATTCTCTTACAATCAAAATGGCCCTTTCTGATTTATGCAAGTTTCATTTATAGTGGACACAGGCTGTTTGGCAAGATATTGACAATTACTCTCTCTAAAGAGCAACTAAATTGTAATTTAGTGTTTTAAGTGCAGTGACAAAGTGAATGCAAACAGTAAAGTGAAAACAGATGCATGACTATAATTTTGAAAATAAAATGGGATAACTGAAAATTCAAACATGACCATCCTGATTTGAAGCAGCGTTTGAACACCAGGAGAGGAAGTATTGCCACAGGAGCAAGAGTGAGGAAATGGGAAGAAAGATGGCTTTTCCAGAGCACTATGTGTCATGTGAGTGTGTATACAAAAAAATATCAGTTCTAGGAAACACAGATCCCTTTAGGGTGTTCCCAACCAACTCAGCTCAGACCCAACTTTCCTTGCTAAATTTCTGAATGCTAACAGATGGGACTGCACTATGCTCTTCTCATCTACTGCCTCGGTATTAGTCCTTTATTAAAAAAGGTTTGAAATTGAGACCTTCTCTGATAAGTTGTCAGCTCTGATACGACATTATGTTCTAATAAACATAATGATTTTAATTTTCTTTAAATGTATTTCAAATTTTTTAAAGAACCGGAACCCAAATATACAGGCAGATGCAGGAGACAGTAATTGCAATTTGAAATGTGTCTCTTCCTGAGTATTTTTTTTTTTTATTATAGTGTTCCTGCTGTCTTTGAATTTTTGCCTGCAGGGCTGAACTACTACACCCTCAATTATCAACCCCATGAATTTCAACATAGGAAAATGAAAGAACTGTTGTTTTCTTCCTCGAGGTGACAGAGTGGATATAAAGAGCTGATAAGGATGAACAGCTTTGGCTCCCTTCCCTCCCAGTGTGACAGCCAGAGGAGCCAGCTCTGGGCAAACAGCCTTCTGCCTCTGAGAAGTCCCATCCCCATCATCCCCCAGCATTCACCATTACTCCTCGATGCTCAGCAAAGGTGAGCCTTGATTCTACTGGCCAGCAGCATAGTGTCTTACTAAGCAGGAGGGGACAGAGGGGGCTTGTATGATGAGAGTCTTATATAAATCTGCCTTTGATATATGGTAAGGAGGTGCATTTCTGGAAATTATCATCTTCAGCAAATCCTACGCGTATCTGAATTTGGGAACTGTCCTGCACCAGGGCTGTAACAATGCATAAACCAATATTCAAGAGTGAATTAATTCTATGGAGGTTATTGCTGTTATTGCTGTAATAGAACATGTAATATATTAAACACGTTATTAAGGGAGAATGTGTGCCTTCTGAAAATCCAGGCAACTTTTGCTTCATGGCTGGTTTAGCATTATAATCTGTCTCCTAAATTATAGACTCTTCAGATTGCTTATTAAAAACTGGCGTCGCAAAAATGCTATTTAATTTCTAGACGCATCTGGAGAGACATTAATATTCTGCCTTTCAGAAGCATGCACAATATTTCTGGCATGTTCTAATTTATCAAGTGTTGCCACTAAGAATAAGCTATTCCTATTTAAAGAGAGAGTGTTTCCAAGCAAAAGCATATCAACTATGAAGTTAGCAAAAACAGAACAAAGGAAAAGGCATTTAATGCATAAAATGAGTAGAAATATGTTTCTGAATCTGTGAAAAAAGTTAACACAGAGAAATATGCAGCTCTTAGTTGGGGTCTTGTGGGGAACATGACTAAGTGTTTTGTCTAGTACCTGTGAACAAGCACTACCCTATTTAGGAAAAATATTTGCAGTATTGCAGACTAAAAGTTTTCCTAAGAGTATTGCCCTTTAAATTGGCATGATAGGAAAATCCTATACGTAAATAATTACATGAATTAAAAAGCTGCCTAACATCCCAGAAGGAATGTCTTCACTACTGTGGTTCTCTCAAAACATAATTATGTTATTTCTGTATATCTAATCAACCCTGAGTGGAGTGGACAGACCACAAAGCTTTTGGGGTCCACACTCTGTCAGTGGTCCCCAATGTAGAGACCTACAAGCCAAAGCCACAAAACTGCTAGTGTATCTAATCCTAATTTATATCCCGAGATAGTTCCCATAGGAATAGTTCTCTGCTCATGTGCCTCTTTTGAAATTAGGTGCTGTTCTACTGGACCTTGGGTGGACACTTTCCAAACTGGGTAGCTGGAGGCCAGTGATGTGCCTTGGGGAATCAGGCCCATTTCGCTGTTAAGTTGCACAAGCTGAACAGAGCCCTGCCAAGTAGCAGGGCTGGGAAAAGCTTTTTGAGCGTTTAACTGCCTCCAACCAGGATCCCTAGCTCAGGATCCTCCCCTGAAAGCAGTGCCTTCCTTCGGTATAAAGCACAGCATCCAAAACATGCATCAGTCAGTTATTATTTTTTTACTACATAAGGATTTTCCAAGTGTTTCTCAACAGAAATTCCAGAACAGTGAATCCTGAATCCTTAGGGAAGGGAGGTGGATTTCTTTCCTCAAAGCTGGCTATTTGTTAAAACATTTTTATCAAGATCTCTCAGTCTTAGTCCGTGTAGACAACCCTCTCTGAGGTTAACAGATTGCTTTGTGGCTCACTTTGCCATTTGTAGTTGAAGCTTTCAGGAGCACAGGAGAATTAGATCCTAACACATCTGACAATGAAAATAAGTCCTACTAGAAAGAAATAACATGCAAATGAGAGAGATGAAAGAGGAAAGAATACAACTGAGTAATGATGTGCATTCCATCAAGATTATTTCCCTGTTTTTTTCTCTTTAATACTAAAATACAATAACCATGACATATTTATCAAATTTCTCATCTGATGCTACTGTTGTAGTTTCATTATGCTGTAATAGAACTGGTCTCTTTAATGCTCAGAGCTTTTGTGACAAAAGTATAAAACACTTAGTGGAAAATAATTTCGGTATAAATAGAGAAAACAAGATACTTAGCTACCACATGGTAGAATACATTCTAAACACTTAAAATTTAAGAGGCTCTGCAGAACATACTGTATTTAGCTAAAAGGAAGGAAGGAAATATCTTTCTCCAAGTAGTTTAAATTAGGAGTCATACCAAACTCAAAGTTTTCTTCAGTTTTTTCACATTGCTTTCAAGCTTCTAGAGTATATAAAGAGCCTTTTCATATATTGTGACACTTGTAGAATATTAAACTCCCACATCACCCTGCAATATCACTCCTTTACATGAAAAAATCAATGTGCTTTCTGTAGGGAATCTTAAAATGTGGCATACTATATACAGAAAAGATGGATGCTCTGGGAGTTAGCAAAATTTTGATTACTTGATGAAAAGATGGTGGTTTGAAATTTACTATCAATAATTGGTCATTTTTCATTTCAGTCCTGGGTTTTTTGATAGCTTATTGTCCTCAGACCAGCAGTTTTCCCCATCTGTTATTTCTTACCTTTCCACAGAGCACCTGTTACTCAGAAGCAGCAGCTTCCCCTGAATGGTGTGCCACTGCTTTTGCTGGTGCCACGTGGGACACAGAACTGTTCAATACACATAAGAAGAGATATTCCCTATTTTTAACCTCCACTGCTCACTCTGAATTCTTCTATCCTCTGCCTCATGACTGCCTAGCCTAAGTGACTGAAATTCCTCGTAGGAAATCATGCAGTGACATGTAACAGCAGCAATGTCCAGTGCATTTCCAGTCCTCTCTGTTTCCCTGATTATTTATCCATGTGCACTTCATGTACCACCAAAACAGCCAAAGTGTTTATAGACAGGCTTTCCAGTATCAGGCTAATGAACTCTATTTGTCCAGTGAGCAGTTTCCATGAATTGTCTGTATCAAGGTCCAAAATGAGGTTGGCTTGCAGATGCCGTGTTTCCTAATGTCAGCATGTTTAGCTATCCTTGATATATGACTTGCTGTTCTTGTTGCTCCTCAGTGGGGTTTTGAAATCTGCTCAAGATTGTTCAAAATAGAGAAATACCAAAGACAAACTTCTGGACTGTGTCCTAGTGCAGGGGGTTAAGCAGTAGCAATCCTTTAAATTTCCTCTGCAATATTGTCCAAACTGGGGAAATACAACAAGCCAAAAACTTTTGTCATTATGGTTGGTTCACAGTTTGAATGCATGAAGATAAAAGATGAAAGGTGCTCAAAAGATTATTCAACACTTTACAGAACTAAAAATGTAGGAGAAAAAAGTGCAGCTTTTTGTAAAAAAACATTGCTGAAGAGTTGAAACTCAGAGCACCCATTGTTGCCAGCTTTGCCTTTTTTTGTGTGACTTCATAATCTATTTGCACAGTACTTTGTTAAATATAACCAAAGATTAGCATCCAGAAATATTTGAAATATACATAAAAATCATATATAGTGAACTTTAATCAAAAGATGTTTTTTCACTGGAACAAAGTTGAGGCCTGAGTGCTATAAAAGGGAGTTAGACTCTAGGGGACACGGCAATAAGGATGCAAGTACTTACTGTTGTGGGGCCAGTAGGCTTCATGTATGTGTTTAATAAGCAAATCGAGTTTAAACTCAGGAAAATACATTGCCTCAAAAAGATTTCAGTTTGTGAGAGTGCAACAACACTAAGTAATGCTAGTCTGTAAAACCTATGTAATGAAGATACTGAGTAGTGAACTTGCAAGACAGGGACATGCAGTCAGTGTAGGCATGCTCCAGAAGACCAGTGGACTTGATGTCACCTGAGAAAGGCTAATAAAATATCTCCGGGATCTCAGACATGAAAAACGATGACATTTCTTGTGACTTCCCAGGTACCTTTGTTACCAGAAACATCTTGTCACTTTATTTAACCACGGGATTCCTTCTGAAGTGACTCCCACTGAATTTACCAGAGAGCATCTATTTTGTGCAGCTCCCAATGCAGTTTCCTGTCTTTAAAATCAGTGTTGTGTGGCTTAGGGGAGGGATAGAATTGAGTTCCTGCTGATATAACACTTTCTTGAAAACCCTTCCATGTATTTATAGCAGTGGAGACTCTGTGATTTCCAAGATTTATATTACGTGCAGGTGGTCCATAAAATTGCATGCTTTACCTGTTTCATTCATGGGTATGACTGTATGAAATCAATTCTAACCTACTTTCAAGAAGCTTAGACCTAAGAATCTGATAAACACAGTCTTTGCTCCAGAGGAGCAAGAGATCATTTCATCTTTGACTAAGTCTTTGCACTGAACACATGAAAAAGAGAATTGAAATTGGTGATGTTGCAAATTCGTAATATTCCTAAACCACAAGGTTTTGGAGGCCTTTTTTATTGCCAGTCATGCCAATTAGCAATAGCTATATTCGGCAACTTCAAATAAAATCCTGTGCGCTCTGGCTGAAATAGGAAGTTTATTTTAAAATAACGGAGTTTTGCTAATTTGTACATTTCTTAGAAGCAGGGTGAATATATGAATTTGGTGAACTTCTCAAGGCTACTTAGGATCCTAAATGACCCCTGTGTGATTGCTGAGGGACAGGAAGTGTAACTTGAGGTTTTAACAGTACTAGGAACATTATGTATTACATCTGATAATTTAAAAATAATTACTTCCTCAGCTGAGAACGAAAAAAGCTGATTTTCTTGTCATCATCTACACTGTTTGGTTGTTTGGGTGTTTATATGGCATGTTCTTCATTTGTGTGTATAATACAGTTTGGGAGTTATCTTTGTTAAAATAAATTTTAAAAATTAGTTGTAAAGGTTTTGTGACCATTTTTAGTCCATCTTTCTGCCCTAAGGTGTGAGCATGTCTGCCTAAACCATACCTAGTGGATATTTTATTGAGGTTCTCTTCAAAACATCCAGTATGCTGAAGAACTTTACAGGGATGTGGCATGCAAGAAAGGTGCACAGCAAAGGTAGGATCCTGTGGCAAATGCAGAAAAACTGAGGGGATGAAGAAATGAAGAGCAGACAAGCTGGTTGTTAGAGGTGGGCAGAAAGACCTGTTAGGGTCCCAGAGTAACATGGCTCTAACTCAGGACCAGGAGTGATGTTCCTCTGTGCAAGAATGTGTGAGCAGGGAGGGAGTTGTGTGCTCTGTGAGCCTCACTCCTCAATCCACCTTTCCAACAGGTTGTGCCCCCTCATGCTGACAGATTCCTTGCTTCCTTATATTAATTTCACATGACAGCATGTCAAAAATCTTACTGAAGTCGAGACGTGGCAGCTACTGTTCCTCCTGTGTCACTAACATTTGTTATCCTGTCACAAAAGGAATAATTTGTCCTAATTTGTCCGTAACAAAATGTGTGGGTTTCTTCCTCCTCCAATTTCCATTTTCTCTGAGTGCTTCTTCTGTTAGGTTTGCAAGCATGGCAGACTATGTGTCTACACTCTCGTGCCCTCACTCTTTTTGACCCCATCCTGAGGGCAGTCACTCTACACCTGTTTTTTACCAACTTGGAGCCTAACACATCAGTCAGAGATTATAAAAGGGAAGGAGATAGGAAGCCTCCTCTCAGTCAAACCAAAGGTCTGTTAGCCCAGAATGCAGCCTGCCAGCACATGGGCAGTGTGAGGGCAGAGCCAGGGCACAGGGACACCTCCCCTTTGATACCCCTGTGTCCTCCAGAGATCTCTCAGACCTTTTGCTTCTTTCAGACAGTAAAAAGCTCTGCAAGCTGCCACAGTCATTCCCATCAAATCATAAACAGGAGTCCCCTTTTGTTCACAGTGCTACTTGTTCACTATTTGTTCTCTACACTTTTCCTGCTAAAGACAATTTAATTCTTATTTTTGGTGACATGATCTATTCCCTGTCACAAATAAAGTTAAACATTTAAATTTTGTCACTGAAGATCCAAGTGATTTGCAGCTGTGTTGCATCTTAGTAAGTGAAATGTTGTATATTATTTTTTAAATAGTCATGTATCTAAAATTTATGATAACACCACCCTTTGCATCTAATGGTAAATGCAGTATGTCCCTTGTACAACATTTCAGAAGCATGGAAAGTACAATTCATTACACAAATGTCCAGTTTGGCCCGAAGTGAGTGCATATTTGGATCATGAATGCTGACCTAGGTGTATCTGTGTTGCACTTTCAGAATCAATTAAACATTTCTATATAAATATATGAACATTTGGGACATTAGAATTTTAATACAGTGTAGGACATTGCACGACAGACTGACTAGTCGAATCTTACAAACCATTGCAAGTGAATGCCTATGTTTCATTAATGCTCGTCTTCAACCACTTGTTGCAATCACTTATTGTTCTATTGCCCCTAGCTTGCGGATTATACATCCAGAAAAATTTTAAAGCATGGGCAAATTAAAAACAGTTTCTAACACTGAAATGTATACTTCATTTGTAAGCACATCCCAAACAGAGGATCTGAAAGAATACTAAGACAGCAAGTCTAGAGAGGCAACTTCCCTCACTCACCAACTGAATCAGAAAGTTCTCTTATACACACTCCAGAAACCTCCTAAACTGCTTTCTCTCTGCAGTGTTATATTTCCAGCAGACATCTGGTAAGACATTCTCCCTTTTTGGGGGGAGAAGCCCTATTTCCTATGTGACCATTGGCAGGTGCTTCCGTGGTTTCTAACTCATTAATAATCCTTGCCTCTTTGCTGCCACGTGGATCTCCATCCCCTGTCTCCACTAAGACAGCAAAGGACCTTGTTTGCTCACTGACCCTCAAACATTGGTGTGCTGACCCCAGGCTTATCTGATTTATTTCTATACTAATCTGAGTGTGTACTGGACCCTGTTAAGTGGTAAGTACTGCAACTTCAGTAGGTGATTTTTAAAATTAAGCTTTCAAAAAATTTCCATCTTCTACCATCTAAGCTCTCTTATGTGACTTACAGCTTTATAGTAACTCTTAAGGTACTTTTCAAATTGTGACTTAAGTGTTTACAGTGGAAAGTATCCCACAAAATATTTAAAAAGAACTGAAATAATTTTACTTTGGTCCAACCTTTTGCTATTAACATGTTTCCCAGAAAATTGCTGATCTTTAGAGATAAAGGCAGATTTGAACCACATGTCAGGTAAGGAAATATCAGCTGGTATAAATTGGTGTAGTCTGTTGTAGGCTATTCCGTGTTAATTTTCTACAATTATGGAGAATTTGGAAATTTTCACTTCTAGGGAAACTACTTTTCTATCTGGAACAAAATATTATATTACTTCTTTTTCTGTTTTCATAATGGTTCATGTTGTTACAACAAATAAACAAAAGGATTCTACTTAGCATGTATGGATTAGATATTTGTAGGAAAGGCTCAGTTTTTTAAGATGATTTTTCATTTGGAAAAAGTTCACTTCTACATTACTGTCATGTAGAAAGATGAAGGTACTTTCAAAGTGTTAATATCAAGATTAAAGATGATAATCCTGTGGATGAAAACATTAAAATGGGCTTCTTGATGAGGATTTATGGAAGATCTTCACATCCAGGAATCACAAGGACAGGAGAGAGTTCTGCCTTTAAAGAACAGACAATTATATACAGTAGATCAGAAGGGGAGTTAGCAGGTATGCAGATGACATCTTTGAAGCTTTAAAAAGGTTCATGTTCCAAGAGCCACAACCAACTCAATTGGTTTTATAGAGCCTTTGACTCTCTTCTGTGTGGGACAGTGCAAAAGAATAGACCATTCTAGTAAAATATATAAGCATTATTACAAGAAGAAAGAAAGGTCAAAAGGACAGATTGAAAGGAAATGGAAAAATATTATTTCCAAGTTGAAAAAAGGGTAAAAGTTGAGAGGAGCTTGGTGATTTAATGTTTCAGGACAATTCACTAAAGTTTGTAAGTTTTTAAACAATCTCCAGTTCAGTAAAAGCATCTTAACTTCTCTTAGCCCAGTGAAGAGATAAAATGGATTTTTAGGTGGGATGCTGGTTAGGATTTTTGGCAATTTAGATAGCAGTTATTTTTCCCATCATTTTTTTTCCCCCCTCACCCACCTTAGAAGATAAATAGATGGAGCAACTCCAGTTTCTTAACCTTTTGAATGAAAAATTATTTTATAATTGCTATGGAAGATCTGTATCATAAATCAAGTGATCCTGGGATTTGTGAACAAATCTTGACTTTGTTAAGATTACGGTCTTTTATGTGTTTGGAATTAGCACTGCAAATTCATGTGTTAGATTTGTTTCATGTGCAACTTAAAAGTACTGTGTAAAATCTAGGAATTTATTTACTGTATGGTATTCATAGTAGCAGTATGTGAAAATACGTAGTAATATGTCTCCTCTTTCTTTCCATGAGCTGACCTTTATAAGCTTCTTCTTGAATAAATATATCTTCTTGAATAAATCTTACAGTTCGGTTTTCCCTCACACACCTGAAAATGAAATCACTGTCGAATGGGGAATATTAATGCATGCTAAACCAAAAAAGTCTGTACTTGAAGAATTCACTGCTTGCTCAGCTCACACCCATACAGTGTGGATTTTTTCTGCAGTCAATGGAGGTTTATTCTACAGAATTGAAGCTTTTATTTCTTCCGGCCTTTTATAGCCAAAAGAGGCATGAGAAGAACTTTTCAATAGTAGATATAACTGATGGGAGATTGTCCAGGAACTGAAGTGTTTACAACAATAAGGAAAATAATTGTGCAAACTCTACTTTTTTATTACTGATTTTTTAAGCCAGTCAACAGCTGTTAAACTGTTTTGCTGGTGGCTCCAGCAGACAGAACTAGTACTGTGTCTATCTGCTGACACATCCTAGGGAAAAGTTTCTCGCTGGGGAGCCCAGACGTAATCCCTTCTCCATCTCCCCTTGACCCTTCCCACCGTGTTTAAAAACAGGGACTTTACACACAAGAGGCATGGAAACAGAAGCTGCATGGGGCACTTGCCAGCTAGTCACCCTTTGGAAGTGCTCGGTTTCTTGACATATTGCTGTCATCATTACCAAGGCAAACACTGCCAATAGTACTGGGGCATACTGCGATTTGAAAACCAGGACCGCTCTGTTCCTGGGGATATGAGGTGTAATGCTTATAGCCCCATGTAGCCATAAATTGGCTGAGAAGTGTCTTGTCTGCCAGAAAGCCAGCTGGACTACAGCAACTGTCGTAGCTAAAACCAGGCTGAGTGTGTGTTTTCTGGACCATACAGAAGGCAAACTCTTACAGACAACAAAGGCAATCTG
Organism: Platyrinchus mystaceus; assembly: GCA_035041135.1. NCBI lineage: Eukaryota > Metazoa > Chordata > Aves > Passeriformes > Tyrannidae > Platyrinchus > Platyrinchus mystaceus. The sequence continues at coordinate 11,099,332 of JAWWLV010000144.1, read as the reverse complement.
CAGCAGAGGAGAAATAGGATTGATTACTTCAAATAAAGCCACATCTTGTTTCTATCAATAGCATGACTATGCTGGTGCTCTACTCTGAGTTAAACATAGGAAGTATTTGTTTTATAGTTGGTTGAAACAAATAGTGGCTTTTTTTTCCCTGCTGATTTTGAGGACCTTCAAGACTCAATAACAAAGCAATAGTGGTTTCAGTTAGGAGTTGTGCTTTTGCTGCCAATTTTAGGAAGATTCCTTTAAGACATAATTCACACTAGCATGAATGTGGGTTTCCTAATATTTCCATCAACAACCGAAGAGTGTGTTATGTAAGTCTGAATATCACAGTTGTAACAACTTAGATTCTAATCCACGTAAGAGCTTCTCCACCCAGAGCTATTCAGAAAAACTCAGGCAAAGCAAAGAGAGTGATAAGCATAAATTAAATCTTTAACATCTGTGCTCTGTTGCTTTCATTTGGGAATAAGGTGACTTTAGCTGAGATCATTTCAATAGCAACCAAAAAATAAAGTTATACCTTTCCCTTCCAAGGGATTACAAGTAAGAAATGTATATGCCAGCCAAAGATTTTCATCTTTTGATAGGATGTCCTTTTGGTAACTGCTGAAATAATCTACTTCTTATCCTGCAAGATGCAGTCTCAGGGCCCAATATGATCAGTTTTACTGATGTTTTAAGAGTTTCATTCTGTCCACATAACTGGCTCCACCAAATACCGTGAAGCAAGGATTATGTAAAGAGATTTGTATTTACAGGATGCAAACTAATTCAATCTTGGCAAAAGAGTAGTTGCTGAAAAATTTTCTTTGGGTCACAATGGTGAAGAAAATAATCTTGACTTTGAAGCAATCTCAATTTTTGAGTCAAGGGATATGAGATAAACCTCGGGTTATCTAGACAGTCTTTTCCTACAAATTGTCACTGGGCTTGTTTCTCATGCTGTCTCCTCTAGATATTTTTAGTTTTCAACAAAATAGTTTGGGGTTGAATTTGTTCAATGCACTTCATTTTGTTTGGATACACCAAGTAAGGATGAAATATATATTTATCTAGATATGTTTATTTGTAAAAGCAGAGGAAATTGCACAATTTTTCATGTGCATATTCAATAGTTTGTTTGTTATTTATGATACTGTTTAATATTCCGGCTTTGAAGTCTGAATTTCCAGATTGGAGCACTCAAAATTCTTTTTCATGACTGTTATAAGTTACTAAACGGCCGAAAAAATTAAAAGAGCCAATTTATATAAAAAAAGGTAAAATTTATTAACAAAGAGTAGATAAGCAAAACAACGGGCTGGGCTGTTAGCCCCATGGCTAATCAGCCCCGAATAGTCGTTTCTCTGTCTCTTTTGTACTCTTCTCAGTTCTTGTTTCTCTCTCTCTGTTATCAGTAGTTGTCTGTCTTCTTGATTTTCCCTCAGTTCTTAGATAGGTATGTTAATGAATGTTTGTTGAGGTCTGAGTGTTTCCAGGAACTTTTTCTTTGAAAGATTAAGCTGTTAAAGAAATGGTTACTGTATAACTAGTTATTTATAATTTTTTTACGGACAAAATTTAGCCAACTTATTATAATTCCCTCCCCCTTTTTTTTCTTTTTATTAATTTTGTTAGTAAACTTTATTTTAATATTTCTTTTGCTTGTTAGAGTATATTTCTGGGGAATATAAATTTGTATTTTTTTTATAAAAGAGTATATAAAAGAAAGAACATAAATTTATAAAATTGTAGACAGCATGAAATTAAATTAAGTTTCAGCTATAAAATATGAAATTATTTTACAAAATATGAAATTAAAACAAGGTAAAACATGAATTTGTTTTATAAAATATTAAATCAAACAAGGTTTAATAAAGGTGCACAAAGAAGGAAGTTCAGTTGTTTTCTTGTTGCTTAAGTTCTTTTTTACATATTTATGTGTTTGAGATATATCTTTTTTTTTATATTGAATATTGTGATAATTTTTGGATATTAATTACCAGCGGTAATAAATTGGAGGTCCAGTATGGCTTGTGATTCCACTTCCCAAAGCCTATCGGTTTGCCTCCAACAGCAGGGAAAAGACGTCTTCTTCGTGGCAGACACAGAGTGTTGAATTTTAGTTTTAGAGAAACTTAATAGAAGGATTAAAACAAAAAAAAACCACAAAAAACAAAACAAAACAAAACAAAAAAAACCAAGTAGTTGTTTTCCATTTAAAAAGCAAATCTAATAGATTTGGGGATTTTTGATGTGCGACTCAAATGCAAAAATGTTTCAGGACAGAATCTAAAATATATATTAGTTCAATACACATCTTATTCATTTAGACAGGTACCGTGGAATAATTAACTTTTAAAGTAACATCATCTGAGGTAAAAATAAGCAAGAGATGAGGGATAGGAACAAGCAAGCAATTGGTAATGAACTAATACAAAATACATAGTCATGCAGCTGTAAATAAAACAACATAAGAGAAAGTAGTATAGTATTATTGAACTTATGTCCATGTATTAAAGGGGCTTGATTTTAGTATATTACAATTTTAGAATTCTGTAAAGAATTCAGATTTTTAGGGTAATCCAGCCCTGATAAAGGTAAATTACAAAGGTTTGGTTGTTTGTTTGTTTTTTGTTTGGTTGGTTGGTTTTTTTGTTGGTTTTTTTTCAACTAAGGAAGTACTATCTTGCTAATATCAAGTGTTAAACAATTACTATTTAACATGCTCCACAGAATACATTTTTTCCATGCTTGACGTTTTAAATGTTATTATACAATGTAGCAGTACAATTTTTATAGATAAGTACAGTTCACTTTAAGTAAAAACAAAACTAAAAAAATACAAATAAAACAAACAAAAGTACTTACTAAAGAAACAGAATTAAAACAAACAAGAAAAATCAACTTAAAACATCTTAGCAAAACTAATTTTACTTAAATTTAACATTTTCAGTGCTAGCGATAATAACATATTACAATGACAAAAGTTGAATCTTTCTGACCTGTAAAAATTATTATAAACTGAAATTTGCAAGGTCTTCTAAGAATCAGTCTGGTACAATTGCAGAAAAGCACTTCTTATTGTTTTCTTCCTTCCTTCCTTCCTTCCTTCCTTCCTTCCTTCCGTTTTGTACTCACACCTTTACTCTTGCCATTTTCTCACCTAGTATTTGCCAGTTAAGTAAAATCTTTCTTTAAAATTCTGGCCTTAAGTTTTTAATCAGCACTTCACTTTTTCCTCCCAGATTTCTTACAAAATCCTGAAATTTTGGCATATAATTCAAATATATAGTTCAAATCCAGCAATTTTTGTTGTTCTGTGGAATACTCTAAATTCTTTTCAGGCCTATATGTTTGTCCATCTGCAGCCCCTGGGAAAATAACTTACTTGAATATGCTAAGCCATTTGAGGTTATATTTGTCTTTCTTTCTTTTCTGAAAGACAGTTCTTCTTGGTCCTTCATGTTAACGAATTTCACAGAAGATAAACCCATCTTGCTACAAATGTGTTGTAAAATCCACTTACAAGTATCAATGTTTCAGAAACCAACCAGAGGCAAAGATCTGTGACAGGTCTGCTTAATTACTGTCTTACTCACCAATTCTCTTTGCATTATTGAAAAGCCTGTAAAATCAAAGCACTGCTTTCTGGATCCTTTGTTCCTGATTAGAAGTAATAATGGCAGTTGTCAACAGTTAGAATCAGGACAAGCAGGTCTTATTACACACCTAAGCCCAAACCTGCAAACGTGGTTTTCATGTGCAAAGACTTGTGACACATTCTTCAGCAACAGAATGAAACCTAAACCATGCCCAGTGAGAAGGGCATGTTATGGTATTACTTTCTTAACTGCAATATCTTTTAGTTAGACTATCTCAAGCCAGTAAGAATCCTGGGATCCTTATGGCCTTTGGAGCAAAAACTCAAGTCGCCATCAGGCTCTCTGGTAATTCATTCACTTTGTCATCTTTTTTGTTGTTTATTAAGGTCTCCTCCTCACTGAGAGCTCTTGTCCTTCCTGCCCTGTCCCTGAAGTTTCACTTCAAGCACTGAAACGGTGACAAATTGCCCCACAAAGCACAGTCTCCTGGATCTGAGCCAGCACTGTTCAATCTGCTGTTTAGCAGGGGCTCATGGAAAAGTAGCCAGCCCAAATACTCCTGTTGAAAGTGGAAATAATTTCATTTATGCATAAAACTACATTAGTCTAGTTTAGCAGTTTTTTTCCTCAACTGTGCAGAGTATTTGTCCAGTGGTGAATCCCAACACTGGCTTGTTTTCAGCCTCAGGGCTGCATGTAATCATAGGTCTTACCCCAGCTTTAATCATTGCCTTATCAAACAATGGTACTTTGGTGAGCTCTGTGCAAAATTATAGAAGGGCAGAATTTCTCAAAATACACATTTTGTAGCTAATTTTTGATAATTATAACTTAATTTGGAGAAGAGGGGGGTGAGAGGGCAAAGGGTTTAATTGCTGCTACGTGGCTGGAGCACTGTGTCATCATCAGATGAAGTGCTGTATAATTTGTTTGTAGATTTTTACCTTGTAATATCTCTAATGGTGTGATTGCTAACTGTTTTTCCATGTATGTTTGCAAAATTGTTAATAACAATCTTAATCTGGTATTCATCAGCCTCTTAATTATACTGTCATTTAGAAACCCTTGCTTCCAATTAGCTTTAATGACAACATCAGAATAATTTTTCTGTGCTGCCATTTTTTTACAACACTTTCCCATTTAAACTGACTGCTGTCCTATCTTAATTAAATTTAATAACAATAGTGGTAGTTTACAGGGGACTTTTTAACCTCATTTACTGTCAGACCATTTATACTAGTTGAAAGTAGGTGCTGAAAATGTTTGCATTAATCCAATTACTTTGAAAAGAAGGAAACTTCACTTGTTTCACATTATTTTAATTAAGGTAAAATCCCATGAAAGGTCAAACTCCCTACATGTGCAAATATGTAGAAACATTAGGTTTTTTACTAGTTACACTCAAGATACAGTAAAAATCAACAATATAAAAAAGCACTAAAGCACTAATACAAAGAAGGAAGCCATAACTGGTTTTTTCTCTCTCTTTTTTTTTTTTTTTTTTTAATAGCAGTAGAAAAGGATGGAGAAGCTGTCAGTGTCATTAGTGACTCAATACTGCCATTCAGACAGAACTGCAGGTAAGGAATGGTTGCAGCGTTTTTTAACTTGGCAATACTCCACAGGACCTGAATAATATACTTAGCATTACTGCAGCACCCTTGAAGTTGCACTGTGAGACTAGAATCCTGGTACTCATTAAAAATAATTATCTTTTTAGCCCGGGAAAATTTAAAGCTCTTTGTAGAATCTCTCTATGAGGTCATAGAAAATCAGAGAAAAGTAAGATTGAAAGAAACACTAGTGGTCACCTAGTCCATCTCCCTCCTCAAGGAGACTGTCTAAAGCCATACCACTTCTGAAGAAAAATTTGTTAGACCTTAGAGTCCTACTGTGACAAGGATTTCACAGGTTCTTTGGTGGGCTCCAAATGATAAGGTGGAGTTGCAATTATGGAGATTGCTCTAATACTGACTGTCTCTCTGTGAATTTGGAGATGATTGCAGACATGATTATCCTAGACTGTTTGTTTGACTCTAGAGAGACAGTCAGCTTGACTGTTCTAGAAGATACTATGGCTCTCTTCAGGCATTGCCTAGAGCTCAGATATGGTTTTGTATGCAGAGACTGATGAAGTTAAAAACTGGAGATATTCCAGTGAGCTGACAAAGAGGGTAGCTGTAAGGATGCCATGCTGAACTTGGGAGATGCAGCGAAGTGAAGGAGAGGTAAGAAGGGATGCAATTTCACAGTTGGAGATGAGAAAAGCCAGCTGTAAGTACAAGACAAGCAACAGGCAGCAATGGTGGGAAGAATCAGTTGTTGCAAAGCAGACGTGGGACCTGTAGGAGCAAAATCTCCCCTGGTGCAACTTGAGGCTGTTTCCACTTCCTTTGTTAGTTGGGAGAAGAGACCAACCCCCACCTTGATGCAAGCTCCATTCAGGTAGCTGTAGAGAGCCTCCTTTACACCAGACTAAACAGCCCCAGCTCCCTCAGCTGTTCCTCATAAGACTTGTACTACAGACATTTCCCCAGCTCCACTGCCCTTCTCTGGACATGCTCCAGCACCTCAATATCCTCCTTCTAGTGAGTGACCCAAAACTGAAAATGGAATTAGTGGTGCAGCTGCACCTCTGGAGGAATTAGAGGTACACTGCAAGAGTACACAGGGATAATCACTTCCCTGGTTCTGCTGGTCATACAGTTTCTGATACAGGTCAGGATGCTATTTTCATGGATCTTGAGGTCCTGACTGGCTTTCCTTATTACTAGGCACAAATAACTCAATGGGTAGTATATGTTTTATATCTCTAGAAGGTAAGTTAAAGTAACTTCAGTGTGCTGTGTACAACAGTAAGTACTTGCTTTCCTTTGACCTAAGTGTTTAATATTTATGACCTCTTATGATTGAAGATGAAAACTTCTGGGATGAAAATGATGAAAAAAAGGTAGACTTTACCTGGGCATACTTATGTTACATAAAGAAATTTACACAAAAGTCCTGTTTTTCTGAATATACATAACAACTATTCTCATTTTCCTAAGATACCATGCCCAAAATCATCTGTCTTACAAGTATTGCCACATGTTTGGCTTCTTCTCAGCTTCACACAATTAATTATTTTTGTGCTTGGTTGAAAACTATTAGCTTACCCTTGTGTTTGTAGCTTGAGTATCTCAGCTGTGGTGGGTTAAGTTCTTTGCACCTGCTGCTTCTGTTGCTGAAGGGACCTGGCTGTTTGCACTCCCAGATTTGGGAAGAGTACTTTGTGCTACTCTGGTTTCAGCTAAAGCTATAATTCTCTTCAAGAACATGAAGCATTCCCACTAATAGTAGAAGCAACTTAGTGGGGGTAACAAGAATTTTTCATCATGCAGGTCTGAATGCAGGATGTGTAATTCCTCTTCACCTGAAATTCTCCCCTTTGAATTTTTGTAACTAACTTACTGAAAATCACAGGAAAATGGATTACTGCTTTCTGTTTTCTATAAAATTGAAGGTACAGGAGTAACTTGTCTGTGCAAATACAGTGTTTTGAACTCTGCGGGGCTGGTTGGTATGCCAGAAATCTTGGGAGAGGTTCCCTTACTTTGAAGTAGCAGAGCCTTGGCAGGGCCAAATTTTTTCTGGCCCATGTTACAGCATCATGCAGAGTAGGGGTAGGATGCGTGACAAGCGATGCTGTTACACTACCAGGTTACACACAAGTGACCAGATGAAAAGACACCATTCTGTGCCACCTAACAGGACTTTCTGTGTATGCTCCACCAATTATTTAGTGGATATCTCTGTGTACCCTGTTCCATCTGTTTGGTCACCAGCAATTCATCTAATGCTGATAGACAATGATCCCATTTTTAGATCACATCATTTTTAAAGTAGGACCTACATATTTCATTTTTAGATAGTACATATAACAACTGAGATAATTTGGATGACCACCAGAAAAAACTATGACTAATTTTGACTACTGAAGTAAGAGAAATAATTAAAAATTATGTTACATGAAAGTAAAATGGAATGGGTGGATAATAAGGAGAACACCTCATAAGTCTGATACCTTGTAGTCCTAGTATGAAATTATTCCTTTTTATCTGCCTGAAAATAGGCAAAAGGAAAAGGGCAAAGGGCTGAAAGAGGAGAGGTGTCCCAGGCAGTAGTGCTGTTATACAAAGGGGGCTGCCGATTAACTTTTGTGACTGTGTGGCACAAACACAGATCCCTCCACTAAGTGAGTTCACAGAATCAGACAATATGCTGAGTTAGAAGAGATCCACAAGGATCATCAAGTTCAGCTCCTGGCCCTGCACAGAACCATCCTCAAGAGTCATATCACGTGCCTGAGAGTATTGTTCAAATGCTTCTTGAACTGTGTCAGGCTTGTTGTGGTGACCACTTCCCTGGGGAGCCTGTTCCAGTACCCAACAACCTTCAGGATGAAGAACCTTTTTCTAATATCCAACCTAAACCTCCCCTTGCACAATTTCAGGCCATTCCCTGGAGTCCTATCCCTGGTCACCACAGACATCAGAGATCAGTGCCTGTCCCTCCTCTTTCCCCTTTCCCTCACGAGGAAGTTGTAACTGCAATGAGGTCTCCCCTCAGTCTCCTTTTCTCCAGGCTGAACAGACCAAGTGATCTCAGCTGCTCCTCATACGGCTTCCTCTCATGGCCCTTCAGCATCCTTATGGCCCTCCTTTGGACACTCTCTATGAGCTCAATATCTTTTTTATATTGTGATGCCCCAAACTTCACAAAATATTCAAGGTGAGGCCGCCCCAGTGCAGAGCAGAGTGGGACAATCCCCTCCCTCGACCAGCTGGTGATGCTTTGCCTGATGCCCCCCCAGAACATGGTTGGCCCTCCTGGCTGTCAGGGCACTGCTGACCCACTGGTTAACTTGCTGTCAATCAGGACCCCCAGGTCCAGCATCTCATTCCCCAGTCTGTATGAACATCCAGGGCTGCCCCATCCTCGTTGCAGAATCCAGAACTTTCCCTTTTTGAACTTCATATGTGGTCAGTGATTGCCCAGCCCTCTAATTTGTCAAAGTCTCTCTGCAGGGCCTCCCTCCTTTGAGGGAGTCTGCAGCTCCTCGGAGTTGTGTGTTGTCTGCAAACTTGCTCAGTATGTGGTTGGTGATTGCCCAGCCCCCTAATTTGTCGAGGTCTCTCTTCAGGACCTCCCTGCCTTCCAGGGAGTCTCTGAGTTTTGTGTTATCTGCAGACTTGTTTGGTATCCTTTCACTATTCACTATTCCCCTCTGTGCTCAACCCTTGTGCTCACCCACTGCAGGATATGTGTATTCAGCTGTGTGCTGGACATTTTGTCCAGGAAGATTCTGTGAGAGAGTTGACTCATGTACCAGACACAATCACTCTGCAGCTCTCCCTGGGCTCACTTTATCTGTCTGGGAAACTAGCAGAGCTGCATCACTCCTGTTAGCCTGTGAAGGGAAGCTGAAGTATCACTGCTCTATAGTCTGCAGGGAGCTGTTCTCATCAATTCTGTCTGCTAAAACCCAAGCTAAGCATTCGTCTGTGTCCTTATCCAGAGCATACCTGCACTGTGTAGGAATCTGGGAGGGTGAAAATTATGAGTCAGAGTTCCACCTAGCCCAGCTGTCCAGAATTAATTGTGTGAATATCTTCTCTGTGCTGGTCTGTGCAGCTGCAGCAGGACAACAGCATTAAAACCCAGATATATTACTCCCCTGCATTTCCAGCCCTATCCTTAAACAGGCTTTCCTGTTCTTTCTACTTGCTCTGTTTTCTGTTAGTTCTGTAGCAAATTTCCATTTCAATACATTTTTCTTCCCAGACCCTTGGCTTACTAATTTTTGATCTAATATTTATTTTAAATATTAATTTTAATTCTATGTTTTCTTCACAGAAATATTCATTTTACTCCAATGCCTTTTCCCAGTAGGTCTTTCATGTTATAGCACTGAGGGTTTTTTCTTAGCTTCAGGTATTGTAATAAAGAAAAGGTGTCTCTGCAGTAGACTCTGTGAGTAATCATAGAAAAATTTAGGTTGGAAAAGACCTTTAAGATCATTGAGTCCAGCTGCCAAAAGAAGCAAATTTAAGGCATGGGAAAGAGTTAACTTGTGCATTGCCTAGCAAAGGCTCATAGAGAACAGCTTTGTGACTGCAGCAGTTTCTCAGTGTACTTGTACCTGCTGTTGGTATCTTGCAAATTTGAGTGCTTTCAAGTGGCAGATGGGATTGCAGAAGCCTTTCCTGGGATCAGGAGGCCAGAGTGGCTTTTGGACACACTGAAGTGAAAATTAGCTGTGAAAGTTAAAGGCAGATAGAAGCTAGGGTGAGGTTTAAATAATCCTCGATAGAACTCAGAAGCAAATAAAAAGGACATTTCAGGATTACAGATGAAAGGAGGAAAGATGAATTGGGGATTGGTAAAAATGCAGGCAGGAAAGAAAATCCTACAATATGATGTCAGTTTGATATATAAGTATCTGTTAAGTTTGACTGAACTCAATAGCAAGTAATAGAATAGTTTGAGCCATACGAGTTTTATAAACAAGTGTTATTGCTCAAAACTTCAAAATCAAAATGTGAAGATGGATCACTAACTCTGTCTTGTGTATTTTGTAAGGTTCTTTTTGTCCAGCTTGTCCTTTGGCATTTCTTACCCAGCGCTCAGAATAACTTTTCACATAGTTGTGGGGTTTTTTCTATCTCCAAAAAGAAATGAAAATGCGCATGAAGCATGCATGGCTTGACGGTGAGCAGAGTTAAAGGACTTCTGACAGTTTGCAGCAAAAAAATGAGTATTATCTAGTTGGTGTTCAGTCCACAGAACACGAGTGTGAAATAGCTGCAGTCAGGGAAGGCGAGTGGACAGTGGACTGGACAGTAAATGTTTCATGTTGGGAATCCTTCCTGAACAGTGTCTCTTTGTGAAATTTATTGCAGTGTCCATTCCCTTTCTGTTTCTTAATGTGGAGTGTGCCCAGAAGTAGCGTTTTCTTGTATGTCTGGAAACCTAATTGCAGATGCCTGGAGAAATATAAAGTTTAGTCTAGTCAAGAAAAGAGGGAGGTGTGAAGTTTAGTGTTTAAAATACTGGTGAGCAGCAATATGCCTGCAGGGGGAAAGAAGTGTGGGGGATGTATTAATTTACAGTTCTGGGCATAAACACTTACATTGCAGTATAATTCTTGTTCATGTTAGTCTTTTCTTGACTCTAGCTTCATAAATACAGGAGCAGTAGGAAGACAATTTAGTCAGATTGTTGAGGATGGTACTGCACTGACAATCCAGCTCAAGGAAAGATGCTGACAATTCATAGTTCAGAGGAAAAACCTAGAGACAACAGTAGAGATACAACAAAATGCCAAGGTTTGGAGGTTCTTTTAAAATGCTGATTGGCTTGTTTAGACTTTTCAAAAAAACCCGACAAACCCTATGTCAGTTCAAATCCAATAATTCTGGAACTTTCCAGTGCAAAAATAGCAACATTAATTTTTGGATACAGGAGGAGAAATTGTCCAGTAACACTGACTGCAGTACTTTTATCACTGCATTTAATGCTACTGTTGTTTGATGTGCAGTGGAAATTTTTTAAATGAACTTTCTTTCCTATTCCTTTAATTATTTGAGGTTGTTCACAACACATATTTCTTCTACCTTTGAAACTGTTTTAAAGCCATATGCTACAAAGCCAGAGCAATAAGACGTATGGAGACAACTTTGGACAGTACACACACACCTAGCTGAAAAGATTTTAGGAAATACATCTTCCTGCTTGAAAAACAAAGAAAAAAGAAACACGGGGAAAAAAGGTAAAAAAAGGAAAGCTTAGTGCAAGTATATTTGAAAATTTTTAAAACACCTCTGTATGGAAAATCGTAGAAGAGTTTGGGTTGGAAGGGACTTTTAAAGGTCATCTAGTCCAACCCTCTTGCCATGGGCAGTTCTGATCAAGCTCAGAACTTGATTCCCAAAACCCTTTTTTAATACTAATCAAATGTAGGTATCTTGTGAATGATATTGGAGTCACTGAAGTTAATAGGTCTTTTTTTTTTCCTTTCCCACTATCTTCCATGATCTTGCTATGAATCCTATTTTCTGTCTTGCTTAATATTCCTTAATTACTTGGACATTCTAAGAGAAATTTTTTCTTGCACAATGTTTACTCAATGCAGCAATAAAAAGTGTGAGCTTTTTTTTTTTTGTGAGATGACTTATTTTTTACTGCTTATAGATCCTTTTTTAGAATTATAGCAATATCTTCATGTACTTTTTTGATAACATGTAAAATTAGAAGAACTCTTCTGTCTAAATGCAGGCACAGAAACTGGCTGTCACTGATAAGCTGCTTGTTATCTTCTAGCTACAACAATTGTTGCCTTAATTTTTTTTTCCTGTAGTCTTTCCAGATGACTGGTTCTAAATTTCTATGCAATGACTCTCCATGATCAGCTGCCAGACTACTGGTTTGAAACAGGATACTGCTAGCACAGATTTCTCAACAAATTTTGACTTTCTTTCCTGCTGTCACCCTTATCTAGCTTAATAACTTCTGTGCTTTCAGATATTTATATTTATATTTATATTTATATTTATATTTATATTTATACTTATACTTATATTTATATTTATATTTATATTTATATTTATATTTGGAAAGCATAGAACTGCTATTGTTGCAGATTAATGCCCCAAGCAGTGTTTTGCAATGCAGCCTTCACCTAGGAGTCCCTGGATGGGGTTTTAACAATACAAACAAAATATATTACTGCTTCAGAATAAGGTTCCTATAGGAAATATTCCCCCTGCTCTCTCAAAGGGGGTGCTAATTTAATGGTTTTAAATGATAGCTGTCAAGCACTCACCAAAATCTTGACAATATTTTTCTCTTTCGTGATTTCTATGCAATTCCAGCGTGCCTTATACTGTCCCTTTATATAAGGTGATTGTTCTACAGGTTTTTTCAGAAAATTGGATTTTCAGAAAAGTATGAATACTGACCTACTTAGTTATCCTCTAAAAAACCTCTGTAACACTTTTTGCAATTTGTGCTGTTTCGTAGGAAATATTTAGTAATTCGAAAACTTTTCTCATGTATTTTCATCTTAAAAAACCCAAAAGCTATGGGTATGAAGCGAAACTATATTTAGCAATTTCACTACTCTTGGAAATACTTTCTTAAAACACTACAGAAACATGGAGATGTTAGTAAAGAAGTTTTAAAGGTGATCTATTCTTAACATATTTTTTCAGGCTTTAATACCACTTTCCTGGTATTTAGAACGGGGAGGGGGGCACGGTTATTTACTTGGTTAGATCAAAAGTGCCTCTCTGATTTTGTCATAACAATCTTTTGAAATAGAATGTAATTAGAAACTGCATAACAGATTTGCTTTCTTTGTTGACCAATAGCAGTCTTTGATTTTACTGCATAGCTGCTACCAAATGACTTTTTTAAAAAGCCTCAAAATTTGTACATATCAATCGTTAATGTCCAATAGTCAATCTATAATAATTTGCTAGGGATGGTGTAGAATATGCCTTGTCTTAGCTGTTTCCCTAGGTGTTTCAGGGTGACCTTCAGTGGCTGACCTGATCACCAGCAGAAACGCTCAGAATAAAAGCAGGAAGGTTTGCATGGAGGAGCAGTATCTCCTCTTAGATCATCTGGTAAAAGGATGGGACAAGTTTCCTGGCACTTTCTTCTGAAGCAGAGGCAGCAAGCACAATCCAGCAGAGATAAGGATCAAGTGTCGTGAGTCAAACAGGTCTTCTGAGTTGCCAGAGGAAGTGATTTATGAGAAAAATGTACTTTCCACTTGCAGAGAAGAGTGGGATAATAAAAAGGAGAAAAGGAACATAGTGTTAGCCCACGGTGGCTGAAATAACTTTACTCTTGCCACCATTCTTGAGTAGAGTCTTGTCCTTAAAGCACTTCCATTATTTTCTCAGAAGCAATGAGAACCAGCACTGGAACAGAGGAATTAGTGCACTGGAAATGACATCAAAACACTGCTCTTACCATCGGCTTTCCTTTGTGCACCAAAAAGCCATCCACTGTCTCATCTTTGGGGTTTTTTTGCACTGAACCCTATCCTGGCCAGAAGCAGCTTTTCAGAAAGGCTGTGTCACCAAAGTACCCAAAAGTGAGAAAGCACAGCAGTTAGTGTCATGGCAGCTCTGTGAGGGCACATTACAGCATTGATACTGCATTTACTTTGTCCTGCTGGTGGATTTTCATGATTGAATTAAGTTGGCCAAGGGCTGACGAAGCTGAACAGTGTCTTGCAATCCAGTGACAATGTTTCTGGGAATAGGCTTTGGAATGACTAACATGATGTGATATGGTTCTGGTTATTTCCAGTCGGTCTCAACAGATGAACTGGAATCCTTTTTGGAAGTCACCTCACTCTTTCACTGTTTTACTTTTTATACATATCGTAAAGAAATCTAAGAGATATTCAGCCTTAGATGGAATTCTCTTGGCAAGATTTGAGAAGATATGTGTTAAAATGCTGAGCTGGCGCAGCCTGTATAGTGCTACTGATTTCAAAAGTCTGAGTTTCAGAATTTTAAGCTTCAGCAACAATCCAAGTGTCAGGGAGAGGACAGGTGGAAATGTTTTCTTAACTGTTTTTCAGCCAATTTTCAGCAGCTTCATGCTGTATGTTTACTGTGGTTTTCTTCAGCCCAGCTTAAATGTCTTGAGAGATAATGGTTCTGCAGTATCATGGCAAGTGTTTTGGGGTATAGGTGGCCTTGCCATTCTGTTACTGCTTACCCTGGAGAACTGAACAAATAAAATATTAAACTATATTAGCTGCAGATATAAGTGGGTCATACCATGTAAATGTGTCTGGTTAAAAGGACAATAGATACTGCTGTATTTGAAAAAAGCACTTTAATACGAGTACTAGAAATGTGTTAGAATATAATAAACACTTTTGTACCTGAGTGCAACTGCTGAGCAAATGCCCACAAGGAAAGGGTTAGCACAGTAAATCAACACAGGTTAAATGTCTGTGCTTTCAAAACAGGGCTGAAATATAATATGTTGGATTTTTCCTTTTTTAATGGAAAAGCTAATCCTATTTTCGGGTACCAAAGATGTTCTGAGAGTGGATATTACGTCGCGCTGCTTTGAATTTACATATTTTACAAATTCTCAAAGCAGATAGTAAGAACTCTTCATTCTTTTTGTTTTTCCACTATTGTGACCTGACTCCAGATTTCTGTTTCTACTCCTCCTGATAATCAGTACTAGCAACTGCTGTTTCTGTTCTGGTACATTTGTGAGAACAAAGCAGTAGTTTGTAGCTACCTCTATAAAGCTTGAAAAAAATGTAAAAAAAAAAAAATGGCACCAATAGTTTGGAATTTTCAACATAAACCACTTGAAGGAAATCAATAAATAAAGCTCAGAAACTTGGCTGACCTGATCACCAGCAGCAAATGACCAGAAGGTGATCAGGTCAGCCAAGATTCTGAGCTTTATTTAAAGGCTAGGAGAGAGATTTATGGGCAAACTTCTTTTACAATCTAGCATAGATTGTAGTTCTTTCAGAATTGTTCATCAAAGTTTCAGTTTTGGGTAGCATATGACAATCAGAGATACATATTTAGTGCCAGTTTATCATTTTGCCTCATGGTTTCCCTATAATATACACGTGATTTGCTCAAAGGCTCACCCATCCTTCAGAGCAGGCTTCTCACTGAGCTCTCTTCAGATGGATGAGATGAGCTTTATGAGTGTTTTTTTCAATGCATG
The DNA here is from genome assembly GCA_035041135.1 of Platyrinchus mystaceus. NCBI lineage: Eukaryota > Metazoa > Chordata > Aves > Passeriformes > Tyrannidae > Platyrinchus > Platyrinchus mystaceus. The sequence goes on along the minus strand of JAWWLV010000144.1, from coordinate 11,083,979 downwards.
TGACAAAAATGGTGACATGAGGTACCTGGTGGTACTTCCCTAAACTTTTTGTGTGCTTTTGATGTACAAGGGTGTTATGGAGCTAGGTGTACTGTTCTGTAGATTTCCTCTTCAGGGGTGGCATTTGTAGTTTCTCTTCATATTTCTAGTCGTTGCAGGATGACAGTAGCACAGTTACTGAGGTGTTTTATTTGCTGCAATTGCTGTGGTATTTTCCTGCATGCATTGGAATTCAGTTAGCATGTGTTTTCACTTTGCTGAAGTCGCTGTTATTAGCAGCTATTTTCCTAACAGCGTGTGTTGCATCTCATGCTGGTCAGACTGAATATAAGGACGTCCCAAGATAGCAGGTAATAGACAAATCTAATGGATTAAATTAATGCCTGCTGTAGTCTGAACAGCTTCAGCTAGAATTATCTCAGAAAATAACTTGACCCAATATGTGAACAGAACTGTTATTATCAAGAGTACTAGTGATATCTTCTCTTTTATTCCTAGTATTAGAACTATAATACAAGCTTTAGTCCTTGTGAGAGTGATCAAGGAGACATCTGCCCTCACTGAAGTCAAAGTCTTCACACCTACAACCAGATCCTTGGCTAATGTTGGCAGAGCAGCTGATTTCAATGCATCTGCAAAATGATGTCCTCCAAGAACCTGGCATTACAGTAGGCTTGCACATAATGCTCCTGGCTCATAACTACTCAATGTGTAATCTGCTGGTTTATTCTATACAGGCCAAAATGGAGATTAAGTGTCCAGCCTGCCTTGCAGGTGGTATAAGGCTGAGACTAAATGTGACAATACACCCCTGAAATCAGTAAAAGCAGCAAAATTGCTTGACAATTGGTTAATAGTTAGATGCATTCACTCTGCCTGATTGATCAGATGCCTGCCTTTCATTCCATCCCCCCCTTTCTTTCTTTCTTCTTGCCATTGATTTTAATGGGTTTGAGGCAAATTCATTTTAGTAATGGGGAACTTACTATCACAATATGAGAGCTTTTACTCTTACAAATCAAATATATCAGGTGGTTTACTGCCACCAAGCTCTTAAAAAATTGAATAGAAACAAATTTTAAAAAACACTCCAAAGACTTTCTGGTAATCTGAAGCAAATGGGTTTACCTTTCTGATTTTTCATGAACTATCAGTTGCTATCTTGAAACTGTTACTGTCGTATTGCATTTTGCTGACAAACTCTGACACAGGATGAAGTTTGAGGAATTAGGTAAAGTAACAACATGTTTTTTTGGCTTATATTTTCCTTTGGGGTGCAGAAATGGAGTATTTGGATTTCCTATTTTCCAGTTAGTGCAATGTAGCTTGTTTGCTTACTCTCCGAAGAAAAAGCTAGAGAAGAAAAAATATGATATTTTGGGAGAAAATTTTCATTTCTAGAAGAAACTTACTGCCTTCTGAAGACCTTAAATTAGTACCAATACATTAATGTTTATCAAAGACAAATGGAGTAACTACTAATGCAATCTCAATGTAATGCAAACAGCGTGGAAACAGTCTAAGAAGATTTTTCTTGCAAATTTTTCCTGCTTAGCAAAATAGCTCTTTTACTTTCATAGTCAGTCTACCATGTCCTTAACCATCTTTACAACTTGACAATAATGTAGGTGTTGATGTCTCAGTGAGAAGTCAACCCTAAAAGGGAAAACCATTAAATGGAAAAACAGCCCTATGAATCTTGTTTTCCTTAAAATCGTTCCAGGTGAAAATTGACATGGGACCTGACTTTCAAAACTGGGGTGTTTCAAGTCTTATACATTAGGACACCATTTATGTTGCTATTCAGTGGGAGGAAAAAAGGCTAATGAAGTACATGCTGTGTGATTTTCCTGAAATGGGTTATTCTTAGTCTGCTGTGTTGTATATTCAAGTGTTTTAATAAGCTCCTTTCTAATTGCATCTCTACTTTCAGGTAGTGCTGCCCATTCCAAGGGAGGACCTCCCCTGTGTTTTCTTAAAGCTCTTAAGTATCTGAATATTTTCCCTGAAAAGGACTCTTCATTTTAAGATAACCTTTAAAACCGAACAGCAATCTAAGGTGTATAAGAGGAACAGAGACACTGAAGATGACAAATTCTGACAGTCTCTGAGTCTCTTTTTTGCTCTTTGAAAATTGGAACTACTAGAGAGGGAGTTTTTCCCTGAGGCATTTCCTTAATGTTTTCCAAATGTTGCCTCATCAGAGCCAAATGGTCAGAGCCCTTGAAGAATCCTACTACAGATGCACAGATTTTTGTGCTGTTAAATACGTTTCCACGTTTAGCTTCATTCCTGAAGCTGCAACTGAGATAAAGCATGTGTAAAAACTTTGCTTACTAGACTTCTCCACAGCTCAAGCTCAAACAATTCTCCTTCAAGATGCATTAGAAGCAAGGTGTTTCCAAGTGTGATGCTGGTTGCTTTGTGTTATAAATGGTTAATATGCTTCATGTAAAACCTTTGTTAATTGGCAAGGAAACATGCTTTCAGCACACCGTTGCACAAAATTCAGCAGGAGTTCAACAAATCACAGTTCAGCTGCTGAAGCTCAGCCAGCTTGGACTGCTTTGGGTATCTATATTTCACTTATTCCACTATCCATTTTATTATTTCCTACAATCCACTAAAGCTGAAAAGAAAATGGGGAAAATAGAAGGAAGGGGGAAGGCAATGGTTCTGTAGGACTAAAAGTGATATCCAGCAACATGTATGACAAAATTAGAATTGTATATACTTAAAGCAAGTTGAAGCCCATGTGTATGTGTTGTACATAGATCAAGTTTTCCATCTGAGGATCTCAATCATATACACAAATGAGCTGGCTGAAGTTATGAAGTCATGGTGTCCTACACACCAGTTTACAAAGGTGCTTCAGATACAATTTTTGGACATGAGTGAGCAGTGTATAATTTCTTGGTCTTTCTTCTGAACCCTTCCCTTTTCTTTCTCTACATTCTATTCTTCCTGTCTTTGTAGCCTCTTCATTGAGAAGTTTGCCTGGATTTTTCACTTGAACCATTTATGTCTGTCTTTGCTGGGAAGGACATTTTGTGGATGGTTCTCTTTAGGATCCTGACTTTTTTTGCTAGACCATTGAAGCCTACATAACATCATTGTTACACTGGGACACACAGTTCTATTCTGGCTGCCAATCGTATAGTTAAGAAAAAGTGTTCTTCCATGAATAGGCTGGCAATAACAGGGACCAGTGGCAAATCTAAATAAGCCATTACTGAAACACAACTTAAGAAATGCAGAAAATCAACCTAAGCTTTCTGGTCATAATGAGCTGATTTTCTTCTTTTGTAGCAACAAATCAGTTGGTAATAGCAGGTGATACCATACTAAATAGAGAAGAGAGAAAAATGAGCTGAAACCTCTCCAACCATAAGCTTTATAATGTTAAATCCAGTTTGCTATAGTGCAATAGGTTAATGTTTCCAACACGCAAACAGGAGTCAGTTGGCTTCAATAACATCTTGCTAAGCAAAACCAGAAAAACACCAAAAAAGGAGATGACCAGGACAATGCATAAGGCTTAATATATGAAATGTAGCTATTTCATAATTTTTTCCCATTTTTAGGAAACCTGTGAGGGCAGCAGTAGTATCCACACCCCACTCTCCAAGACTATTGTACGTGCAATTACTGTTCCATATAGTGGCTAGTCCAGGCATTTGCCTTTGTATCTAATTGCTTAATGTGTGCATAGTCAATCAGTAATTAGCCAAGGTACGTCTACTGAGTGTGTATTTAATCAGAAGAGTATGCAGAGTGTGATGTTACATGCACCAATTCAGAAAATTTAGGTTTACTGAAGAAATACTGATATTGGACCGTGTTGTCCCAGAGACTCTTCAAAGATAAGTCTTCCATTTGGGCATATGTGGTTTGCTGTGGTTTAAATTGCAGGACTGCTGAAACTATGTAAGCAAAAAAAAAAAGAGTCTTTCCTTAGCATTTCATTAGTCTCTTTCATTCATTTCTCCTCAATATCCCTGTAAAGCACTCTGTGGAGGATGGAGGAGGCTTCACTCCAGATTTCTCCAGATTAAAGAGTTTTCCTTTCCTTTTTGGCCTCCGGCACTGATCTTAAGTAAGGCTTCTATTGCAAGACAGTGGCAGAGATTGATATCAAACATAAAACTTCCCAGAGAGACTATTAAATCAGTGTTGACCTGGTTTTAATAAAACATAATATTTCCATGGATTGCAAGCTAGTAGAAAAGCTTTGACAAACACTTTGCATAAATGGACTTGGAAACAGAAAAGACTGTTAAAAATCAGGAAGGATACAGAGGTTATTTTTGGAAGGGAAAAAAAAAGGAATGTTTTGTAGAACAGCATTTTACTGAGTTAGAAACTTCTTGCATCACTAATGTGCCATTTTTGACTTAGACAACTCTGCTATTGGGGAAGCTTTTTAAAATACTTATTATCATACCTTTCTGGGACCAACTGGGGAAAAAACGTACTTCAAGAATCATGTAAGCAACCTGAAAGAACAGAGGGAAGTTTGTCTTGGGTTAAGTCCTCTTTCGGATTACACATGTGCCAACAGCTGCTAAAATTGAGATATTCTGTATTGATGAGTGAATCATCACTCTTTTGATGATTCTTCATGCTAAATACAGGAGAGAAATGGAAACACCCCTTCAGATAAATTATATTTGAGATAATGTGAACTTCAAAACAACAAAGTTCAAGAACTGGCAATAGGGCAATACTCCTAGTTAGTCTTGAGGCCAGTGTTGTTGGTGACAAGAATAAGAATGGCAGATGTGCTACGTGGGAAGTAACCAACCCTTACTTTTCTGGATTATACTTTATCCCTTTAAAGGAAATCTGTCATTCCTTAGATTGCTACTTATACCTTAGAGAGCAGTCAGTGCAGCAATAACTCCTGACCCCGTGGCCAACCTTGGAGTGTGATCGTCTGCAGGGCTTTTGACACTCTCTCGTAGCATTTGCATAGGCAAACTAAGGAAGTGTGGCTTAAATGAATGGATAGTGAGTGGATTGAGAACTGGCTGAATGGCAGATCCCAGAGGGTCATAGTCAGTGGCACAGGGTCTAGTTGGAGGCCTGTCACTAGTGGTGTCCCTCAAGGTTCAATACTGGGCCCAGTATTGTTTAACTTGCTCATCAATGACTTGGATGAGGGGGTAGATGCCTCCTCAGCAAGTTTGCTCATGACAAAAAGCTGAGAGGAGTGGCCCATAGCCCAGAGAGCTGTGCAGCCCTTCAGAAGGACCTCAACAGGTTGGAGATATGGGCAGACAATTGTCTGAAATTCAACAAAGGCAAATGCAAGGTCCTGCACCTGGGGAAGAATAAATTCATTACTAGGACAGGCTAGGGGTGGACCTACTGGAAAGCAGCTCTGTGGAGAAGGACCTTGGGGTCCTGGTGGATAACAAGCCATCTATGAGCCAGCAGTGTGCCCCTGTGGCCAAGAAAGCCAGTGGTATCCTGGGGTGCATTAGGAAGAGCATTGCTAGCAGGTCAAGGGTGGTGATTCTGCCCCTCTACTCAGCCCTGGTGAGGTGCATCGGGAGTGTTGTGTCCAGTTCTGGGCTCCTCAGTACAAGAGAGACATCTCTCAGCACTGCAAGATATTCTTTATTAACTATTATTTTCTGCATTAGTCCCCCCTGCAGCCACGCTGGGCATTCCCCACCCCTCCATGCAGGTGTGGACACAGGTGGGATGGTACTCAGCCCTTAAGCAGCAGCTGGAGCAGGTCCAGCAGAAGGCTAGTAAGTTATTAAGGGACTGGAGCATCTCTCTTATAAGGAAAGGCTGAGAGACCTGGGCCTGTTTAGTCTCAAGGAGAGAAAACTGAAAGGGGACCTCATCAATGTCTGTAAGTATCTGAATGGAGGGTATCAAGAGAATGGTGCCAGGCTCTTCTCAGGGGTGCCAAGCAATAGGACATGAGGCAATGGGCAGAAACCGATGCACGGGAAGTTCCATCTGAATACGAGGAAGAATGTCTTTACTGTGAGAGTTACCACACACTGGAAAAGGCTGCCCAGAGAGACTGTGGAATCTCACTCACTGGAGATATTCAAGGACCATCTGGACACAATCCTGTGCAATGTGCTCTGGAAGGACCCTGCTTGAGCAGGTAGGTTGGACCAGGTGACCCACTGTGGTCGCTTCCAACCTGACACATTTTGTGGTTTTTTGGGGAGTGTTTTGGCTCAGTGAATGTCCAATGGAGAGATATTGGTCTGTGCTGAGAGAGTGGTTACAGTTCTGCAGAGCCTTCAGCAGTTCATCTGGGTGCAGTGGTTGTCCCTGGAAGCAGTGCCTGCTCGGAGTGTCTGCTGCAGTTAGAGATCTGCCCATTGTGCTGTATCCAGTGCTACAATATGCACGGTCTCTGCTCAGTACCCTTGTCATGTTTTGTGGTGAACAGACTGTGTATCCACTTTAGGTTGCAAAAGAATTGCTCCATGCCCAAGAGCATAGATTATATCTGCTTTTCCACCCGTGCACATTTGTGTCTCTGTCCATTCGGGTATGCTATAGACCATTAGTTTTACACCACTGCTGCTGTTCCTCAAACTCCTGCTGGGACATAGAACTGTTGCTGCTGTCATTGTAAAATATGTAGTCCTTCAAAACTGGTGTCTTGCTCATAGCATGTTTTTTTGCTTTCTTTTACAAGTTCCAGTTCTTGAGTCTGTTCTTACCTCACAGCATTCATTGTAAACCGATTGTTTTAAAAGCTTCACAAGTTGTGAGAGTCTTATGCAGTAGCTGGTCCTGTGGGTATATGCTTGGTGGCTCTTAGTTCTTCAGTGGATATCTAATATTTAGGGGGGTTCATTTCTTCTCAGCTGCAGGCTGTGAATATTTGGTCTAATATTTCATTCCCGGCCATTTAATAGTCATCACACTTCAGCACCTTCTCTTGTTTACCTCTCTTCTTTTCAGGTGTTGTGATGTTTAAGACAATTAATCTCTCTGGATCTGGTTCAGTTGACATGGGGTCCCTTTGCAGGCAGCTGAGGTTCTGTCTTCCATTAATAATTGTACCTGGCGATGTGGCAAAGGTTTGAATGTCTGATTCGTATCTTCTGTCACAGTAGAAACTCGGCCTGACATTGCACATGCCGCAGGTTTAAAAAGTAGGAAGGCTTATTTGGCGAGGTTGAATGACCTCAGTTATTTATAGTACACTGCTCGGTGGCTTTGGGTTGACACTTGGTGGCTTTTGGGTGGCTTTGGAGAAGAGGTTGTGGTGCATTTTCTTCGCAGCTCTGCCTGGGCTTGGCCAGCTTCCATGTTGTGAATCCTGAGCTTGGGCAGGCTGGGGTGGACTGGTTGATAAGACATAGAGTCTACTGTCCTGGAAACTCTCTCCTTAAAATTAGAGAGGCTTTTTAGAGAGATCCTCTGTGGGAGAGAATAAAGACTTTGTGATTACTGTTCTCTTCCACCTTGTATTTCAAACGAAATCTGGTACTTAATTCATTATTCAAGCCTGTGGCTTGCTCTGCCCTGCTGGTCAGCTACTGTTGATATTCTGTACTTCAGCCATAATATGTTTTAAGTGATAGCATGACTTGCTTCTCTGAGTTTTCTTATTGGCAACGACACTTGCTGTTTAACCTCAAAATGAGACTAATCCTTCCAACTGCTTATCAAGTCTAATGTTGCTGTTCTCAATGCTCCTGAGATTGTGTGTCAGCTGCAATCAGCTGCCCATTGTTTATCCACCCTGGCTGCAGGGATGGCAGCTGGCTTCTGTAGCCTGGGTGCTTGTGAGCCAAGTATCTCGGCAAGCATTAGTCACACCATGAGAAACCTCCCCTTCTCCATCATTGCTTCATAAAATGAAGTACTGTTTTCTTGAGGCAGTTGTGGTGATGGGCCCTAGAACTGCTGTTTCCCATAACTCTTACATAATTGCCTCTCAGCTGCGTTATTTATCTTCCTATGAGGCAGGATAGTTCCGTAGAGTATTTCCTGGCCCTTGGCACATGCATCCTCAGTTTGAGTTCCTCTTTTCCACTGGATCTCTTTTAGCTTTAGACTGTGTGCATGTTCCATCTCAGTGGTCCTTGCTGGGAAAAAGAGGAAGTGTACCACAAATTGCATTTAAACAAGCCCAGGGATAGAAGTTAAATGCTGCAAGAACATCAGTAATGGATTTAGCCATATGCTCATCCTGTTTCACCCTACTGGGATTCTGTCTATTGCTGAAGCAAGAGGGAGAGGGGCTAGGGAAATTCCAGCTGTCATTGAAACATACTTCTCTGCTGGCATAGTTAGTAGCAGTGTACCAGGTGGCATGCAGTATATTGAGCAGACTCATTTTCAAGAGTTCAGCTGAGGCCATCTATTGATTGTATAGTAAATCCAACTTCTGAATTGGGATTGGAGAGGTTCTGGCTGCATGGCACACAGCAGTGATCCAGTATAAACTCACACTGTTGATTCAGATTTGTTCAAAAGCAGTAGGTTTAACAGGTTATTGTTGTACTAGCATGCTTTATGTCAGATCAAGTATTGTTTGTTCTCACAAAAGCAGCATAAAAAACACTGTGATTTGTAGACTAGTCTGCCAAAAACATCATGGCCTGATTCAGATCAAATGAGTAGTGCTGAGTGATCATGTGCAGCCCTGGTGTTATTTGCTGATGACCTGCAGTGACAGGTACACAATAGTAAGTGCTCTGGAGCTCTTGGCAGAGCTTGTGTTCTAGATGTTGCTATTCAAGCTGCCTGAGCCACAGCTACTGCCATGAGAGGGAAGCTGGGGAACCACAAAAACCTTTGAGGCCATATAAATTAGTATCGTTGTTCAGCCTTGGCCAGCAGACTGTTTTGGCTCTAGTCTCTGTGGGAAATGGTTCTCCCTTGTTCCTTCCTGTTTCTGTAGCTTTAACTATTTCCAGCATCTGACAACCCAGAGTTTACCCCAAGAATGTCTCCTGTTGATGAGCTTTTCCCCTGCATCACTTGCAAACATGGGAGGAGCAGACCAAAGTTAAGATGGGATTCTTACACTATCCATAGTTGCTGTGGAGGGTGAAGAGTATCTCAAGACAAGACAGAGGAGGTAACATTGCTTAGACATCCCCGTTTCTCATCCCCACATTACAGTTTTGACTCACTGTGTGCTGCTGAATCTGTTACCAAAAATAGAAAGAACAGTATTTCCCCATGGTAAATATCCCCTGACTATATCCTTTGAGGAAAAAGAGATTTTGTACTCTGATCAACTAGCAGCTTGACTAGGGCAAACCCCTCAGAGTAGCTCGGTACTCTGAGCAAATGTTTAACAAAAAAAAATAAAAAGCAGCAGAACAAAACAAAACCCTACAACCTATTCTGTGTTCAAAGTTTCAGTTTGCACAAGCTAGCAGCCCTTATCAGATACTAGTGACAGGTCTTGTAATTTGAATGCTATTGCAGAATGAGAATATAGGCACTGCCCCTTCTCCGGCTGCTTTCCTGTTTTATGTGTTGGGAAGGGAAATTTGAATTCACAGGATGTATCCACCCTGTTGTGTCAATCTTCCAATCCCCACAGTTTAGGCTATGCATTATTAAGTATTATGTCTTTGCACACCTGCTGGTAATTTTCTGGGGCATTCTAACTGATTTGGACTATTTCCTAAGCTGAAAAAGCTTTTTGGTGATGTCTCGTGAAGTTCAAATACAGTGGGGCAGTGTCAGAGCGGGTCTGCTGGGTAAGTGGCACTGTCTGTAGGAGAGAGTGACCAAAGGGCAGTAAGGGAAAGCTGCCTTAGATCCCAACTGCATATGCAGCTGACATCTGTCTAACAGAGCCATGTCCTTCTTTTTCTCTAGGCACTCCAAGGAACAAAAGCCTGTCCAGTGGCTCTCTGGATACATGGGGTTCAGAGAGGATGGCCTTTGAGCTTGATTAAGAGAGCAATTGCATCAGCAGTGCATATCATTCATCTCATTTTATTTAGGGTGAACCTGTTTCAAGCTCTTGCCAGCTTTTTTTTTTTTTTTTTTTGCCTTTTCTTTGAATCCATAGTAGTTGTGTCCACTGTGAAGCATGGGGTGTTTCTGTGTTGGATCTCCCAGTTGGATCTCCCTACAAACTGTTATGAAGAATCTCTCTGGAACACAAGTGCCTTGTCTGCCAGTAAAGCCTTGAAACCCTGTAAGATGGTTAAAATCTATATCCCAAGTACAGTGAAGAGGCTGTTTAATCCTCCCCTGAACTATTTTCCAGTGCTTCATTCTTGCTGCATTCAATGCTGCAGAGAGCAGCGGAGGCCTGGAGCATCCAGGTTTATTCTGGCAATATCCAAGCCAGAGCAAGTTTCTGTCTGGGCTTTGCTTCAGTGACTGAATTTCCACTTTAAATATATAAAGGAATCACCTGGTTTGTTTATCAGGCCTGGCCAACAGTCAAGGTGGTGAGTAAAAGATGGGTGGAAGTGATTCAATTGCAAAGATCAAAGTAAAGAAGGGGCTTATCTGGGAGATTCTTTAGTTTCCTTTCTCCACCCACCTGCTTTGTGCTTTTTGAGTCAGGGAGGACTTTCAAACAGTCCCCAGGTCTTGATATTCCCCAGTGTTCTGTCTTGTATGAGGCTGTCACACTCTTTTAATGATCATATCACTTAATAACCTCCTGGATAGCTCCAGGTGACAATTTGGAGGACATGGATTATATCGTATTAAAATGCATCTGTACTATGAAGATACCTGTTCTGGGTGACAAGCAAAATCAGAAAGCATGAGAAAAATACTGATCAGAAAGGCTTCACTTAAGCAACTTGTGTCACTACTGGGTTTGTGCAGCTGATCTTCTTTTACCACTGTCTGCCTCTTGGCCATTTGGAGAATTTAACAGTACACAGAGACACAGTGCAGAGGTATATGGTATCTTCCTACACTGAAACACTGCCCTAATGGTAGCTGTGTATTAAAGTGGAGGCCTCTCTCCAGTTCATCTAGTTTAAAAAAAAAAAAAAAAAAAAAAAAAAGGAAAAAAGAATAAGAAAAAAACCCTTTAATTGTGAGAAAGAAATGCCAAGGAATGTTAGTTGATGCAGTATTTAAAAGAACCAGATAAAAGTGCGATTAACTGTCAGTGATGCTGGAGTCCTCAGTCTGGGTCATGCAGCAAGAGGCAATTCTAGCTGACTGAAAAGATGACAAAAGCTGGTCTCTTGTGGCCAAAATTCAGTGACTCCTGAATTTTGCCTCATATGTGGTGCCTTATTTTATGTGGAACTCTTAAGCAGCACAGCTACAGACTCTGTTCTAGTAGGACACAGAGGAGCAAATCTTGCTCAGCAGAGCCCAACACACAAAGCCTGCCTGGGAACTGAGTTGTGCACCCAAGCACTGCCCCTCAACCTGCTCTGGGAAGCAAAACTTGAGTGTGAAAATGTAAGTGATTGCACTGATTGCACCCCAAGTGTTCAGCCATGTCTCTTCAAGTAGCCAGTTGCTAAGGTCATACGTAGCAGATTGCACTTTTCCCTAAGGAATTACCTGAAATATCCTTTGATAAAACCTTTTGAAACATTGCATGCAATATTTAATTTATTCTTTTGACAGCAAGAGAAAAGGGGGACCTTCAGAAGTTCTAACTAAACATGAAAGGTAAAACTGAATGAAAAAGGAGGATGAGGGAAAGAAGATTTTCATAATAAAATCTTTATCCAAATACTACTTATTTGTGGCATTTGGGCCAGTTTCATAAAGTAACATACTATTGCTTTGATTACTATTTGGATCATTGAAAGCAACAAGTTTGTGTGAAATAGTAACTACTGGGTAGATGTTGGGAAAGAGGGCAACTCCTCATAGTGTTGTAATATAGATGTTACCAAATTCACTGCTATGGAGGTATGCTTAAAATCATATTTTCTAAGCAGGTCACATCATAAGACCCTCATGTTCCTCAGTATTTACACACATAGCCTCGCAATTTTTTCTCTTATCTGCTTTCTCATAGTTACTTTCAGTGATTTCTGTGACTATTTTCTATTAAATCTGTATTTGTATTATTTACAGGGCACCTCCATATTATTCCCAAGAAGTTTTTCATGTTGACTTCTTCATTTGTTGTAGTTTATATTTTTCTTTCGTGGCTGACTATAGGTTTTCTTGAAATGACATTCCAATTTTAACATTGCAATATAATGTCAGTTGTTAAAATGCTCATAAGCAAGTAATGCCCTGTGATAATTTAAGCCTCAGAAAATGAAGAGAAGGCTGTTACAAACGAAGAGGCTCCTCTGAGGTCAGGCAGGATTCAGCATGGCAAGAGCTTGCTTCTGCCACCTTCAGTCACCTTGAGCAGCCCATGATTTCTGAGGGGCCGCGCTCTTTCAGATCACCTGGGCTGTTTGCCCAGTGAAAATCTGTTCAACAGGGACAAGGGAAGATGAATCTAAGAGTCTTCTGCCTAGATGCTTTCTGAAAAGATTAATTACTCTGTGAAAGAGTCAAGTAATGAGAAATGATGTTGCTTTTGTTGTGAGCTGTTGGGTCCCTGGATGGTCATTCCCATTTTCCAGGGCTAATCTCTAAAGCAAATAGTTTTCTTTTTGTTGACTGTCATCAGTGTGTCACTGTGCAGTGACCTGCATGTGCAAGTGCTGTGGACTAGAGATCTTGTGGCTTCTGTCAAATCTGTACAGAGCATATCTCCTGCTCCCAAATGCCCCCTGCCATCCATTCCTTTCAGTCTGAAAGGAAAGAGATTGAGCAATTTGTCACTGCTTGTTGAGAAGTGGCCTTTGCTGCTCGATGTCCAAGTCCTTTCTTGCTGGCCTTTCTTCTCTTACTTCTGAACCTCTTTTTCATTTCTGCAGTGATGCTTTGCTCCATTCCTCCTCTTGCCCTTTTTCGTCTTTTTCCATTCTCTGCTTAACTCCTTCTTTCTTTACAAGTTATGGCTTTAAATGGCTGTGCATGTACACACACACACACATACACACACACACACACATACACACACACAGAATTTAAGTAAATAGAAAAATCTACTTCCAATAGACACCTACACACCCAATTTTTTCCACTATGATTTCATAGTGTTGTGTGGTGTACTGACAGTCCCTGACTAATTAGAATTATGACACCAAAGCAGCTTGCACACGCTCTTCCTAGTATTTTTTTATTTAGTTGCATGTATCTGTTATTTCCTTTCTAAAAAATATGAAAGCATCATTCAAGGGACTGTTTCTTTGAGAACTATTGATGTCAGTGGATATGTATGAGTAGTGATTTTCTGTGCAGCTGCATTGAGTCTTCCACAAATGATGATGAGAATACTTAAATTAAAAATCTTGACTTTTATTAGAAAATTTGCCTTGGTCACATGAAAGCTTTCACCTGGTGGCAAATTTAACTATATATTGATACACAGCCTTTAACATGCACCCCAAAAGATTGAAAACACTGCAAAAGGAAGAGCTGAGACTACCCAGAAATCTGGTCCTCTCTATCCCACAAAAGTCATTCTTTGTTCCTGCTGTCACACCCCACAGCACGGCTGTCTTCCTCAGTGACAAGATTGGTGACTGCAGTTTGGCTCTGGGAGAAAAACAAACAGGTGCTATTCTGCATACAGGTGTGCAACTATTTATTTTCCACGTGGTTGCCCTGTGACAATTCTTCATGAATAAAAAGGTGCAGCGAGAAGATTCTCACTGTGATGAACCTCGCAGTGCTTCAGCAGGGCTGCCACAGCTGATGACTGAAGGCAGCAAAAAGGAACCAAACCTCAGGCATATCAGTCTAATGAAGTGAACTGTAATGCAGCACTGTCATTTTTTTTTTTGTCCATGGTCCTTTTAGGGACCTTATTTCTTAATCATAGAATTAGCCAAAAGATTATCAGTGAGTGACTGCTCGCAGAGAGTATCACAGTGATCCATTCCCACCTCCCCACGGCAGCTGGCCAGGAAGCATACTGCTTTATCCCAGCTGAAGGGAAAAAAACAGTGATGTTTTCAAAACTAAATACAGGCTCAGCACTCTCTGGTGGGGCACATGAGGAAGCTGCATTTCAGCCATGTATGTCCCAGGCTCTACGTAAGCTGAGACCCTGTGCGGGCACCTCTGAAAGGCTTCACTGCTCATCTGGTAACAGAGTGTTTCTGAAGCTGTAGGAAGCAAAGCCCAGCCCTCACCTCACAGGTCTTGTAACCTGAGTACATGATAAGAAAATGAGCAGATGTAAAACCAAAGGCAACATCCGTCTGAGCTCGAGAGAGTTTGGAATAAGTGTAAAGGGAGTAACAATGGTATAGGGACAATGAGTCACTGTCAGGTGTTATGTTCATTTGAAGGCATCAGTGAGTCTTAAGCAAGAATTTAAGTGACTGTAGATTTTGTTTACAGGAAACTTCTCATTTCCTAAAGGAATGTGATCAAAGAGGGGGGAGCAGTATTGAAGAGCAACAGCAGTTGGAGAGCCATCTCTTATCTTCTTGATCAGCTGTGAGCAACCACTAATTGGTATGTTCTATGATAGAAGTGGGTAAGAGCAAGGGAAAGAGCTTATTAGAGCAAAAAGTTAGAAGAGGGATGCAGAGTATGAAAACACTATAGAGATGGTAAGTCAGTAGGTACTTTTTACTGCAATGTGTTAAATGGTTTTATAGAGAGAGAAAGTAGATGTGTTGAAATCAGGAAGAGGAAACTTCAGCTGTAGACAGGTGAGACAATGAAATCCTGAACCAGAGCTTTACCAAAGTAAAAGGGGATGGATTTTAAGGCAGTCTACAGGTAGAATGAACAGGTTGCCTCTTCTCTTGCCATCTGTGTGCATTAAGGCGAACATTGCTTTTGCCATTCACAGGTTACTCCTCTGACAAAATTACTGAAAATTTCCGTGCCTGTCATTATTTAGAAACAGTTGCAATTCAGCAAATTTAAGTGTTTCAGTTCCCTCTGTTCTGGTTCCTCTTTTTGTTGAAATTAGTTCCTCTGCTAGAATCTTCAAGTTTTGCAACTTTAGTTTTATTCGTTATCGCTGATGTAACACTTCTGTCAGCATAAAAATCCTCACAGCTTGTACAGTACTTTTCTATAATTCTGAGATCCTGTGAGAAGATTTTTGTTCGGAAACCTAAAACTTTAAGACTATCCAAACTCTTTTTCTCAATTTTTGTCTTCCTGTATGTGTCTACTAAAAGCAAAAGCTCACACAATTCTTGGGCATTTTTTAATTAACCCTCATCTAACTCCCACTTATGTTCATAGAAATACTTCCTTTCATGTCCAGTTAAGGAAAAATAAAACTGGGTTTATACCATACAGAGCAAAAGTAAGGCCTCCTTACTAGACTTTATCTTTAATGCTGTCCTGGGGTGTGGGACTTGTTTGTTTTGGTTTGTAGGTGGGTGGGGGTTTTTGAGCCTGTTTTTCCGAATGTTTTTTTTTTCTTTTTTTTTATACTCTTCAAAACTTTTTTAGGCCTAGGATGTAGGCACCTCTTCAGCTTTCCTTCACAGTATAATTCGTTGTCATTCTGCTAACACAGGGCAATGTAGAAAAGCAAACATGCACGTACAAAGCCTGTTCGTCTCTAAGTTGAATTCAAGACCTTTTTTCTTTGCTTCTTCATGTTAAGTCAGATTCATGTCTCTGGAATTATTGTGCTTCATATAAAATCTGAAAGTATCTATAGCCAAGACTGTAATGAGGACACCACAAATAACCATCCTCATGAAAACCTACTTCAGTCCATAATAAGTAACTCTATTCATACTGAGTTTTCTTGGAAGAAAGATGTAGAGGAAGTAAAATGAGATTTCACTGACTCCACTTTTTTCCCAGCTTCTCAGAAATTGTTTCATTAGAAGGCAATCACTTTAGCAATTTAAAACCTGGTTTTGTAGGATTTGCTTTTCTCCATGAGAATATGGTTCATGTTTCACCTGCAGAATGGGAGAAAAATGTCACACTGGCTAGTTTAGTCTGCAGTGCTAATGGAGCAAATGATTGGGAGACAGGCTAGTGTTTGGTGTTTTCCAGCTGGTGTTTTCCAGCTGGAATTGGAATAACCAATCAAGTCAATAATAATAGTAATTTTTTATCTTTTCAAGACAGGTTTGGATTTGGTAGGGACTAAATAAGAAACATCTGAGCACAGTCTTTCCTTGAGTGCATAGAAGCCATTGATATACGCTTTCTGTGCCATGGGTGGGAGAAAATTTCCCATTTGTCATCCCAACTGCAGTGCTTCCATTGATAGAGCAGCTGCATCCCTTGTCCCTCTATAGCAGTTGCACTGTGTGCAACAGCAGCAGCCAGCAGCACTGTAACATAAATGTGTCCAAAACCATACTTCAATTTAATTACCTATAAAACCGTGTTCTATAAAAGAGGAGAAAGAAATCACTATTACTTTCCTTAAATAGATCAAATTTCAGTAATAATCCTGAAAACTCCTTTACCTTTGATTTAACGAATGCAGGAAAGGCCTGGATGGTCACTAAATCAGCTGTCCACTGGCAGAAGGAGCTTGGTATTGCACAGAGATTCAATGCTCTAATTAAAAAGACTCGGGCTTTTGGAATTTTCCATTATGAAAACAGAGTGTTTGTCTCCCTCACAATTATGTTGCTATCTTCACTTGTCTCATATATCACAGACATGTGAAAATTAATTTGGGGGAGGAGAGTTTAGAATGTGTTCTTTTATGCCATTCTCTTTTAAGAAGGTTAGGAAAAGTTTGCTGTCCCTTTAAAGTCCAAAAATTTCTTTCAAGTGCTTTTATATTGTATTCTGGTACCTGATTTTTTTTTTTTTTCAATTTTCTCATTTGAGAAAAATAAAAAAAGAAAAGTCAGTTATCTGGATTTCTTATCTTCCTTAAGAGGACTAATCCTGTAAAAGCTTTAAAAACTCTTCTTACATTACAAATTCTTCAAATATTCTGGGTGTAATGCATTGTAGCACTGCCTGTATTTTCTCTGAGCAACCTATTCCGGGTTGGTTTCCATTTCAAAAGAACTTCTTTCATTTGAAAGCACAGTTTCTTTTGTTCCTTTCTAAAAATTTCTTGTAGGTCATATTTCTAAATTATATACAAAAATCTCCACAAAAAAAATAAAGTAGATCCTATCAGGAATCAAAGCCATGGAAATTATATTGTCTGATAAATGGTATCTGGGCATATCACTATTTAATATAAAGGCAAAAAGGTCATGCAGTCCTAAGTACTTGGAGGTCCTGTGGAGAACAGTAGAAAACTGAAGATCAGAGAAGCTAGTTGATGATTGTGTTTCCAGCTGCAATGTAAGTACAAAATTCTCTTGTTGCATATCTTCTTTTTGAGGTCTCTTATAGTATGTAGGGTGTATATATGTAAAAATATGTAGAGTATTGGCCTAGGCAGTAATTAGTAGAGGGTGATTTGGCAATAATGAATACTGATATTCAGTAAATGAGCAGGTAAGAAGGTATTTTCACTCTGTTTGTGAACAGAACTCCATTTCTTAATTAACAGAGAGAGGGCCTTTTGTAAAGAGGAAAAGAAACCACACAGGTTAGACTCCTCTCCTAAATTGCCTTTCAGAGGAGCCCTGTTCTTCCTCCTGAGAGCCCAGCCTCCTGATTTTGGCATCACAATTAAGTCTCTAAAATTGGAATATACCAGGATAAACACCTGTATAAACAGACACCTGTGTAAGCCTGTGCACGTTGAAACTAACTCTGAAAATAAAAACTCCTGGAGCAGACATTGCTTTTGGTAAAGCTTATTTCACAGTTCAGTTCACCTGAAATCACCTTAATCATATCTCCTGTGTGGTTGTTATTCACAAAAGACTGTTACAGAACTAGGCTGTATCTGAATGGCAGCACTTGGGCATGGTCCTCTGCTCACAGACTGAAGTGAACGTGCAGCCCCATCCCAGCTTATACCAACCTAGAGAATGTGGATTTACAGCTTATTTTCTTGTGCAGGATTTTTGGCAGGTGTATGATTTGAGAATAAATTTGCTAATACTTTTAGTCTGAAATAACTTGATCTGCGTCTGTAACTTCACAAAGGAGATAGTAAATTTCTTTGTCATTAAATGTGAAGATATTTGACTGTTAATTTTTCCCTGCATTGACTTTTTTATCTTTTTTTTTTTTATCCCTGTTTTCTTTTTTATCCTATCTGAATTTTCTGTTTGGAAGAAAGAATTTGCATTTGCCTGCCACTGAATTGTCATAGAGCTCATTACCTCCAATGAGATGAACAGTGGCATGGGATAATAAAACTTACTTTCTACTGGCAAGCGAGGAATCTTTCTACCCTATTCCTTTTGATTTGACCTTTGACTAAACATATTTCTGTTTGCTACATGGATGGTATTTCATCCCCTGGATACAGTGTGTTTCTTTATCTTGGATGAGACAGTGATTTCTACAACATTGTTTTCAAAACTAAGTCTGAAAAAAAAAAAATGTGATCTTTTATATTGTTGAATGAAGACAAATTTTTGTCTGCACAAAGCCTTGTTAAATGGCAATAAAATCTGATTTTTATGCCTTTGAGAATTAATTTTCATAATGGAATTTCATTATTAATATTTTAAATGAAGTTGTGCTGCTCTGTTTATAAAATGTAGTGTTTAATCACATAAGAATCTAAATCATAGCTTTCTGGTGTAACCCACTGTATTAAGATAGCTCTTGGGAGGTTTCACAGAGTTTTGGGAGTTAATTCATACTGAAATGAAGAGGGATAATGCTTTTATTATATTTTTCCTTAGTTACCAGTTAAAAACATCCAAGTTCTTTGGGGGGGGGCGGGGAAGGGGGAGAAAAAAAAGAAAGTGAAGCAAAACTCCGAAGTGAAAAATAAAAAAGCTGTCTGTCAAAGTGAAATGTAGCCTAGTTACAGTGAGACATGGGTTTGATTTACAGGAATGCTGTCACTGCCTGTGGGTAACTGGTGCTTACCTAAAGCAATTTTTTTAGGTCATTTGAATGCTTATGAATATGGAAACCATATAGATCTAAAGATGTGTGAGAAATGCTGGGAACCAGCAGCACAGGCTTACTCACATAATCCTCCTAACACTGTCCATCTGGGTTTGGTCAGAAAGAAAAACAAGGGAAATGTCATTCCTTGTCCTGCCAGAGGCCAGTCTCTGGGGGATCCCTCATTCTTTTCCCCTGTTTTCTTTTTGCAATTAGTTTTATATTGGTAAAAACAGTCTTAGTATAGTATCTCCCTTTGCGGAGGCAAGAAAGTAATTTTCCCTTCCTTGAATTCTCACTCTCACCCTATTTACTTTTTCTTGTTTTTCGGTGGAGAAACTCGCCTATCAAGGGATAACAGAACGTGTGGGCTGAAGTCCCTCTGTAGGAGAGAAGGAAGCATTAAAGAGGGTCTCCCTGATCCAGAATGTGTTAGCTCACACTGTACTGAAGGGAACACTGCACTGCTTGTGACTCTCCAACCCCAGATGGAAAAGACTTGTTTGCTGTTCAATTTGTGAAAGAAAGATACTGGCACCATTTTTCCTCTGGAGACTGGATGGAGGTCTGTCCCTGAAAATCCCTGAGGAAAGTCCTATAATTCCATGCCGGCTTTGCCATCTGATGCCTGTAGTCTTTTTCTTGGGGAAGCAAAGCTGCCTGCATTCCAGTTGGGCTCTTCTTCCAATACCACTGACCAGAATGCTACTGCCAGTGAGGGGTCACCTCCCTAATGTCACATGGGAGTGTAAAGGCTGTTGGGCCAAGTGCTTCCAGCTGAAGCTCTGGTCCATTCACTGCTTACCAAGTCTGGCCCAAAGAGATTTGGGAGCATTTGTGGCTTCAGGCTATGGAAGGAGGTCTGGTATCTGTGTGTTGTGAAGAGCAGGTGAGCTGCTCTGTGCTCGACACCTGCTCGGTCAAAAAGATCTCATTCATGTTGGGAACAGCACAATCCATCCTAAGTTGTTGTATCACTTTTTTTTTTTTTTTCTCTCTCTGTCCTGTTGGCTTCACCGAGCACCATGCAGCTGAAAATTTACAGCTTTCACCCACTGTGATGTCACTGTCAGACCACGATGCCAAATGGCTTTTTTAATCTTGAGAAGGTTAGCTTTTGCAGCTAGAGTTTGTTACCAATGTCCTTCTCTGCACTCACTGCAGCTGAGATGTTACTTTGAGAATCGTCAGCCTGAATAGTTTGAGCTAGCACTGCAGTCACTCACACTTGGGAACACATTTTCTCCTGGGATAATTGGACAATGGTACCACCTTTATCTTATCTCAAGTTCCCTTCATAGTCCAAATTAGCAGGCTTATTCGGGGAGGGGTGGGCGAAGGTGAGCAATTACTTCTTTGCACAGTTCGCTACAGCAGACGAAAGCCTTTCAGTGATTTTAACAACGTTTAAGCCATTAACGAGTTCAGTCTCTCACAGTAAGGAAAGGCAGAACTACCAGGATAAGAGCATACTGCTTGGAATAATAGCTCAATAACTCTGCTTGCTGATGAGGTGTGTTTTTACTGGCAATTACTGTTATTATGCTGCTCCCCCCTCCTCCAACCTTCCCACCCCAACCTCCTTTGTACTTCCCATTTTTTCTATTGAACTATTTCTCTTCTTTGGTCCTAACATGTAGGAGAATTAAACCAGGCTCCTCAGGCTGTTAGTAAGGTAAAAGTCTGTAAAATTAAATGAAAGATGGAAACAAAACTTTGTTTGAAAAATAAACAAAGAAAAATAATTTTGATGAAGATCATAATAATGAGTCCTCAATTACCACAGCAGTCTGGCCACAAAACTTTTAAAAGCGGTAGGGGGTGTGGAAATCAACCCTATTATCTCTAATTTTATTAAAACTGTGTCATTTTTAAGTACTGTAAATTTTACCACCAGATTTATAAATCTGCTTTGTGCCTAAGTCTGATTGCAGACCAGGAGGTGCTGTGCCCACACAGGTTTCCATGGATTTTCTTCAGAGTAACTTTGATGTCAGAAAGGACTTTTGCCTCTTGAGTAAACCAAACCAAATATAATACAAAGAAACGGGCAGTAAAAGAAAGCAGCTACAGAACAACAGATTGTCGGTGAGCCTGGATTTCAGGTGCTACAACTAAACTGCTTCACTTTATGCACCTTTCTTTTGAGTGTCTGTGGTGATGTTTAGTTGGTAGGTAGGAGGAGGTGTGTAGACATGAATAATTTATGAAGCCTCCTAGAACTGGGATGTGCTAGGAGCTCAGGAACTTTTCTGCCTGGAGCCCTGGAAAAGCCATCTGTAAATTAAGTCAGGCAATATTAGGAAAAATATAGAGCAAAATTTGATGCAGGTTATCCTATTAGGAATTTTTCTTCTTTTATTGAAAAGTTTTGAATTTAGAAAGAGAAAAGTTGTCCCCAGGACAGTCAGAAGATTACAGTGTTTATGGTGCCTTCTGAGAGAAACACCTCATATTGATGTGCTTGTTTTAACTTACCAAGTCTCCACAGCACATGGAAAGACTGAGCTGTAGGAAAGCAACTTTGACCACCTCTGAAATGCAATAGTCCCTTAAGAACATGTGACTGCATTGACAGGTTTCACAGAGGAAATGTAGAAGGTGGGAAGGGAAGGGGTTATATTTCCCTTTTTTCAGCCAGTGGGAACTTCACTGGACTGACACAACTTCTCAAATATGATGGACAGTGGCTTAACCACTTCTTCAGCCAGTTGTCTGAGGACCCATGGATGCACCCCAGCAGGTCCCATGGGCTTGTGCACCTTCAGGGTCCTTAGATGGTCTTGAACCTCATCTTCTCCAAGGGCAGGCAGTTCTTCCTTCTCCCAGTCCCTCCCTTGGCTTTCTGCAACTCTGGCCATGTGGCTGGAGCACTTGCCAGAGCAGACTGAGTCTAAAAAGTCATTCTCAGCCTTCTCCATGTCCTGGGAAACCGGGTATTCCATTTCCTTCCATAGAGGGCCCACATTTTCCCTAGTCTTCCTTATATCACTGACTTACCTACAGAAGCTTTTCTTCTTGTCCTTGACATCTGTGGCCAGGTTTAATTCTGTAAGGGTTTTAGCTTTCCTAATATGATCACTGGCTGCTCAGAAAATCTCTCTGTATTCCTTGCAGGCTACTTGTCCTTTTATCCACCCTCTGTAGGCTTCCTTTTTGAGTCTGAGTTTGTGCAGGAACTCCTTGTTCATCCATTCAGCCCTCCTGCCATTTTTGCCTGACTTCTTCCTTACTAGGGTGTATGACTTCTGAACATCCCCCCATCAAGAAAAAGAAAAAAAAACAGAAAAAAACAAACCAACCAACCAAACAAAAGCAACCAAAAACCAAACGAAGCAAACAAAACAAAAACCCCCACCCAGCAACAAAAAAATCCCTTTATTTGCAATCCTGCTACAGTTAGCTTTTATTTACAAAAGCATTTTACATTCTTTTTGTTGTACTTTGGGTGAGGGGTTTTTTAATTAAAATAACTGCAAATTGAAGATCAATGAGTCTTGCTTCAATATAAAAGAAGTTGGATAGAATGATAATTAAATTTAGATTTAAGTAATGTAGTCCTAAGCTAGAGTGACTTTTTTAATGGAAAATAAAATTAAAGGGAGCTCAAAAGATCAGGAGCTAAAAATATAAGAGAAAATAATCTTATGAGGAACACAAAACACACAATTGACCTCTGACAGATATTCAGTATTCAAAAAGATATGGATTACTTTAATTTACTAAACACTTTAAAAGGAACATAAATTCTCATGCTTCTGAGTTAAGCCAAATTTCTAATGAATGGAACAACAAAAAAAGCAACTTTCACTATATAAAGCTGTCATTTCTTCATTGTCCATAAGGTAATTTCTTGGGACTTTTCTCCGATCCTAACTTCCGTCAGGAGAAGATTGCTGGGGTTGATTCTGCCTCGTGAGTCAAGTTACACTTCTGCTGTGTAAGTAACAGCGAAGTGAAGTATCTACAGTGTTATTTCCCCCTTGAAGAAAGTGTTTATAGCACCAGCGTGTCTTTTAGGAAATCTTTGGATCCCTGCTGTCCTCCTAAGATGCCCTAGTTCAGCTGCTTGAAGGAAGACAGATCCCAGGTGACCCATTAGCAAAGAGGGGAATTGGGCAGTGCATGCTGTAGAAAATAGGATCCCACAGGCCCTTTCATATTTTATTGTGCTTTTTGCAGGATTCACATCAAAAGTAGTTTTGCTTTTAAGGTATGTTTCTTGGTTTGATACAGTCGTCTTTGTGAGAATGCTAATAATCTTTCCACAGCAAGGAAATGGGGTTTTTTGTAAGCTTTGGCCAATGATCCAATTTTTCCAGCTCCACTGCAATAAAGTTAGTCTTCTGAAGTCCCCAAGTGCACAAACAAGATAGATTGTAGTAAACTTTCTAACAGCAGATTCTCATTTCACTGGAATCACAAGCAATACATTTTTATCCCTATGCAGCAGCAAAAGGCTCTGATGTGGTAATTTTTACCTCCTTTACCTCTTTTTCTCCTCCTTCCTTTGTATTCACCTTGATGTACGTAAATCAGGAGACACAAGGCTGCGTATCTGCATTCATACTCGAGAGCTGAAAGCCCCTGTGCTTCACCCACCAGAGAAAATGGGATACTAGAGCTGCCTTAGGATAAATCAAAGCTGGCCTGTTTTATCAGGAACAGCTGCCGAGAAGGGAACTGGCCTACAGAGGACCAGTCAGGTTGCTCCTGGCAGGATGGTTTGCTGGATTTGGTTTGCTGTTACTGCTGGTTTTTTAATTGCCTACCTGCTCTTTAAAAGGCACTCACAGCTATCATGGACCCCTTGTAGTCAGTTTAATGAGTGCGGCTTCTAGCTTTTAATGTGATTCCTTTCATAGCTTTTGATTTTCCTGTCAACTCAGAATTGATATTTCAGTAATACTTTCACATACCGTCTTCCAGGGGCTCATGCCCATTTATTTTTTCAACAAGTTCTTAGTCAAATTAAAATTCTAACAGATATTTGTTTCCCAGATACCTAAGTTTCTCTTGAAAAGCTCCTTAAGCTGTAATTTGTTACAATAATAATAATAATAATAAAATAATAATTATTATAACGTTTATTTTAACAAAAAATATTGAAAATGTTGATATTCATCCTACTCAAAGAAGCAGGATTCAAACACAAGTGGGCCTAAGGTCTGTGTAACCACTGCAATCATAAAAGGCAACTCTTTGTAATTCAATCACAGCTATGGTGCAGAAAATTTCATTGCAAGTAAGAATGGGAATGTTGAAGAATGTATTTTAGTTTTCTAATACATTCTGTAATACAAAAGCATCCCTGGAAAACACTGCTTATCCAAGACTGCGTAATCTGGGAATTAGCTAAAGAGACAATGGCAGTAAAGATTCTTTAGTTCAAAAAGCCAAGTGCTCAGATGACACAAAACCCAGTAAGAAAGTGCTACAAAAGATGAAGCGAACAAACTACTGGCTGTGTAATTATTCTCCCAGCAGTCTCATCAGACAATTCCCAGTGTGCCCTCCTGCCTCTTCTGGGAATGTTTTGACTAAATCTAACAAAATAATAGCTGCAGTCACTTCCTTTTATAGTCACTTGGGATTCAAACTGGCTGCAGTGTCAAGTCCTTGAAGGAATTGATGGTTCTCAACAGCAGTATTTGACTGTCGGATGCAAACCACTTGGCAGATGGGCAAACATTTTGAAAGCAATTGGAAAATCTATCCTTTTTTTTTTTTTTTCCTAGACTGAGAAATCCTCAGGGAGAAAGCATGGTTGATGGCAAGTTGAATATGAGTCAGCAGTGCCCTGGCAGCCAGGAGGGCCAACCGTGTCCTGGGGGGCATCAG
>JAWWLV010000144.1:11017474-11051550 GCA_035041135.1 Platyrinchus mystaceus | reverse complement strand
CCCTTTCAACAATACCCAGTGGAGATATCCAGTATCTCAGTGGAGAAAAGAGGTTGCATTATTATTCTGTTAACAGCATTTATAAAATTCAGCCATTAACACTTCATCCACAGCTCCAGCACCAAAAGACAGTGTTTCACCCCATCCTGGCAGAAGAGATCGATTACCAGTGTTCACTGGTACGTATCCTGATGTGCCACTGCCTTTTTCTGACAGCTGCTGACAACCTTGATGCTGTCATTGCATTCTTCAGCAGTTTCTGCTCTCTCTTCCAGGCATTTAACTGTTCAGGGAGTGTTTTCACATACTTTGTTTTGCTTTGCCTACAGACCTGAAGGATAGGAGTAGGACCTCCCAGGCTTGGTCTGAGATGGATCTGAACTGATGTTTTCAGGAGTGCTCAGCTGCAGCAGGTTTTCCTTTCAATAGGGTGAAATAAAGAAAAAATAACTCTCTGGGGGTTTTCTTTACATTGCATACCTGAAACCTGAATAAAAAGCTAGGCATTAAATGAGTGACAGCTTCAAAAAGTTGTTGGCACTGACAGGTGTGGCTGATCAATGGTGTTTTGTAGCTACAAGGGGAGCTTTAACTGAAGTTGTTTCCCCTTGGTCTGCTGCCAGGGACAGCAGCAGAGGTCTCTGAGGAGCTCAAGAAGGCAGGCAAGGGAGCATGGAGGAATTCCTTTGTGGCAGTGAATACAGACCAAGGGAAACCTCTCAGCCAAGTACATCTTTTACAGCCAAAAGCTTCGTAAACATTAAAAGCAGGCAGTACACTGCTGAAAACAAAGGCAACTCAGTTCTCAAATAGCCTTTTCACAGTATTCTGTCTTCAGGTTCTGTGAATGGCAGGGGAGGTGAAACACGTCTGAAGACAGTTGGGTGCTTCTCCATCCTCCCCTCTGCCTTTGCCATACTGGTATCTAAAAAGCAGCAGAATTATGAAGCTGCTGTTGCCCAGAGTAAGGGCTCTCTCCCCACTGCCAGTTTAAAGATAGAATCACAGGATCACAGAATGGGTCAGGTTGGAAGGCGCCACAGAGGGTCTTCTGGTCCAACCTCCCTGCTTAAGCAGGGCCATCCCAGAGCACATTGCATTGGATTGTGCTCAGATGCTTCTTGATTATCTCCAGTGAGGGAGACTCCACAGCTGCTCTGGGCAACCTGTTCCAGTGCACGGCCACTCGCACAGTAAAGAAGTTCTTCCTCATGTTCAGGTGAAACTTCCTGTGCACCAGTTTCTGCCCATTGCCTCTTATTACTTGGCACCACTGAGATAAGACCTCAGCAGTTTTGCCTTGGTGAGGAGCCTTACCCAAGCCCAACAAATACACCCAGTGCAGGCTAGGAGTTATGATGAAATTAGCAGGACTCTGGTGTGACCAACAATCACATTTAGGAAGGAGTAGAGTCAGGATTCCTGTCATTTCACAGATGTAAACTAACTCTGTCTTTCCAGTTCTGTCACACCGTTTTTGAAGCAATGATTTTTAATTTTTCTTCTGGAAATAAAATGGATGCTTTTAATAAACAAGCAGAGCCCTTGGGTGCTGCATCTTTTTAACGAGATGATGGTGTGGCCAGAAACCATCTCTCAATGTGATAACTTTTGCCTTATCTCTAAAGTAACACATTTGCCTGATCAATCAAATATAAAAATACAATTTAAACAGCTACAATTTGGTTTTCTGAAATCCATTACATCTTCAGACTGTTACTCTTCTCCCCTAAGCTGCAATATAATTTTAATTAATAACCTTCTTCTTCACCTTACCTTCTCCTTCACTTTACAGTATAGTTCCATCCCATACCTTTCCTTTAAAAGAAATTTATTTGGTTTTTTGGCTGCCGGGGGTGAGAGGGGCAGTGAGGAGAAGGAAAAACTGAGTTTGGAGGAGAAGTAGGATTGCTTTCATGTTTTGCTTTTCTTTCTGTGCATATAAAATTTAGGCAACAAGTAAACCTTCCCCATCTGTGACTATGCAGAAGTAGGTTACTTTGCCTAAAGGAATTGCAATAACTCACTTGCCACTTGTGTAGAACTCTCTGCTTTATTAGTTCTATGCTGATAAATTTACTTTCCAGGCATATAAAAAGTGGGTAATAGAAATCACAAAGGTACCTTGATGCCTGAGCTCTTGTGTCATCACCTAGATGGATCTGAAACTAGGTTAACACTATGTCAGCTCCTTCAGCTGGCCAGTGATATAGTTTTAGCAAGAAATCGACTGTTCCCTGTGTAAAATGGACAAGTGACAGAAGGACCTTTTTTCCTGACAGTGCAAGTTCTGTAATATTTAGGAGCACAAATTTAAGACCATCTGGTCACAAGTTACTCTTCTAGTGTTAAAGGCACAATGGGATAAACCTGGAATACAACTCTTTGGAGTAAAAGCAGAAAACTTTATGAATCTGCTGGATCTTCAAAGTATTAAAGAACTTGAGTTCATTATATGAAAAGCCAGTGCTTTCACGGCTTACAGGCACAAATGGAGAAAGAGCTTTCACCATTTTGGCAATGATGGAATGTTTCATGGTGGCTAACAGAATGCAAGAGTGAAATTAAAGACTTCTCTTTCCATGGCAGAAATAAGAGTGATGACCATGGATTTCTGGTGCAGCTAGATCTCAGGATCAATCTGAACTGACTAAGGATGGCATGGAATTCCAGCACCTCCGAATATATCGCAGTATACAGTAACTGGGAATTCCTTTTCCTGCCACCTCTACTAATCTTCCACATCTTCAAAAGGTATTCATTCAGTCGAGCATCGTATCAGTTTCCTCTTCCCTGCAGGGTGTGGCTGTAACAGCAAACAGTTGATCCATACATTTCCAGTTAAGATGGCAACAGAGGTCTCAGGATATGTGAAAAGATGAGTTTGGAAAAACTGTTTTCAGATTGGGCTCTTGGAAGCAAGATTAAATGTTTGGTTGTTCATATAGTAACAACTGGGTGAGAGCCAGCTGAACATGAGCCAGTGTGTGCCCAGGTGGCCAAGAAGACCAATGGCATCCTGGCCTGTATCAGGAATAGTGTGGCCAGCAGGAGCAGGGAAATTATTGTCCCCCTGTATCAGCACTGGTGAGGCTGCACCTTGAGTGCTGTCTTTAGTTTTGGGCTCTCACTACAAGAAAGACATTGAGGTGCTGGAGCGTGTCCAGAGAAGGGCAATGGAGCTGGTGAAGGATCTAGAGCACAAGTTCTATGAGGAGCAGCTGAGGGAGCTGGGGGTGTTTGGCCTGGAGAAAAGGAGGCTCAGGGGAGACCTCATCACTCTCTACAACTACCTGAAAGGAGATTGTAGCCAGGTGGGGATTGGTCTCTCCTTCCAAGAAACCAGTGACAGGACGAGAGGACATAAGCTTCAAGATGCACCAGGGGAGGTTCAGGTTGGATATTAGGAAGAATTTCTACACAGAAAGGGTGATTAGACATTGGAATGGGCTCCCCAGGGAGGTGATGGAATAACCATCCCTGGAAGTGTTCAAGAAATGACTGGACATGGTACTTAGTGCCATGGTCTAGTTGAAAAGGTGGTGTTCAGTCAAAGGTTGGACTTGATGATCTCAGAGGTCTTTTCCAACCTAATTGATTCCGTAATTCTCTGATTGGAATTTGATTTTTCTTATTTCAGCACATTTCTAACTTTCCCAGGATCAACTGCACAACTCCCTTAATTTAAATGGCAGGGAATTATCATTTGCTAATTTCCTACACTAAACACAGAGGCAGTTTGGCCTGAGTCTTCAGTGAGTGGCTCTGTTAAACTACAGCTACTAATTCTAGAGTATATATATTCATTAATTTACAATCTCAGAAGGTGGAGTCCTATTGTTAGCAGAAAACCAAAGCACATAAACAGTTTTCTGTGCTGGTCTTTTTGCTCAGCTTTAGAATTAAACATTGTGTGCTGTTAGCCCGGGTTTGCAAGGCTCCGAGCAGAGGCACTCCTTGAGGGAGCAGGGGCTCTGCAAGCAGCTGGAGCCTGTGCTCTTTGCCTTGGTCCTTGATTAGACTCGATTCTTGAGGCAGAAATGGCTCCCTGGAAACCAGTGCTGGATGGAGATTCCTGAGAGAAGAATTGCCTTCTGCTGTTCCCAGCTGCCAGTTGTGGGTAAATAGAAGTGAACTGTACCTGGGCTCTCCATTACTGCAAAAGCAAACCCCAAGGCTTCATAAGTTTGATCTCACATACTGAATGATCAATATAGTGACAGAAGGAACACTAACAGTGGGAAAAGGGCAACCCAAAGGCACAGCCCCTGACACAGTTGCAAGTGTGTCTGAGTTCCTCTGTGAGGGCACAGGCAACCCCTCCCAGGTTGTGCAGGCTCAGGCCAAGTGGGAGGTTGTCCAGGGACCACAGGACATGTTTCACTGGCACCCAGCCCATCCCAACACAGTCATGGCTGACTGGGTACTAGACATCAGCTCCGGCAGTTCAGCTGAACCTAAAGGTGAGTGGCAGCAGTGGGGGCTTTGGCAGGAGGGAAAAGGGCAGAGACTATGCCAAGCAAAGGACCACAGTCCACAGAGTGCTGTTGGCACACGGGGAACTGAAGGGCAACAATAGACAAGTACAGGAAAAACAATTCTCAGGTTTATTAGTAATGTACTTTGGCAATATTCTATGTATAAGAACAAAACACAGATGCTAGACTTAGTCCAGTGACTTTTGTTCTCACCTTAGGGTATTTCACCAAAGGACCTGAGCTTAGTTGGAAACAAAATACTGTTTCCTGCAGCTTCATGGGTCAGATCACTGCCTGGGCTGACACTGCTGCTCTGGCAACTCCAGCAACATCTGTAACCCCAAGGCATGCTCTCCTGCTGGGCTGCAGCTTATGAGACACCAGTGGAGCAAGTGGGAAGACCTCTTAACTTTCTCCATAAACCTGGAAGGAAGTTATTATCTGAGAACCAAACATTTCCAAAAGGACAATGACTTTCAGATATTTTTAAATGGCACTTTAGGGACTCTGGCTCATTTTCAGTGTTAATAATCTGATATGGCTATAATATATTTTTTTTAATACCCAAAGAGAAATTACAGCATATAAAAGACCGTGAGGTTATATTTTAGTTTTCTAGAAGCTGAGATAGCCATATTAATATATTATGAAGGCATTGTAACAAGAGTGCTAGGATTTTAATGATAAAACATCCAGGGTCAGTAGAAAACATATATCATCATCTGCAAATTCATTTTAGATATAATAAAGTAGCATAGCACAGGAGATCTGTCACATTTTAAATAGGATAAATGTTATTTATACTTTATGCTGCAACATTTTATCTTTCGAAGCAGCAGGAAGGTGCAGCAGGACTCAGTACTTGATTATGCAGCATCTGCAAATGTGCAGAGGGGCTCATCTAAGAGAGACAGACAAGAGCTGCAGTAATTATCAGGCCAGTTGAGGAGAGAGGCCACGCTCACCTGCCCCACATGGAGGGGTCAGATGAGCCCTGCTGAAGGGGAGCAGGTGGAGAGAAAGGTTATAAAGAGGGGAACAGGCAGTGAGGGAGCTGGGAGCTTTTTCTACAGCGTTGACTGGGACCCTGGTCCAGAGTTGTTTCATCCTTGGGTGAGTGCCAGCTTGGCTTTCTCTACAAGGGCAGTGTTATGGTCAGGTGCAGCTGGGGGCAAGGAGAGGAGATGGTTCATAGGCCTGGACTGGTGGGGGAAAGCTTGTGGTGATGGGTGGTTTCCTCTGTGAATGAGCTCTGGTGCTTGCATGGGTGGCTACACAGGGCCATGGGAAGACACTGTGCTGTTCTTGCACCGTGTAGCTGAGCTCAGGGCAGGGTTTGTCCCAGCTGCAGGATGCAGCAGCCCTGACAGAACCCCGGGAATGGCAGCATCAGCAGTATGTTGGGCACAGGTCCACCCTCAGTTGACTAAAACTTACTGAGTTAAACCAAGGTCAGACATGCTGCTTGCTGGAAAGGCTTCTTAGGCTGTTAATTTGCTGATGGCTTTGTGAACTGTTGAACAAAAGAAGAGCAGTGTTCTTCTGAATGTGTGATATGCCTGGATGGTACCTGCTACATTTTATGTTGGCACTGTCTGCTCAGAAATGGTTTGATGGTAGATCACAGCAGTGTTCTTGTGCAGTGTTAGCAGGTAAATGTCAGGATGCAACATTTGAAATACATATAACAGCAAGCAAGTGGGCAGAATATGGAAGGAATGCAATTTATCATCTAACTTCTAAATTAACGTTCCAAATCTGGCCGCAGCAGTTGTGCACACTAAATGCCTAGTAAGGAATTGTGTGGTGCTCCACGGGAACCATTAATGCTTTGGCAAACAAAAGCCCTAAGGTTAAGCTCTGCTTAGTGCTTTCTTGGCCTGCACTTCCAGATTTAAGAGGAGGGTGCAGGAAAAGCCAACTATGAGCATATGGTGTTGTCCTCTGCATACCCCTCCTTCGAAGAGCCCAGTACAGCTTTGTTGTTCAGCTGTTGACAGGGTAACATCTTTAACTTCCTGCTTCTTTTTCTTGCTTAAATCCATACTCAATAGATGATTATTTCTTTTCTAATAATGTAAAAATGGTAATAATAAGTTCTCTACAAGCTTGTGGATGCATGCTGTTATCCCCGAGGAAGAAGCAGAGTGCAAATACCTTCTCATGGGATTCAGCTTTGTAGGGGTTTTTTCAGCTTTTTTCCAGGCTGTATGTGTTTAAAGAGGTAGAGGCTGCAGCATTTGGGTTTCTGCAGCCTTCTAAAGTAGTCTAGTGAAAGGTCACATTTCAGTTGTTACCACCTTGAAGTGGCAGGAGAGCACACACTGAGAACTGATGCTGACATCCAGGGTGAGGTCCTCACGCACCTCTCCTGCTGGTAGGAAAATCTCCAAGGGGCTCATCCTTGTCTCTGCCTTTAAAGCAAGGTGCTGAATTTAAATCAGACTGGAGGCAGCCCGAGGGTTTATATGCCTGACTAGCAGGCATTCACTTTCAAAATAATCAGTCTCTTTCTCTGTGTCAAAAAAAACCCCCAGTAGGAGCAGCAACAGACGACTGTAGCAGTAAAATACTTGTATTATCTGCAAAAGAAATTGTGGGTCTTTGGCATTCTAACACTCTAATAAAGAATTGGGAAAAAACTTAGTGGTTTTGTAAAGTGAAAATCTACAACAGATGTCATGTAACATCAAGATGAAGTGAAAACAGTGCTTGGGCCCTGAGGCACTCGGTACTTCACTTTTCAGAAGGAAATAAAAGTGAATTTCCAATCACAGTTAAGTTTGGGGAACACTGTGGAAGAGTCACTGGCTGAAGAAGTGGGGTTAAAAAGGATGCAGCAAACATTTTAGTATACTTACAGTGTTAGAGAGATAGCTCCAATAGGCTTTCTCATGATTTGCAATTGTTCCTCCTTCCAACAAACACTGCACAGTATGTAAAAATGGGATGTTGTAAAATGCTGTAAATTAACAGCAAACATCTGTAGGGGCTTAATTTGATGAGACACTGAAATGCAGTTTATTTTTTCTCCTTCCACAGTGAAGGGCAGGCTTGTGAATCTACTCTTTGTTTAGCAAAGGGAAACCAGTGGCTTTTCCATGGAATATTCTCCCCGTCTGTGACGTTGTCTTGCTGATTTTTGTCTCTCCTGCCTACGGAAGCTAAAAACTAGGCTCTGCTTCAAATTTCCAATGTGTGGTAGCTAATTACAGCACACATACTCTTAATAAAGGAATATCATTAGTTATAAAATATGTCTAGTCTGGAGGTTCATGGGTAGGGGATGGAGAGTCCAAGCTGCAGAGGGCTGTTGCCAACTGGACGACTCTGGCTGTGATTTTGCCCATTGCTGTGTTTTCTATTTATGCACCTACAAAGCAGAGATGACAAAACGTATCTATGTCCCAACTGCTTTGAGCTTTTAGCAAATATTTATGAACCAGGTGCAGACTTTCAGGAGATGAGTAATTAAATTTCTCCGTCTTCTAGAATCTTGTCTCTTTCTGCTTTAAGAAGCTGCATCTTTCAGTCTTGAGAGCACTTTCCAGTGGAACTGCTGAAATTTAGAACAAATACTTTTATGCTATGGGAGCGTATTAACCTCACGTTAAACTTTGCTTCATCTTCCCCACTTCAGCTTATGCTCATGTTGTGTTCCATAACACCTCCTGACATTTAAGATGAGCTGTAGATATTAAAGATTATTGAATTGCTACCACTTGAATAAATGGGAACTTTGCTGTTGGTTCCTGTGGAAACAGGATCAGAACCTGGACAGATGCATGTAATGTCTTGTAAGACATATAATCTTAATCATTTTCTTCCTGAACAAACAGGACTCCAAGCATTTCTGAAGCTTGTCCTCCAGCTCCTTGTGACATGCCTGCAACTACTTTTTCAGCTGTCCAGTACATTATGATGATCTTCCCATTAATTTTCTGGAAACAAAATCAGCAATGCAGGATTGACCAAGAGACTCCCAGTCACAGGTGCTAAATTACACCTGAGTATGAAGGAAAATGCATTAAACCCACAGGAGAACCCAACTAATTCATAATGAGCTGGTGCTGTCACCATAATAAACAAATGCAAGAGAAGAGCTTACAGAGGTGGCCAGAGCTCTTGTTTTTGAGGATCTACAGGCACAATAAATGTTACTGTGATTTTGATCTAAGTTCTACTTAAGTTTTGGTTAATTGGTCATCACAGAGGTGGGAAAAAATTAAGGCTTTATCTAAGTCTTGTTTTTCTGGAGTGCTGTATGTAATCAGGTATTCCTGATTATATGTCAGAACTATCCTTCCCTCGGCTCTGAATTTCCTTAAATCAGGGACAGGATTTTCAAAGGAAACTTAAAATCTTAGGATTTTATTTCCCTTACTCTTGCCCCACCAGGAAGCACACTCCGCAGTACTGGAGTCTTAAAAACATGGAGTTATGCAGGGGCTTTTTGTGAGACCAGGCACCAAGTCCTGGACTCCGACAACTTTGACAGAAGCTTAGCGGTCACCTAAAAGTACTTGGTGGATTGTGGCAGTGTCTGAACTAGCCTGATATCCTGTGAATTGTAAAATGTACATCATCAGTACCATAGCATACAACCTTCGGATTCAGCAAGGGCTAAACCAGCTGCTGAATTCAGAGGAAAATGTAAGAGGAGCACTAATTTACATTTTCAGGTGTGGAGATGGCACACTGCCCTATCAGTGGCCTACTGACATTCCTCCAAGACACTTCAAAGTAGACCAATAGCAATAAAGAAAAAGGGAGCCAACGAGATTGAGTTTGTCCCTGACCTGTTTTTCAATAAAGCCAGGATACACGTTCATTTTCCGTTCCATCCTGTTCCTGCAATTTACCTTCATGGAACCAAAATGATGCACTTTCTCTGAAAGCAAGCTTTGAGGGCCTATGCCCAACAGACCACATGTTTTTAGCTGTACTAAATAAGCAGAGAAAGTGCATCATATCCTGCCTGTCTGGCCACAAACTGATTGACTCTGTTAGCAGAAAACAGGCACGCTTGTCTGTTCTAGCCTGAATCCACCGGATTACATTAAAGCAGCTTAAACTTGCTTGTTTTGAGCCCTGGAAGGCCAGGCACTGCAGGTCTAATACCTGGGCCCCATTTCCAGACAGGTTGACAGCACAGGCATTTTCAGTGCTATGAGCAGCAGCACAAAGAAAAAGCAAATAAATGTCCACTGAGCAGCGACCTTGCTAAATTACAGCAGGTAGCCCGAGCATCTGCTGCAGGCAGCACTTACAACGGGATCACAGGAACACACATTAGCTCTGGAGTATTGATCCTGCAAGGATCAGTGGAAGGACATTTCAATGAGAAAATGAATAATTCTTTGCTCTGATTATGATGATTAATTCTGTTATGTCAGCAGCCTTTGGCACTGCCAGTGACAGCAGATTTCATAAGGGAAAAACCTAATTCAAGAGCCAAAAACCTTAAAGAGGAATGTTGTGCATTTTAAGAAATAATATTAATAAATGACACACAAGCAGCTATAATTTTACATATATGCAGAAACACATATACTTCCCTCAGTTCTTTATAAGACTTTATACTGATGTATAATTGTTTTGTATTTGGAACATCAGCCAGGATAAAAAACTGGCATTGTTGCTGGAATTGGCCAGCCACAGATGGACTCAACGTGGAAGTTTTTGGACCATATAAAGTTGAGCAGAAATTCTCTTGCAGGTGCCAATTTCGCAAATAAGTCATCAGTGTTGAACTGGCAGGCATCCTGCTTCCCTCACTTCAAATCTGTTTATGCAAAAGACTAATCAAGACATCTATCAGGTACATCATTTAAGATGGCTCCTCGCTAACACATGAAATTGGATGGCCCTGGAGTTTCAATCTTTGAAGGGGGTTTGGCTTTCAGACAGTGCATTAACTGGTTTCCTCTCCAGTTCTGAAGGCATGCACTGACCAGTTGTGTTCCTTTTTCCCCCAGACTTTTTTTCCTCAGGTGCCATATCCAAGTTGTGCTCTTTGTCAGTTTGTTTTTGTCTTGGATGCATTCCAGCTCTTGTCTTTCATGCATTTGGTACAAGATGCATTTAGGAGGGAAGTACTGATGCCAGGCTCCCCAACCCTGTTTTGTTAGGAAATGTTCATTTGGCAGTCCTAACATCACTAAAAATTATTATCAAAGGGATATGCTCTGCCAACATATGACCTTTAGCTGTTAAGAAACAGTAGAGAAAGCACCACAAAAGCAGGTAATGCTATAATCAGTTCAGATATTTGACAGATAACAAGAAATGGCTCTCTTGCATTAAAGCATGGCACTTAGAAAGCTGGAGCAGCACTTTAGGTGGCTGCCCTCATGTCGTGATCCGTCTGCTGTAAAACATTCCCCTAAAGAAAGAAAATAAATGCCACCTCTTAGATCTGTGCATTGGTAATTAACACAGTGACTTTCAAACTAGAATCACTGCAAACACTACTGCATGTGTCACCTCCTTGCTCAGATGTGTTGATCACTTGCCTTGTACCAGCACCCTTGCACAGAATAATATTTGGACCCAGCATTTTGAACCTCGCTGTGTTTTCTCACCTTATCAATTCATACAGGGGGTTGTTTCCTATCTAATTTTTTTTGGTGTGTGTATCATATGCAAGGAAAAGAGTTGAAGGCTGGGCACAAACGAAAACAGTCTCTTTTTGATCTAATGAGAAAGTGCTGTATAGATTTTTGTGGCAGAGAGGAAACATGAATATTTTTATTGCCAGAAAAGTTTTGATTATCTGGGGTGAACTTGTAAGGACTGCATATAGCCCCACCAATTACTATCTAATACTAAAAATGCTGAAAGGGTGATGGGCAAGTACACAGAGAACTACATTGATCTGCTATACCTACATAAACAAGGAAGTTATTTTAGTGTCAATTCACACTTTGTATACAGCCTGCTTTTCAGCTATTCAAGGGAGATCGATATTTATGACAGTTCATTAGAGAATGCAGTTGACTTTTATTGTGCAGACCAACAAAAAAATGCAGTCACCAACCCACCACTGCATTAATGTATGAAATCAGTTAACAAAATGATTGTAAAAAATAACTTAATCTCTGATGAGTAAATGGAAGCAAGGTCTACAGCTCTCCCACATTCCTGTGTTGATATGAGAAAATGGCATCGAACCATTATACTCAGTAACTCAAGGACACAACCTTCTGCTGCTTAGGGGAATAAAAATATTCTGATTTTCTCCCCAGTCCCAAAACCATTGGTTCATATAAAAGAAAAGTCCCCCTTGGAGTTACAGCAGAAGTCCCACACTCTTAATTCTCTAACTTTGATATGTAAGTACCTGATAGAGCTATCCTACTGGCGTGTACACAACTCAGTGAAGCATTGCTTGGCTCCTTCCCAGTGTTTTTAGCTTGCCAGCACACTAGGCTTAATCCTCTGTTTCCTCATAATGTGCATACCCACTAGCATAGGTCCTTCCTAAATTCAAATTGCTGAAGACATCCGTGGTCTCAGAATCTGAATCCTTTCCTCCCTCGTCATTGTCATCTTCATCATCATCTTCTGCTTCATATTCGTCATATTCATCCTCACGGTCACCTGCCTCTCCAGTCTTGCTGGAGGAGAGGTTCTTCCAGTAGGCATCATAACCAGAAGCTCCATCTGCATCTTCTCCTCCAGTCTGTCGGCCAAACTTCAGGGAGCGTGCTGCAGGCACAGAAAAACCATCATGTTCCCACCCCTCAACAGCATTCCCACATTTCTCTTCTATCCCTTTTTTCACTGCTTGAAGAGCACACCACGTTAGGCAGTCTTTTTCTATATCTGACATTTCCAGATTCAGTCCTTACTCTAACAGAACCTTTCTTGCTGCTGCACACAGAAGTGCAGCCAAGTTTGTATAAACAGGAACTGCCCCCAGAGTATGTCTTAGGTTTTCAGGATAATGCTTTGGTACTCTAGACAAGAAGACCTGTAACTGGATGTGTGCTTTGCAGACACAATACATATGGTGATTTATTCAAGAGTGGTTGGGGTAGATTGTATACATATCAAAACACACTTTGAAATTCATTAATCAGCTTCTTGTAGATGAAATAAGGATTTAAATGGTGACTTCTTTTTTTTTTTTTTCATTTTTTTCCACAACTAAAATCTCAAACTAAACAAAAGCTTTCATTGTATTGGAATCAATTAATGATTAAGAATGAGACTTCTCAATTTTATAATTCAGAAAGTTTTTCCCAAAACAAATGCAGCAAGGCTGTGCAAAACAATTAAAAGTAACCAGATTTTACTCAGTGTTCCTAGGCAGAAAAGTAGTCACCAGTGGCAGTTGCATGGCTTGTTAGGTAGAGAAGATGGCTTACTTGACATGCTCAGATCCTTTGTCTGCTGAGTTTCATGGCCACATTTAGGGCAAGGAGGCTCTTTTCCTTTTTCCTGTTTGAAGACCTTACTTCGCACGTGGTCGTCACAAAAGCAAGCCTGTGGGTTGAAAGGAGAATAAAAAGGCTAAATGTTTTAATCATAGAAGCATCTTCTGCAGCAAGAAGCAAGCAAAAAAACTGTTTTAACAGCAGCAGGGTTTTCTGGTTGGGATTAAAATTTAATGAGGTCTATCTGCAGTGGATGTGGGGTCTGTGCACAGCACAACCACTCTGTGCTGAATGTAGTTCCACAGCTTCCTGGGGAAGAGGCTGCACAAAAGTGCCAAAAATCATGCAGAGAAAGTAATGTACTCGAGGGCTGGGTTGTAGTGCTGCCCACAAGGATCCTGGCAAACCTGGGTTTACATTGACAAGCCTAAATAAAACACAATGAGATATTTGCCAGAACATAACTATGCTGTGGCCTAAAGGCAAGAATTAGAGATGGAAAGTTTGCATGCTGAGCACCAGGGTGCAGCAAAGATACCTGGAGAAAGGAACAATTTGGAATATGCCATCGATGCCATGGGAGAGTGCATGGAAACATATGGAGGGTAAAAAGAGTAAGAGCAGGCAGTGAACCAGCAGCTGGAGAAATCTGGGCAACGCTGACGATGAAGCAGGTGGAACTTTTTATACAAAATTATTTCTGAGTGTGTAAAACCATGAGACTGATGTCAACAAGATGTTAGTCTGTTCACATGTAAAACCAGATTAGCTGTGGAGGTTATTTCTGTTGGATCCAGGCTGCAGCAATTTCTGGTCAGATGGATTGTTAAACTTGACTGTTTAAAAAAACAACTTTTTAAATTATTGTAGATCCACACTGGATCAAAACATATTACAAAGCCTTGGATTCTGTTCAAGGCCAAGGATTTGTTTTGTTGTTTTGTTTTGGTTTTTCTTAAAGCCCCAACATGGTACAGGCCCAATTTAAACTAAGAGGGATGGACAAAGTGACGATCACCTTAGCCGGCATAAGGATGCACAACACTGGCTAGTGGTTAACAGGCAAGCACAGACAAAAGACCTTTTGCCCCCCAGAGGTCTGCCTCCTAATATTTATTACAAAAGTATTATATTTTTTAATAATGGAGAGGAAGACATGACAAGACCTGATAGCAGCCTTGGAGACCAAGAAGAATGAGCCTAAAATCACAGCTACCCACAACTGTCTTTACCTTACAACGCAGGCACGAATGCTGCCCAAGCCTGTTACAGGAAACACCTGTTGGAGAAAATCAATATGTCAGAGTCAGTACATGGAAACTGCAGACCTGTGATGTGTTTAAAACCTCGTAAAAGTATGTAATTCCATTATTGAGGCATTTGTTTTTAATTCCCTGACATAACTGTACAATGGCAATGTGAATCAGCCATCTTACCCTTTTACTAGATTTTTTTTTTCCAACCCTAAACCTCATGGCATTAATGTAAATTTGACACCAAAAAAACCCCCCAAAAAACTCAAGAGGGGAAAATGTTTAATTATTTCTTGAGCTTCTAAACTTTTAAAAACAGAAGTTTCAGAAGAAACTTGGTGATCATCTTGCTTTTCTTTCTCTCACATCAAAAGAACGAATGCTAGCGATCTGAGAACACTTAAAGCTTGCAGACTTCCAAATCTAGAAATGTTATGTTCTGTATTTTCTGTCATATCATCTGGAAATGCACTTGATTGCACACAACTTCATATGAAAGTCTGGCTGTGTTAAAGAACTGGACCTGGCACACAAGCTATAAAGAGCAAAATTAGTGCCCAAAATCTAACTTGTCTTGAGCTTCAAATTGGCTTTTTTCCCCACTAGAGGGAGTACACTAAAAGCAAACACTCAGGACTTGGCAGAAACACAAAGCTGGGTGAATAGTTACTCCTCAAGAAGCAGTAATATGTATTTTATCAGTCTCTGTGTGAGTCTTTATTCCCTTTCACCTTGCCTTGCCCCTGTGACAACGAAGTTTTTGAATAATAAATATCACGAGTTCTCCACATAAGCAGGACAGCCATGGGATTTAGAGCTCTGTCCCATGCTTAAAGATGGAAATGATAACGCATTTATATTCGTCATTTCTTGAGTATCTGCATTTTAAAAAACTTCTCTCAGACAGTGATGGAAAGTAACACTACCCTTTTCATAGCTAGAATGGATTCAGACTACAGTTGCATGACCACATTTAAAGTTCATGTATTCTGTAAAAGTACAGGTTTTATAATCTCGTTACCACACACTGACAAAAATCCTGTATCTGTACCAATCAGTGCTGTGCCACAAAACACTGAACACAGTGAAAAAAACCTCAAAAAAATTCTTTCCCTATTCAGGGTGTGATCACATCTGTGAATTTAAAGCTTCCAACAATCATTGAAAAAACATTCTTGTGGAACAGCTGTTGCTGCTTCAACACTGCTATGCAGGAAGGTATTCTGGCAGAAAACATCAAGGGAAGCTAAGGAAGGCTCAGAGAACAGCTGGCTGGGAACAAAAATGAAAAAGAGGTAAGAGATTTCTAAAGACACCAACTAGAACACTTAACAAATATTCTGAACCAGGAGAGATAAATTAGGACAAGAGATTGGTCAGTTCTAAAGAAAATAAGATAAAGAGTACCTTGAATTTCTACAATAAGGATTGAAAATAATTTTATAGTCAAAATATGGGCATACAAGTTTTGGAAAGGAGAAACAAATGTCTCATGGGATAAAACAAATATTAATGGTGGGTAGACAAGAAATACTTTACAAAAATTTAGTTATTCCAAACATGCATAGTCTTGGCTTGTTGGTGTTTTGTTTTGTTGGGTTTTTTTGGTTTTTTTTTTAACTTCCCTTGAAACTTCCCTGTTTCAGCCAGAGATGAGCAGTGAGTGAGCAAAGTTAGGCATTGCCATCGTGTCCTCTTACAAACACCAGATTCAGTTTTGTCCACACAATTAATCAAAGTTCAAAAGGACATAAAGTCTTCAGCTACCTGTTCTTTACCCAGTAAGAGTGGACATGGATCAACACTTAATACATTACTGACACACATGTCCACTGGTCAGAGAGGAAATGAAAACTGAAATCATGCTCTGGACTATTTTTGTTACTTTCTTCTGTGCTCACTGTGTGTCCCTGAATCAGATGATGGCTGCTGACTAAGTCACAGCCTTCCTCAGGACTTCAACAGCTGCCAACCCTTCACCAACACACAGGCCTTCCACAGCAATCTGGGAAAGTTTAGCCAGACTAACAGAGGTGGCATTGTTTGGGGAAGCTGTTTTCCACGAGGAACAGGTATCTAGAAATAGCTCATCATATGGTCAGAAGAGTGGAAGACAGTTCCTCCTGCCTGCAGAGCTTTGTGGAGTAAAAAAGCAGCATCAGCAGTCCCAGCCACTGCCAACATTCCAAGTTTGGAGACTGCTGGCTCCTGCAAAGGCAGCTTCCCATGGGAAGCCTGTAAGAGCCTGGCAGGAAAACAACTGCCATGTATACTCTGCCATGGAGGAAGGTTAGAGACAAAAGTTCTAGTCTGGATAACTGGATACCAAGAGCTGGCATATATGAAAAGGGCAAAGACTATTTGGGAAAGGTGATAGAGAGTATTCTGGAGCACAGAGGAAGCAAGTGGAGAGTGTGCTTAGCTGTGGTGAAAGGGACTATGAATAACTAACTTACATTTAAATGTCTCTGCTTCCAGAACTTGGCAGCTGGCTTGATGTTCAAACTGATCATCTTCGCAGAGGAAATCATGGCAAAAAGAGCAGGCAAATATTCTGCCTCCTGAAAGATTTATCAAGGCAAAATAATCAGCAATGGGCACAGGCATCAAGTTTTGCTCTGCAAACAGTTTAGGCAGTAATTCTGACTGAAGACCAGGTCTCCCTTCTGTCACTAATGCTTCAACAAAGTCCTAAATTAGGCACTGCCATCCGTTTTTACACTGACAAATACCTTGTTTCCTACAAGACAGCACAGAGTATTACTTCTAGTACTTCTTTGTTTTAATTCAACTATAGCATTAAGTATTTTCCTTAAATCAGATCATATTCTCATCCAGTCTCCTTCCCTCCCAAACCCTTACGTCTGATATAAGCTTGGAATAAACACTTTAAAGGATTCCACAAACGGAGACCAGTATGGTTTGCTAAGCAATTGGGAATCCAAATACCTGTGCTAGTGAAGAAGAACGGAGTGGGAATGGCAGAAGACTGTGTTGGCAATTTGATGCAGTGCTTAATTATGCAAATAATTAGGCTGATAGAACCATTATACTTTAGATGACACAATCATCCCTGACTTGAGCACTGTATGTTCTTAAACAGGTTGTTTACTTTCCCCACTGCATAATGTCTATTTTTAAAACGGGGAGAATCCTTGCTTTGAACAAACATACTTGCAAGGACTAATCAGTGAGGATTAAAAATGCTGTTAAGAATATAGGTGCAGTACCTTAAGCAATGCAATTTATATTTTCTTATTTTTAAATGTGATCAACCTACCATGGTCCCAGACACTTCTTTCACACTCAATACATTCTGCATCTGCGAGAGGGCAGATACACGCGTGTGTGCTGAGACACTTCCTCCCGTGACACACCCAAGCTTCACAGAAATCACAGATTGCACCCTGCAATTACAGAAAGATATCACCTCTGGACTTCTGCAATACCTAGAGAGAGACTCTGACTCCACAGTCCTCAGTGTATACTAGTATCCCTAGAACCCTAGTGGGTTCATTTTGGTTGAGTGGGAGAGTATTGAACTGCATCTGTATTCCTATCAAGCTGCTCCTCAGTTCATCTGGTTTGTTATTCATTTCTGCAGGATTAAATATGACGCACAGTTGTTGGGAGTACCCCAGAATATGTTTATTCGTGGTGGAGAAAAACCTCTGAAGAAAAGGAGAACTGAAGAAAAGACAGCTTTGAAATGCAGCTGAACTACTGGACAACAGATAACTTTCTACCTCAGAGACTGCTTCTCATATTATAAAAGTGTTGTGTTTATTCAATTTACTAACAATGTTGTTAGAAAAAAAAAATCTTACTTTATATGTAATCTGCATTTTAAATTAGTCTTAGCCCTTTTTCTATTCGTTGATTGTAACCCCTTTGCCCACTGGATCCCGATAGTCAAAATTTATAGCTTTTCCCCTTTTTGTATCTCCCCTTACCCATATTTGGATGTGTTTTACCTCAGTTTCTCCATTTATAGGCATTCCCTTGCATGTACCTCCTTTGATTCCTCCCAAATTCCACATATTCCATGCCTACCACATAAAAGCTTGCCTACCCTTCAATACACAGTCCATTTTGTCTTCACTCTGTGTGATTTCTGTGCAAAGTGGATTTCCACGGTCTAACATAAGGTGGTGTTACAGCTCTCACCTCCGATACACAATAACTTGGTTTTCTCCTTTTTCTGTCTTTTACATTTCTTTTCTTAAATTGTGTGCATGAAAATTTTGTCCTCTGGCTGAAACCTGAGATCCACAAAGGGTAACAGTGTTCTGGCAAAACTGGAATTTCAAAAAAGATAGGAAAAATGCCAATAGTTTCTTACTATTGCTTCTTACTTCTTCTTACTATAGCTGAAGTCACTCATTCAGATTTTAAACCATGCTATATATATACATCCCTGTAGAGAGCAAACATCAAGTAACTCACTAGAAGTAAGTTACTAAGTTAAGACTCTTTAACTTTCATTTTGATTAAATCACAAGATCTTCACATCAGCATTTAAGAAGCCTCCTCAGCCCATATGTAACTAACTACCATTTGCATTACATGCACACAAAACTAAGAAAACATGTGAATGCAAATTAATTGTTGAGGCTTTCACTACTGCATGAGTGAATGCATGGGATGAGTTCAGGAACATCAGAATATAAAGGCCAGCTGTGTTACTGAGAAAAGCTGCCTGTCAATTGGAGGTGGAAACAGGACAGAGGTTTAGTTCACATAGCATTTAATCTAGAGGCTGTGACATGTCATACCTTGCTTTCCAGAATGGAGACACTAACTTGTCCTTCTTAGAACAAAAATTCAAAGGCCTGAAGTTCCTTCAAGAGCCCAAATGAGGGTTTATATTAAGTACAATTCCCCCCTAATGCTATGGAACAGATTCCTCTCTGTGATACTGATAACCTCTGCAATACTAAGACAACAGCAACAAAAGTCTGCAGGTTTTTGCAGAATTATCCTAGATTGTAATGAAGACTGAGAATTGGATATGGGGCATTTAAGCTCCAGTGCTGTTCATGCATATGCTTAGGGCCTGCCACCAAGACAGATCCACTAGCACCCAGGACGTGTTGCACCTTGCAGGATCTGAATCTAAAAATGCAAAGTTTGGGGTTTCAGTCTCAGGGAAAAATCAGTTTCTTATAGTAAAATCAGGGAGGAAAAAACTTGGCACGGTACATGCTATCATTCCATAAATCTGTTCTATCTTCTTTCAGAAAGATTTGTACAAAATAACCTCATACTGCTAAAAAGGCTTTTATTTTGTATACATACCACCATTGCTAGTCCAGTACCGTACACACCAGCATGTTTTATAACACAATCTGAAGACTTCATCATGCATTTGGTTTTTCCTGTTAAAAATAAAAAGGCAAGCAACCATAAGAAAACTATGGGGAAAAAAAGTACAATGCATATTCATATAAGAACAGCACTTCACTAAATACCTGAGCCTAACTAAATCTAGGTAAAAATAATGCAAATAAAGATGTCTGAATTATTGCTGCATCCTGCAACCCATTTTCACATCTCCCTTAGGTTAACTTATTGTCTCTTTTCAGCCAAAACCTCTTGCCCCTGTACTGAGATAACAAGGCAATGTGTTGGCCTTGCTCTATGTTTTGAGGCACTGGCAAATATGTCAAATGTCAAAACAAACC
The DNA here is from genome assembly GCA_035041135.1 of Platyrinchus mystaceus. Taxonomy (NCBI): domain Eukaryota; kingdom Metazoa; phylum Chordata; class Aves; order Passeriformes; family Tyrannidae; genus Platyrinchus; species Platyrinchus mystaceus. The sequence goes on along the minus strand of JAWWLV010000144.1, from coordinate 11,031,754 downwards.
AAAGAACAGAACTAAGGTCAAAGTCAAGCCATGATATCTTTAAAACTTGTATTTAAGACTGCTGCTGGTTCTGTCCCACCATAAAAGCAGCATATGCTGTGTGCAAGGCACAAGAAAAAAAACCCAAGTGTTTAATTACTTGCAAGTACTTGGATATACTTGGGTTTTTTGGTAGTTGGTTGATGTGGTTTTTTTTTTCTTTTTAAAAAAACATAGATTAGTTTCTAGACAAAATAATTCACTTTAAATACAGGGGACAGGTGGAAGAAAAAGCCACGGCCTGCACCTAAAAGTCATTCTGACACAAGCAAGTAGCAAGGGTGACAAATTTTCCCTTATTCCTTGTCTCTGAAATAAATAGCTCTAACAGAAAGATCCACACTCTGCCTGCAGTTCTACAAGCAAAAATATCTTGTAGTTAGCTCAGGCTACTGCAGTGGAGTTTTACCACTGATTCAAGCTGTGCTGCCATGGACCCCTTTGGTGTGTCTGTTATTGCCTCCTTAGAGAAACCAACAACAACTGCTGCTTCAACTGATATTGAACTGACCAGAAATTATATAATCCCTAAAAAAGCAGTATCTATTGGTGCCCTGCCACCAGTCAGAGCACTCTTAGTTTTGCTGCCATTACCAAACAATACTCCACATGGTAAACGTAGGGAAATACAGTCAGTCAGATATTCTCAAGCCCAAAAGGCAGTGAGACAAATTCTTCCAAAGATCAAATGCTGAAGACAAGCCCAGACTTGCAAACCTCTGGGGGTCAGAGGCATACACATGATCAAACAAGGTCACTTCTCAAGGAGGGTATTCACAGCAGATTTAAAAGAGCCTGCTCCACAAACCACAAAGGTACTTTTAGACAAAGGTACTCTAACAAAGGTACTGAGAGTTTAACACCACAAACAGGACTGAGGGCAGTTTTCACTCATTAATTCTACTCACCACATTGTGCACAAATGGGTAATTTCTGAACAGAGTTACAGAAGTAGCAAAAAGCTCTGTTCTTCTGTCGTCTAGGCACGTGGAGAAGGAACCGAAAAAAAAAAGAAAGCAAGCATTAAAAGAAGACCTGTGAAATGTTTGAAACCAATTAATATTTAAACTACTGGTTTTAGAAGGGGAAAAATTCTTACCTTTGGCACTTATCACATTCCTAAAGAGAAGAAACAAAACACTGGTAATTATTTTCATTCTAGGTACAATGTATAAAATTTGCAGACACCCACAGGGACTCTGAATTAAGTTATGATTAGGATCCAAACTTTCTATTCAATATTATACATCTAATGCAAATGTAAGCTTAAATATAAAGGAGGAATAGTAGGAAGAATGACATTCTAATGATATTAAATACATTAATGTATTATCACTGGTTTAACATGATTTAAAATGAAGTGTTTTAATATAAAACACTTTAAGTTATTTTACCATTGAAGCATTACAAGGATGTTTGGCCAAATCTATGTTGGCTCTTGAAGCCCTTATCTGCTTTTCACGTTCTCGACGGTTCTCAGCTTTCTTACGAGCACCAGTCTTCTTTTTAGGCATGTTCACTATCTGTGGGGGGAAAAAATAGGTATGTAATGAATGCACACAAAATTATGTATGTAAATACAAGGATACACATGACACATCCACTAAAACTGGATCTTGGAGTTCACAGGTTAACTGTGCTTCATCTCCATTCATTTCCTTTTCTGAAAGTTTCTTTTCAAAGGCAGAAAAAGGGGCCGGTCCATGAGGAAGAGCCATGTGATGAACCATAAAGAATCTTGTGATCTGAAAAAGACTTTGCTGACCTCAACTTTGTGTTGAACTATCTTTGAAGTGTTTTGTCTTGAAAAAAAATTAAACCACTGTGTGGGCTTGTTTGTGATGGGCCTCTGGTTTTGGTTTGCTTTGTCTGTTTAATAAGGAAAATATTCAGCTCATTTCCTCTTTCACATCTTATTCTCAGTAACTGCTTCAGTCAGTTAAGCATTCTTCAGGTAAGCAAAAAGTGGTGTACTGCAAAAATGCAAATTTCACACTTCATGAAAGCTGAGAAAACAAAATGTCATTATACAGATTTAAGAGCTATGACAAAGGGATGTTTGTACTGCTTATTTATCATTCTAGCATATTACCAATAATGAAGAGATGAGCACACATTGCTTTGAAGACACCACTGTTTTCTATAAAGGATTTACACTAAGTTAAGTCCATTTGGTTCCATTCTGACAGTCTAGGAGGGAACTAATGCAACACAGTGGTGAGACCATCAGGCAAACAATCAGACCACTGCTCTCTTGCCATGTCCACAATGAACTGTGCAGTACTCACATATGCTTAGTTTACTTTGTGTTAATAATAAATTAGGCAAGGATTATCCTGACTCCATGAAATGGACAACTGAGAGACTCGAGGTGTGGCCTGATGTTAGAATTTCCCTCGTCAACCCAGGCACTTCCTTAGGCTCCATCTTTATCATCTCCTTATTTCTGACGATGTAACTGTTGTTGGTGTCCTGTTCTAAACCACATACAGGTTAAAAACAAAATTAAAACCAAACCAACCAACGCCACCAAGGCCCAGATTAGCACAATCTGATGGGGAAAGACAGTCAAAGGGGCAGCAGGGGTGTTTGCTTAGCAAGCACGGGAATGAGAAGGCAGCTAAGGATGAGGTGATGATCTGACAAAAAAAATTGCCTGTTCAAAAAAAATACTCTCAAGTCTATGAACCCACTTCTTTGTGTTGCAGCTACCAAATCACACTTCCTTGCAGACAACAGGATGGCTGGATCTTTCCAAATATTTAGCTGTTATTTTGGTACTTCTCCAAAAGGTGCCTCAGGTGCTTCTATTTTGAATATCTGGCCTCTCCAGCAAGCTGCCCCAACACACACTGCACTTGTACAACTAACCCACAGTTCTTCTTTTAGCTATAAGTACACCAACCAGTGCTCCTTGCTCTACCTCTGATTTCTAAACCTGCAGAAAAACACCGCCAGACAATTGGTAACTGAGACTCAAGTGTCATCTTAACATCTCAATCTCCACTTAAGGAGTTTGAAGAAAATCACTGCAGCCTTGGAGCTTGGCAAAAACTGGCCCACATGATGAGACAGCTCTGCTGATTCCAGTAGGGTCTGTGGGTGGATATTAGGGCCACTGGCCTGAGAAAGTGAGAGGTACCTGCTCTCCCCAGTCTCATCCCTAACTCCAAGCAGACATGCATGCTTCCATCTGTAAGGATAGTTGCAGCATCAACAGGCAGCCGATTCTAGCACCTCAAACTTGGAAGAATTAGTATCTCTGTTCAAAAAGGTCTTATAAAATAAACCAAAGAATCCTAACTTTCCTGAACACAGAAATATATTGTCCTGACCAAATACTAAAATTTGGTTTTGATAGCACACATAAATCAGTTTTCTCACCCTGTAGGATTTGGCACCGTGTTTAAATCATATTAGCGTCATATTTTGTAGTTAAAATTATATTGCTGTGCTGCCTGCTGGCAACTGTCATCATTCTAGAGCATGACATTTCAGTCCAATATGAGGCTGCACAGTAATTTTCAGACCACTCAAATGCTCATTTAACAACAGAATCTAATGGTTAGTATTTACACCTTGACTTCTTCACATTACCTCGTAATCCAAAGCACCGAAGTGACAAACTGTTTTCAGGAAAAGCACTGCCTTGATGACTACTGAGGACACAGGATATTAGAAACCTTCTAGATGGCAGTTTTTAGAAAGTTGCACTAAACTAAGTAACAACAGAACTGCAATGTCAGGTCCTTTTAACAAAGCTATGGAGTCAATCCAGGCTTTCAGTCACCATCCAGTAACAACAACCCTGGTTCCCTCCTCAGCCCCAGAGGGTATGGCCATGCTGTCCAATGAAGTGTGGGAGCCCTGAACTGGGAAGAGTTCTGCATGAGGGTGTTTTCTCCATTTGAAGTTTCCTACTTGGGAGCAAAATGCTGGGCCAGAGCAGCAGCTGCAGGAGCGAGCGTGGCTCTCCAGCTTAAGGGCTGATGCTGTGGCACAAGAAAGCACAGAGTTCAGACAATGGAAGTGGTGTCAGGGAAGGTTTATGTTGGGTATCAGATAAAGGTTCTTCCCCTAGAGGATGGTTAGGTGCTCTTCCCAGAGAAGCAGTCACAGCTCTAAGCCTGACAGAGTTCAAGAAGCATTTGGATGATACTCTCAGGCACATGGTGTGACTCCTGGGGATGGTCCTGTGCAGAGCCAGGTATCAGGAAACTGTGTATGAGGCGAGCAGCAGCTCAAAGCAAAAGCCCTGATATGTGTCATGTGAGTACTGGTCCCCAGCACTGTGTTCCATCCTGTAAATTAGCACCCATTGTTGCTCATGTGCTGCATTACTTGCTGAGGTAAACACAGGCAAAGACCACAGGCAGAGCTCCCACCACAGCTCCAAAGACTGTCTGTGTATTTTAACTGATGGCTATGCTGTGTAAGATACATTAAAAATGTCTGGCATCTAAGTTCTGCTGGAGTCACACCATGCCTGTGCCATCTTGTCCTTGGGGAGGTCCCAAAGACACACACTGACTGCACCAGCAGATTTCTGGATCTCCTGTGCTGAGCCTTGTGTTGTACTATCTTGTGGTACAGGAACCACATCATGAAGAGCTGAAACAAGCAATACATTGGTGGGGCAGGGGAGCTGTCGGGTTACCCTTGTCATCCCACAAACACCAACACCCAAGAGAGGCTTTCTGTATTCCAAGCCTTCTTTTACTTGACCATCAAATATACCTTCTACCTCACACGTATTCAAAATCTGTTCTATCACACAGACAAAAATCACAGCGTTAAAAAAGAAAAAAAAATAAATCTGCATTAGCAGTACTTCATAATAATTGTCCTGACACTGTGATTTGCCGTGACTTACTCCATCTTTTGGAAGCAAGGCGGCTACAAACTGCACCGTGGGACCGCAGCGCCCAGGGCTGGCGGGGCTTCCTCGGGCACCTCTCCGGCACATTCCCTGCTCGGGAGCGGCACCTTGTCCCGCCGGGAGCCCGGCGAGCCCTGCCACGCCATCACGCCGCCAACCTGGACCGCCGCGCTCCGCGCTTCCATGGACCCGGACACGGGCGAACCAGGCACCGCTTCCCTCCCTAGGGCAGGGAAAGCCGCGGGGGGACAGGGACCCTCAGCGCCCCCAGCCCATCCCCGACCGCCCCCAGCCCTCCCTCCCACCTCCCGCTCCCCTCTCCCACCTCCCTATCGCCGTTCCCAGCTCCCTTTCCCCGCTCCCACCTCCCTTTCCCCCGTTCCCCGCTCCCACCTGGCTCCGCCGGCCGTGCGGAAGCCGGAAGCGGCGGCTCTCCGCGGTGCGCTGCCCGCCCGGCCCGCGCCGCCCGGCGGGAACGTTCCGGGGGCGGCCGCGGGGGCCGCGCCAGAGGGGAGCCGGGGAGGGAAAAAAAGAATCCCGGGATAGGGATCCTGCCCGTATACTCCTCACGGGATCGCAGTGTGCCCGCGGGTTGGGAGCCGGGAAGCGGCAGGTTTTCGCGCTGCAGGGAAAGGTCTTGCCAGAGTTTTGGAAGGAGGCATCATAAAACAAAGAACAGTTGGCACCTGCATGTACTGTGCTACGAAGCACTTGGTGTTATAATGAGAACTGCACCGGCCTGCACTTTCATCTTCTTCGATTACAAAAGGGACACCTTCCACTAGACCAGGTTGCTCAGAGAACCATCCAACCTGTCCTTGAACACCTCCAAGGATGGGGCACCCACAGCTCCAAAGGGCAACGTGTGCCAGGGCCTCACCACCCCCACAATGAGAGTCTTGTCCTTGTATCTAATCTAAATATCTCGTCTTTTGCTTTAAAACCATTCCCCCCTTATCCCATCACTATGTGCCCATGTAAAGAGCCACCTTCCCTCTTTCCTAAGAGCCCCCTTTATGTACTGAAAGGCTGTGGAGATGTCTCTCCAGAGCCGCCTTCAGGCTGAGCAACCCAAACTCCAATAAACTCCAATATAACCTCTCTACTCGCTTAAAACATGCCATCAGTTTCACTGTGGTTGGGAAATCATTGAAAAAGCTTTTACAAGCTGTGAGAAATAAATAAGGCGGTTTTATTAAAAGCTGTTTGCAGGGATATTCCTGCTCAGTGGCTGCTCGATCCCCAAGTTTTGTTTGCTTTCTTGTCGATTGCCACCACAACTTTTGCTTGACAGAGACCAAATTTAGGGCATAATAATTGCGACATGATAATTGCAACAATTAGTTGTGATTGTAATCACAACTGAAAAGTTGTCGCTGAAATATTTAATCAGTGGCTCCGTCTGTTTTTAAAATTGATTATCTTAGTGGTAGGAACACAATGTAGTTTAAAAATGGAAATAACACACATGCTACAAAAGACCCTTGTACACAGCTCTGTCTTGCCTGAGGCTGTACAAGTCACCGTCATAGATGGATATTGCCTAGAAAACCCTTTGTGAAAATCCTTAAAAGGTGTATTGTACAGATATTCAAATGAAGATGAGCACATGGATCACGTTCCAGTGTATTTCATAATCTTTTGCCTAGGAAAGGTTTGATACATATTTCATATAAATAAGTCCTGGGGCACTGTTTTGTGTGCTTTGATCATCCATTTCCTCGGGTGAGGTGATTGTATTGCTTCATATTGCACTTGGTCATGCACTTCTTACTGAAAGTTGGCTACTGGTTATCAAATGTGATTTGGGCAGGTATTCACTGGCCACCATCACCTTTCCAGGAAGACTCTTCTAATTTTTGTGAGGCCAGAGTTTTATCACCCACAAAAAATTGTTTGCTTGTCACGCCTTTCCTTCAAGGTGTAATCTTCACACCAGGTTAGTGGGATGTCCAGAAAAAAGCATTATTATTTAAAGACAAAAAATCATGATGATCACTTAATTGGACATTTCTTCTTCCCGAGAAAGGGTGTGGAGAAGTAATTTTTAATTACTGTCGGTAGCCATGGCCACATGCTATTTACCTAACAGCCTAAGTAGGAAATACGATCTTTTGTGAGATGTCAGTGCTGTTGTGTAATTCTCACTTTTCTTAATGAAGGCCATTAATCATCAATATTCTCTTATTCTGGTTGTGACCATTCTAATCTGTTTTAGGCAGCCATAAATGCAAGAACACGGTGAGGATAAATGATATAGCATTGGAAAAAAATACAAACAGAAAGTTTTAATCTATTTTAGAATAATTATCCTAGCCAGCTAATCTCCTTCCATGAATGAAGGAAGCTGTTGGAGAAAGGACTCTTAAACAGAATCCCAGAGTCACAGAATACTCTGAGTTGGAAGGGACCCATAATACATACACAGATGTGATGATTTTCTTCTCATTTGACAGGGCATTTTTTACATAAAGTCATGAATGAAGAAGGAGAAATCTAGAAAAACCCCAAGGAGGCAGGGGGACTTTAAGATTTTTATTGTAGTTTTACTTTATCCTATGAAACTCTGTCTGCCTCGAATATGTTCCAGAAACCACCCTCTAGATGGCAGGAGTTTGTCACTTCACTGGTGAACAGTAAACCGTCTTTTTTTCAGAACCAGTAAAGTGGCCCAGGGCTGTAATACAAGTGAGTAAAAAAATAAATTAGATAAGAATAGCCAATTTAGAGCTTACAGAATTTCCATTAGCAACACTGGACTAGTCTCTGGGGAATTGTTGCAGATTTGTTGTTGCAAAGCCACATGCAGAAAGTAGTAAGAGCCAGCCTCATTTTTAGAGGCATTTCCAGTGACCTTTGTGAGAGAAGCTGTGGATGGGCAGTGAGTGTGCCTCTGAACTATTATCATTCTGTATCACCTTACAGAGAATCAAAACTGTCATGTCTTTGCTTAATGGCCGCTGTCTGGCTGGGATAACAGGACAAGACTCTGTGAGGGCCTCCCTACACTGCCTGATAAAGGTATTTATCCACTCAAGAGCTTTCACGACAGCACATGTGTTGGAGACTGTCTTAACCCCAAGCTGTGCTACCTGCAGAGCAAAAGCTGAGAGAACTGACAGTGAAAGTCCCTTTTGCAAACTAAATTATGCCAGTGGCAGCAGAGCTGTCTTGGCTGGTATTCACATACCAAAGACATGCAGCAGCATGCAGTGTTTTCCACTTGTTTCACTCTGCTACATCACCCTGCATCTCAGAAAGTTAGTTTCACCCATAAGAAGGGCTAAAGGATGCTAATAAATCAAAACCCCTCAAAAATAAATGGCTGTCCAGGGTACAGAGCAATGAAATTTTGGGCACTGTCTTTCCATCTCGCTCTCTTTTTTGTTTATATTTTGGAGTCATGTGGCAAGGCAGAGCAGTAGCACTATGGATAACATACTGCTGCTGGTCAGATGCATATTTTTAAGGCAATAAATTTCCATTTCAAGTGGCAATAATTCGACAAAGAGAAGTTTGGGAACAGTTGTCTGAGGGAAGATGGGATTGCTTTTTGCAGTGGCCAGGCTTAGTACCATTGCAACACAGGGTACCATCTCATGTGGATGATGACCAGCTTCAGAGCTGCACTGCTCACTTTTTCCTCTGCTCACCTCGTAGAAATTCTTCCTGTGGTGTCAGGGCACATTTCAGGGATGGACACTTCTTTATTTCTTAAGCTACTCAAGTAATAACAAAGGATTCATGCCATCTCGCTTCTACTGAAAATTATTGAGATCAGAAAGGAAAATCAGGAAATTAGGTGTGTGCACAGCCTCTGTCAGAATGGCAATGTTCTGGGAGAGATAAGACCTTCATATGCAGCGACACTGGACTGTGCTGGATGACCATGAAATATTTTCACTGCCTTTTCTTCTGGTATCTCAGTCCCTTTAAAGATACAAAAAAGCATGTTAACTATCATCTTGAAATAAATACTGACCTGAGTTGTTGTCATTTACTTTTAATTGAATCAACTGCAGTTTCTTTTTCTCTAAATAAAATGCTTGTTCTGATCTAATTAAGGCCCCATTACCTACCTGCCTATTACCATAATTATCTTCATTATTGCAATGTCTCCTCACAGCATTCAATATGTTTGCCTCCCTGGGGGTTGCATTGTAAAATAGGTGCAGCATATACCTTTCTAAATGACCTTTGAAGTGACATACATCAAATTTAATTTGTTTTTAAATCCTGGCCTTGCAGCAACTGACCTTAAAAGTCATGTCGATATTTGGTTGATGTAAGATAATTTTGTCTGTAGACATTGATATTTGCTGATTTAACTACATAAAGAAACGGGAAACAAAGAAAATAACTTGAGGCAAAAATCTTTACTGATGTCTACTGAATTGGCATGTTCAGATATAATATTTTAAAATAGTCCTTCTTGACTTAGATTTTGTAAAGATTTTTTTCTCTGGCTGTTTTATTTTATGCCTGCTGTTATAACTGGTGCTTACAGTCATTAATCTTAGAAAATTATTCCCCAAGAAATTTCTAGACAGTTATTTTGTCTGGTCGATGTTTGTGGAGTATATGAAGAGGTAAAAGAAAAAAAAAAAAGAGATAAAAGAAAAAGAGAGATTTTGCTGTTAAGTGATTAGAGCCTTGATTCAGGGAGCTCACTTAGTTGTCAACTTCTTTATTAAAATCTATTAATCTTTCCTATGATATTCAAGTTGCATATTTTCACATTTCTTCCATGACTTCAATGAACAACTGAACAGCATTTTTATCATGGTTGTTTATTGGGGCCTTTTCATTTGTTTTTTAAGATGAAAGATATGCAGTAAAGCTAATACTGTATGTATTATGTAGCACATTTAATGTAGCATCATATATTAATTATCATATACTAATTAAGATTGCTGAGGTGAGGGGATAATGCAAGACTAATCAGTCACTCATTTTCTAAAAAAAGGGGTAAGCTATAATTATGTATAATGGAAAAAGAACTTGTTGGCTGGTGACAAGTTATTAGCATTGAGGGGTTTTCCATTATGAGATTATAATGTCATAAATTTCCTTCCCTCTGACCCCCAACAAAAGGCTGGCACACGGTGATAAATTTGCTGCATAGGTGACACTGGGAGGCTTTGCATGTGAAGAAGAGGAGGGAGATGCCTGATAAATGGCAGCACCTGTGTGACAGAAATGGAAAAGTTAAAAACAAAAAGAAAATCAAGGTCAGACAGTGGATGACTGATGACAAGAATTTCTCTCACAGTGCTGGAGGCTTGTCAGGTGGAAGTGGCAGAGAAGAATGAAAAACGTGAATGTTTTAATTGGTCACAGGACATGAGATTAATTCACCTGGGTGATCAGGAGACTGCCAAGGTGATCAGGAAACTAATAAGCCAGTCTTGTAGGAGGAGGCCAAAAGATGTGCTCTATCTGGCAAAATGAAAGGTCAAAATGGGATACCGGGGTTTCCATCAGAGTGCCAAATAAGGGGGGTGAGCGAAATGCTTGTTCTGTCACACGAGCAAGTGGATATGAAACTTTACAGCCTGGGGCCATGTGGTGAGAGAGAAATAACAACAGTGGGTGAGTGTCAAGGTTCAAGGGGTGTAGTTTTGTGATGTATGAAGAGAACTGACACAGTTTAATCTGGAGAAGGGAAGGCTGAAAAGATCTAATTGCTGTCTTGGAGGACCTAAAGGGAATTTATAGAGAAGACAGAGCCAGGCTCTTCTCAAGGATGCACAGTGAAAACATGACAGGCAACAGTCACAAGCTGCAGCAAGAGGAATTACAACTGATATACAGAAAAAAATTCTTTGCAGTGAGAGTGGTTAAGCAGTGGAAAGGCTGTGCTGGAGCCTTAAGCATTGGTGACAAGAAACTCTCTTTTAATTTAGAATGGATATTATTAAAATAACATGATGAATTAGATAGGAAGAGACCTTTGGAGGTCACCTAGCCAAGTCTCTTGCTGAAAGTTTCCACATCAAATGAGGCTGTCTAGCTGAATCCTAAATCTTGCCAAGGATGGGGATTGCACAACTGCTCTGGACAATCTTTTCCCAGGCTTAACAACTCTTCCTGCAAAGATCCTGAATAGGAGGATCCTGCTGACTTCAAAGGCAGTTGGATTATGTCCTAGATGAGGCAGAATATTTGTTTGCTATGTTTTTTTGAAATATCTGTTCTAACAAATTCAACATTTCAGCTGTTTCATATTTTTCCATAACTTTCCACTGTTATCGAACTGTGTGACATGTTCCTCTTTGGTGTCACTTCTAATCTAGATAGCAATTTTTCTCCTTCAGTTATGGCTTTTCCTTGTTCAGAAGAATTCATTTTTAGAAATCTTATGCAAATATGAACTGAGTGGTTTTCCTGTCTGATTACAGCCCCATTTAGATGACATTAATATCAGTGGTACTGAGCACTGGCTGAATTAAATACTGAATTAATTCAGCTAATGAAAGCTGAAGGACACATTGTTTGCTTTAAGCACGCAACATGGGTGGCTTGTTGGTTCAGAGGACTGAAAGAGAATCTTTGCATCAAGAGTTCACTTTCCTGATATTGTAGGGGGCTTTGTAGGGAGCTCTCTCTTATCATCTCTTTCACAGAACTTAACAAGTCTCCACTGTATTTCCCCTCATCGTGTTTTTGAAAAGCAGTGTGGATAAAGGACAGAATTGCACCCAGTGTAGCATAGCATCATGCAGCAATTCATCACATACTGAATTTCACAGTGTAGGTGATGTAACACCTGTTTATACATAAGATGTTTGAATGCAGGTAATCGAGTGTCAAATCATATGCTTATTGGCTCTATGAATAACAAGACTTGGAGCCATTTCTAAGCATGGACATCAGTCCTCAGTATTCTGATTGATTTAGAAAACCCATTTGTTTATGTGCCACTACTGTTAGCTGATCTTCTGACAATAGTTTCTATTCATTCTCATTTGGTTTTTATTAGATTTCATTTATAGTACAAAGTTGTAGTAACAGTTCTATTGATTCTCAAATACCTGTACATTTAAACTTACTGAAATGTCACTATAAATATTCATGTGCTCACCATGTTCACTAAACTCCTTATTTATATTTACTGGGGAGTAATCTGTAGTCCTATTCTGAGCTAAAGCTTATCCATGGGTGATGTATTGTGAAATACATTTCCATTTTTATAATAAGTGTTCCAAGTGTGTTGCTATTAAAAAGGAGAGCAGAAGCATTTTTGGTGGAGTATAAGGGGGAATTGAAGAGTTTTCTTCAATTATTTTATTATATTTATGTATTATGTGAAACACTGGTGGAAAACATCAGCCCTGGTGTACCTACAGTAAAACTGCAAAAGAACAAGAAAAAAGCAAACAGTTTCTGAAAACAGCATTCTGGGCTGGCAGCTGGTTTCTTTGCTCCTTCTTACTAGGTTATAGTTCTTTTTGACAAGATGGAGTTCTCTCTAACTCAGTGCAGATGTGCAGTGTCTGCATTGAATGCATGTCTGATGGGTCATGGGAAGTATTCATCAAGGTGTTTGAGGAGTTGTTTGTTTGTTTTTTGCTGTCTTATCTCTGGGCAGTCTGTTGCCATCTGCAGCTAGGATGTGGCTGTGTATTTTATATTAAATTAAATACTTATTTACAAGGGCCTTGAGGCTGTGAATTTGCAATTTGCATGATGATGAGTGAAGTTAGATAGGAATAACTTTTGGTCACTGCCTGCTCCTCTTGGTCTGACCCATTCTGAGCTTGAAGACCTTCCAGGCATCCTACAAAAGCTAGTTGTGGAACAGATTTGGGCTGGAAGATGAATGGGATGCCCCTGGCAGCCAGTATGTTTCCAGAGCATTTTCATTTGTATCATTGTCCAGCTGAAGTAGGATGTTACTTGGATTTGTTTTTTGCAAGTCGTTGCTTGGTGCATTTTATTTTCATTGTGGTATTTTTTCCACTGGTCAGTTAGTTTTAAATCTGTTTCAGAGAGCTCAGACCTTTTAAAAGAGCACACTTTTCTCCAATGTTAAATCCAGCTAAAACAGCCTAGAATGAACTGGAGCACTGGCCTAGAAAGGAACGGCTTCACAGCCCATTACTGATCCCCTGAGCCATCTTATCCCCTTTACTGTCATGTAATGTTTGTTTAATGTAAAATTTCCATATAAAGCCAAACAAAATAAAACCCAAAAAGCAGAACAGCAGCTCTTTGGTGTTAAGATATTAAAATGTGAAGGTAGTGAAAACAAGATTTCCTTTCATAAGTGCATTAGCGACCTTAGGGGAACCCTCAGCAGGGAAATGCCACGATGGTGAGAAAAGGCTCATCTCAGAAGGTGGATGAGGTGTTTGGCAGCATCGGCTGGAGTCCCTGGGGAGTTTTGTTTTCAGCTTTAAGGGAGTGGAGACCCTTGTGGGAGCTGGGAGGGTTTCTAAAATAAGTGCTCTGGGCCAGTTACCAAGTGCATGTTACCAAGTATATCTGGGCAGGAGTGTGTCACTGTGTGACTTACTCAGGATTGCTGGAAGCACGTCATTCAATGAGTCACTGAGGATTTCTATGCATGAGTGACTGTTTCTGTGCTTGGATATGAATAAATAACATTCAGAGCCTCCAGTCATTCTAAAGAGTTTTAATCAAGGCTATCAAATAACTGGATTGTCACAAACCATCGCTTGCTGAATTTATTCACGAGGTTTCAGGGACTAAAGTAAATTCAGTATCCCAGCAGTTTCTCCCAGGTCTTTTAAAGTTCCCAGGAAGATCAAAGGAGGGCCCTTAATTAAGATCCTTGAAAATGTGGAACCCAAATGGGATCACTTGTGTGAAAGGTGCAAGTGATATGTTGAGAGGCCTGTGCACATACCCCCTCTTGTGGGATGCTTTCAAGCTCAACAAGTGCCTCTGCTGTCACTGGTGGATCTGTCTAGTTTTGCACGGTGTCGGGTGTTGAGTACAACATTCATCTGATGGTGAGCTGGGGACTGGAGGTACTTGGCAAGGCGGATAGAATGTGCAAAACACAGGTGACAGCCTGAAAATGCTTGCTGAAGGTGCTGGGAGAAGGCAAGGGAGAGAATTTCAGAGCTCTCTTGCTGAGCGTATGTTAACGTTACACGTTTTCACACAGGCCTGCTGGGTCTGGCACTTCCAGCAAGGCACTCACCTGGGCTGCCCCTGCATTCCCACTGCTCCCCCCTGCCACCCTGGCCTTGCCCTAACTCTGCCTTGCACTGGCACCCAGGGGAACATTTGTGTCACAGCCTCCCCCACATGCAGATCTGTCATTTCATCTTGATCTCTCGCATGTCGTCATTCCCCCACCACCATGGTGTGGCACAGGTGAAGATAAAAGA
>JAWWLV010000144.1:10984172-11008298 GCA_035041135.1 Platyrinchus mystaceus | reverse complement strand
TTTGAGCAGCAAACAAACTTTAGTAGCATATGCAGGAATATCATTAAATATGCTTAATGTGCTGCAGCTACACAGCATTTTGTCCATAACCTGCAGAAATGGAAGTCTGGATGTACTGAGCTTGTAAAACTCCCTGTGACAGCACCGTCTGGTGTCTTCCAATAATGCTATTTATGCTATTTTTAGGGAAAGGAAAGAAATATCCTGACAACTTTTAAAGCTAAATTTGTATATAAACAAAGGAGATTTCCTGGATCATCTAGTCCAAATCTTGCTCTTGCACACAATCATTTAATAACTCCTTCACATCAGTTTATCACATCTTCTTTAGGTAGTATCACATCTTCCAGTTAAATAGTAAGAAAATTTAACAGTTCTGTTAATTAAAAGCTTTCCTCCATTTTTTTCTCTGTATTCATTTATACATGGTCAACCTGCCATCTTTTTCTTAAGTACCAAATCCTAAATTGCTGTTTTCCTTCCACTGCATTTAGGCCTCTTGATATACCAACAGAGGGCAATTAAATCCCCTTGTTGCAAAGCTTTTTACTTTTTCATGAATAATTCTTTACTTCCTCAGTCTTCTAACTGCCCTTTTCTGCATCTTCTACAAGAGCAGTTCCAGGTGTCTTTCCTTGCGACCTCGTGTGAAAGGATTTGTATGCCCCCCATTGCTGCTGATCCTGCCTGCTAATGATTTTTAAGGCCACATTTGAAGGGGGAAAGGGTGTTAATGGGATCTTTGTGACATTATCATCTTCATGAACTAGTATCCCAAACAATAAGCTTCCAGTTAAGATCAGAAGTATGTATTTTCAGTCTGTGAATTCATGACCTGCCATTATGCACTATTGAGTTTCATCACATCTCTCTCAGTTAGATCAATAAGGTTCTCCTGTGTTCCTTTCTCCCTGTTGCCAATGGCATCTTATTTTATGTCATCAATGAATTCCCCATTTTGTTTGTCTGCACTATGGTATTAACGATCATGTTAAATACGATCAGTCCCAGGAATCTCTCTCGGGAAACCTCTGTAAGTAACCTCGCCCATCTCTTTTCAGGAGAACATATTACTGTGTTCTATTTGCCCAAGTGTGTTTGCTGCCTGTGTGACACTGTTTAAATCCTCTATTGAAGCTCATCAGCATGATGTATTAGTAGAGGAAAACACCCAATTAATTCAGGTATATGCTTCCTGTCTCTCAGAAAAGATCAGGAGTCTCTGCATATGTCTGAATTGCCACACATAAACATTCCCACCATTATTCTGGGTACATCTGTTTTTCATTACTGCGTTCAGAGGCTTGTTGGTGGTTGCTCAAGGAGCAAGCTGCAGAATGTCCAGTGAGCAAGTAATTTTGTCTGTGTGACCACTGCCTCTTCTGCAGCATATTCACTGTTATGTTTCAATCAAAATAATGTGAAGCAGGATTCTGCTACTAATTTGAAAACTGCAGTAGTATTTAATATATATTGTCCACAATAATCAGTGTGTTCTTCCACACAGAGACTCAGCTCTGTATTTCTTTTAGGCAAAGAACGGCAACCTCTACTTCCAAGATTTTTCATTGCACCACAGAAGTTACGAGCCACCTGACTAGCACTTAGCATGACTCTCTTCATTCAAGATCATATGAACATCCAGAATAAGGCACAGATCATCTCTAATCACGCATTTCTCTGCAGCATCTGCAGCATATTCCACTCATTACATAGTCTTGGCTAATACATTTCCAATTCGTCTGCTTTTTTTGGAAAGAATCTCTTTTATAGGTTACAGCTTGTTTCACGTTCTTCACAGTATTTCCCCTGGAAGATGATTAAAACACTAGAAACCAACACCATTTTGGAGCTTGTGTGTTAAGACATTCTAGCTCAGCAGGACTGCACTTTACTCTGTGTGTGTCTCAGCACCAGAGCAGCCAGCACAGATGCAGATATACAGATCTGAGCGTTATTCCACACTTAAGCTAAATGCTGTCTCCAGTTGGTCAGGCTGACTGTTCAAGGAAGATGCTCATCACAGTAGTTCCTTCATTTCCCCCCCATGACATAGACTATGGAAGATGTTAAGCTTAACATCTGTAGCTTAACATTAACAAAGGTTGGCCCTGGTCAACCTTTGATGTTTTGATTACACGTGCTCTGCCTTAGAAGGTGACAAGTAGGCAAGGAGCAGTAAGTAAGGGGAACACTTGTAATCAAGTTATTGGTGTCCTGCAGGAGAAACCTGGCTCGGATGGCAGGAAGAGCTGGCCCGCTGCTGACACCTTGGCTACCCTGCAGAGCTGGGGCTGGGTTTGGTCTGTTCACTTTTTCTCTGAGACATTTAAATACCTCCCTTTGTAGGAGAGCAAGGAAAATAACCTACTAGCAGCAGAAAAGTTTTGATATTTTTACACTGCAAACGAAAAGCCAGTATTTTGACTAAGGGCTGAATACGCTTCTACATGAAATTAATGAGAAATGTGGAAAATGCAGAAAGTTTAAGGGAACTGAGTGAGCTGTTATGGAAGAGGAAGAAACTGTAGAAAGATGACATTTCTTTCAAATGCTGTATATTTTTAGGAAGCTATAATAGAACAAGGAATGGGCAGAAAGGTGTTCATCATCATCAATCTCCTGGGTTCTTGTACTTTACCAAAAAATCTCTAATGAAAGTAGGCACTTAACAAATGTGACCAGGCATGGCAAGTTTTGCCCCTGGGACACAGAGAGCACCATCTTAATATGAAAACTTACTAGAGATCAAAGAAGGCAAAGCTTCTTTGAACTCTTCTCATAATTTTAAAATGGAAATATCACTTTACCTATACATTTTATTGAACTTTTCCTATAGCTCCATGAGGAGTTTATTTTGGCTCCAACAGAGGGGTTTTTTTCTGGAACTCCACTCTGAAGCTTTCTGTAGAGTATCAAAGCATTATCAAGAATATTTCAGATTGACCTAAGTAAATCAAATCAGAACTACAGTGGCAACTATAGTAATTCAAACAATGTTACAGAAGAATGAAGCAGTATTGCAATTTAAAGCACGATTCAGGAATAAAGTGACAGGTAATTTATCTATTAGCATATGAATAGGAAGATGGATGAAGTATTAACAATGTCAGTTAGGACAAGAAGAGATGTAATGCTCAATTAACTCTCTAAATGAACAAACACAATGTGTTTTTTAACTCAAAGCACAGTATTGGCAGCAAATGGGTGAGGGCATGGTATTGCTTTATCCTTTGTGTGGTCTCCAAGTGTTAACATCTGTTCTTCTCCAGCTGTAAAAAAGAATCAATTTCATTCTTCTAGCTGGGAAAGGCAAAAGAACTCCTTGTCCTGAGCACCTGCAGAGAGATCATATCTCCATCAACTTTCCCCGCTGTCCATCAGCCTCAAGAAACCTTCAAGCTGCACTGAAGTTGACACTAACCCCAAGTCTCTCCCAGCCAGCACCTGCTTGGACCCAACCCCTGTGGGGACTTGTCACACTCAGAGCAGAGGGAACTGACCCAAACCTTCTGAGAGCAGAGAGAAAGGTGGGATTTCTCATCTACCCTGTGGTGAATATTCTCCATAGGTTTGCTTTTGCCTGTGCCTAGTTCAATGCAGAATCACTGACCTTTGGGAACATCTAGGTCCTATATAGAATAAGGCATCAAATTTGCATGCTCTGAATTGCTTGCTGGAGGATCTTTCCATTAGTGATAAAGGAAGCCAATGTAACCTACTTTGGGCTTTTTCAATATCCTGCAATGCCATCTTCAGTATTCTTCTGGATTAAGATTTCTAATTTCCAGGTAAATCTCTATTTCATCAGAATTTAGGCAGCCTAGTCTTTTAAACCTTTTGCTATTTTATCCCTTGGAATGTCCCAAGATGCTGAGATAGAGGTCCACAAAATAACATGGGATTCCATTAAAGAGGAGTTTAATAATCTGGCAGAGATTATTCACCTTTAACTGAAGCAATTCCTAGCCATTCCCTTTGAGATTGTTTGGAATTTTGGGTACAGCCACACGATCCAGCACAATCTAAGCATAACAAGTTACCTTTTAAACCCAAAAGAGTATAAACTAATGAACTTTACCTTTTGAAAGAGCAATCTAACACAGTATTGCAGCACATAGTAGAGGTAGTCATACAGTGAATTTCAACATTGCTCATTATCAGCTGTTACCTAAATCCAGCCTCTGAATTTTTATATATCAAGAATCCGAAGCTGGAGTTCCCCTCACACCACTTCTTTTCTACTTATTGACCCTATTTCATATACTCAAGTTTGAATTTGATGGCCTTGTAGTTTTCTGCAAGGTATACTTCAGCTGGAATTATTGTCACTCCAAAAACACAGAAAACAGGGAGGAGAATTTGTAATGTCTTATTAAAGTAATATATAACATTAAAAATTCAGAGATACACCCCTCACCCTGATGCTACAGAGACTTTAAAATCATTTTCAGTAGGATATAAAAGTAGAGATTGTGCTTTTCACTGTAATTCTGGCAAGGATATTTGTGATCGTGTTGATTGAGTGCCTTGTATGCTTCTATGGGCTTGGGTTTTTTGAAGGAGAGAACACAGGGTAGAGTAATAGGTGGCAAATGTCTTGCTGGCCTAAGGAAGAACTTATTTACAGCCATTTGAATGTTCATTGAAAGCATGGTTTTCTTGTGCCGGGATCAGAACAGAGCTCTGGGGGATCTCAGATATTCCTGTGAACAGAAACAAACAACGTGGGAAGAACCACCATCAACTATTGCACCACACTGGGTGATTTTAAATCAAAGCATTTACGTAGTTAATTGTAGTTCAGCTTTCAGCAACAAAAGTGCTCAAGTATTCTGTTTGTTTCATTCAGGAGTACTTTCAAGGTAAAAAGTGACCCCTAGATTATAAATTAATTGTGAAGAATTTCACATCTTGCACTTAAAACATGATTTCCAGGGGTGTTTGTTTGTTTAATTTGAATATAAGAGCAGATTGTCTTTCACTTCCCAGCACAATCACCCTTCTGAATTTTTTCCAGTGGACAAGCACTGTTTAATCAGCTACTTTTGCTCTGAGTTGCATTGTCTAGTTTAATATTTGATTCCTGTTATGCTTTTATCCACTAGCTTAAAGAGCCTATTAATACCTATTGTTATATCCCTGTGAAGGTACTTACACAATGTATTCATATCACCTCTCTTCTTGGGAAGCTGAATAGATTGGGCACCTGAAATGTCTCCCTGGAGAGGAATTACTTCAAATTATTTTTAGGGTTCCTTTCTTAACCTTCTCAAGCATTTCACTATCTTTTTGGTTTTTAAATGTAGATCCAAAAACTGGACAGCCTCCAGTATTTGTCTCACTGGTGCTTCATGCAGAGAGAAAATCACTTCCCTATTCCTACTTATTACTCCTCTGAAACATCCAAGGCTAGCTGCATCCTCTTTAGGCCCCTTTTCCCTAGTAGTGTAGCACAATTCCTTCCTCCTCTGACCCCCAAACCCTTCCCTTTGTGTACTGCTCCAGAGCAGCTGGCAGCTTCAGTCACCTGGAGCCGTGTTTTTGCATTAAGCTCCATTAAAGGACATTCTGTTTCAACCAAGTTCATCTTATCTGCTCTGTAATAGGTTACACATGTAATGAGAATGTCATGTATCATTTTCAAAAACCTTTTACAGACATAGTTGTGTAACTTTACTAACCACACTGATAATTTCCTCACAAAAATATGAATCATGTTTGCTTGGCAGGTCACTTCCCATAAAAACAGACTTTATCCCCATATATTGGATTTTTTTTTCTCTCTTGTTTTTCTTGGGGTTGGTTAATGTTAGGCTAATCAGCCTGTAACAACCTGGTCACCATAATTAGTTTTTCTGGATCTCATCAGGAAACTGAACACTAAATTTTTCCAGATATTCCTATTATGCCAAGATTTCCTTGAAGCAGTGCCAGAGAGCTGGCACTCTTGCCCTTTCTTTTGGGATCATGTGTCATTTTTCTGGGTGTGCTGTTTTTTATATGTTCTTAGGAAATGTTTTTTAATATCTCTTTTATGAGTCAATTATCTGGCAAACACATCTTTCTTTCCAAATACAATCCTGAAATATTTATTAATAATTTTTTAATAATTTTTTAATTCTCCTAATAATACTCCTCATGCTTCCAAATACACAAACGCTTTATTGCCCACAGCCCTTACATGGGATTGGATTTTCCAAAGACATGGATCTTCCCCTTACAGCTTTTGCTTCCCTGATGAAATCTCAGCACTTTCTAATTAATGTTGATTGCCATCTACTTTTGTCTTTCAATGTTAGTTCTACATGTTAATTTTTTTCTTCTCAGTTGCTGACTTTGCTTTTCCAAGAATGGGTTTTCAAGTAAAGTTTTCCTCTTGCTTGATGGTAAAATTTTTGGTAAACCAAAAAAATTTTCCTGTAAACGTCTCTATTTTACTTCCCCTATTCACGTGAACATTTTTTTTCTCCCAAATGCACTTTTTTCAGCTTTGGGGAAATAACTTTTTCAAAGCACCATGAGCGTGTGTAAAATACTGTTAAGGTTGCCACCTGTTTGCCTGGATCAATGGCAGCTATGAATATAAACCAGAAACAGGCGAATATTGACACAAGCAAGGACTCATCTGAATGAAAGTGAATGGTATTTCTAGCAGCGGATTTTAATGACAAGGAGCGTAAAATCAGCACTACCTAATTAATCTTGTGAGACATTCTTCTATTACTGAATCCGGTGATGGAAAAGTGGAATTCTTGCCAGTCATTTGCGATAGTATATACAGGCATAGAGTCAGTTGTGTTTCGATTCGTTTCAGAGGCGTCAGGGTCGTGGCCAAAATTCTTTTGGGGTGTTTCATACTCTAAAAATCCCCAGGCTTTCTTCTAGCCAAAATTAAACATACTGTTTAACCATCGGTGCCCGGGGAGTTTGGGTATTTCCAGAGAGCGGCTTCGAGGCTTTGCCTTCGAGGTTCTCTGGGTGCCTGTCACTTACACCCGAGTTTGGTAAACGCGCCTATCCGGAAAAGAGGAGAGAACACCAAAATCCAAGCAGAAGCCGGGGCTCAGCTGAAGGTGGGACGGATCGATCGCCCGGCACCCGCTCCCACGCGGTCCTCGGGCCGGTCCTGCCGCCCCACTGCCGGAAGGTGGAGCCCCCGCGCCACTCCCGCCGCCGGCGCTGCCCGCGCCCGCCCCGGGGGTGCAGCCCCTCCGCGGGACCGGGGAGAGAGCAGCCCCTCCGCCGGGCAGCCCCTGCTCCGGGCAGCCCCTCCGCCGGGCAGCGCCTTCACGGGGAGTGCAGCCTCTCGTCCGGAGCGGGGAGCGCAGCCCTTCCGCCGGGCAGCCCCTCCGATAGACCGGGTCTCGCTGCCCTCTTCTCCGGGCAGCCCCTCCGCCGCGCAGCCCCATCGGCGGGGCCGGGGCGGGAACCGCGCCGCGCTCCGTGCGCATGGAACTCCCCCCCGCGCTGCAGCCGCGCCGCCTCCTCCGCGCCTTCCCCCGGCCGCGCTGCCAGCAGCGGGGGAGGCAGCTGTGCGGGCAGGGCGAGGGAGGGGGGAGGAAGGGGTAGGAGGGGAGGGAGCGAGGAGGGAGAGGTGGAGGGCGGGGACGGGGCCAGCCCGAGGAAATCAAACGGCCCCGACATGAATTAGGCAGCGGCCGCAGAGGGGAGGGCCCCCTCCCCCTCCGTCGGTCCCCGCACGGCGCCCGGCGGCGGCAGCGCCGCCCCGCTCGGAGCGGCGGCTCGGGGCGCGCACGCACACACGGACCGGCGGCGGCCGGGCGGGCGGGGGGGCCGGCAGATGAAGATGGCAATGTCTGTGATCCAAGCGTGCCGCAGCCTGGCGCTCTCAACATGGCTGCTGTCCTTTTGTTTCGTGCATCTGCTGTGCCTGGACTTCACCGTGGCCGAGAAGGAGGAGTGGTACACGGCCTTCGTCAACATCACCTACGCCGACCCGGCGGGCGGCGGCGCCGAGCTCCGCAGCGAGAAGAGCGAGTGCGGGCGGTACGGCGAGCAGTCGCCCAAGCAGGACGCCCGCGGGCAGGTGGCCCTGTCCGCCTCGCCCGCCGACCGCTTCGCCTGCGACCCCGGCACCCGCTTCAACGCCCCGGCGCCGGGCAAGAGCTGGGTGGCCCTGATCCCGCGGGGAAACTGCACCTACAAGGACAAGATCCGCCACGCTGCCGCCCAGAACGCCTCCGCCGTCGTCATCTACAACGTGGGCTCCAGCAACGCCAACGAGACCATCACCATGCCCCACGCAGGTGAGCCCCGCTGCCCCCAGGTCTGTGCGGAGTGGGCGGATGGATGGACGCCGTTTTCCAGCCCGCTCTGATGTCCCGTATCCTTGGGGTGGGAGCTGCTGGAGGGGGGAAGGTGTCCTCGCACCTCCTGACAGGGAGCAGGGGGGGCTGTGGGCCTCGCCGAGTGGTGGGTGCCCATCAGGGGCGAGGGGGGGAGCGGAGCAACCTGTCCATGCTGCCATGGCAAAGGATGGATGTGCTGCTAGCATATCCATACCAGTGCACGCCGGTGCTCCAAGGGTGAAAAGTTTGGGACGTGTAAAGTTTGGGGCTAGTCGGAAGAATGGTTGGGACGCTGAGCCCACTGCGGGGCACCCGTGTTTTGTTGTGTCCCGAGGGTCCTCTGGCAGGTGCTGTGTGTGATCGAGACCTTCAGAAGAGAAGCGTAGCGGTGTGGTGCAGGCTTATCAGGAGCTGCAATAAAGTAGGGAACACGGTGTCCACTGTCTTGGCTGCGATAGTGTAAAAGCTGTGAGATCAAGTAGGAATGTCGAGGATCTGATTTGGTGAGAACATGAGATATTTTGTCCAGAACTGGGATGGGGGGGAGTGTTTCACTCTCCCAGGTGAACGATCAGATGGAGTTAGTGCTTGCAGTGTCAGCACATGGGTGCTTGGCTCCCAACATGTGCTCGTCAGCTGGAACCAAGGCAAAATCCAGTCATCGCAAACAACCTAAACCTTGGCTTATGCCCACGAAAAAAAAACCCCACCGACTTTGTAACAATGTTTGATCTGAAATAATCTTGTTTTAAAAACAGTTTACCAGATTTATATTTAGGGACAGTATTTTCTGCCAGGGGTCACTGGTCTGTTATACCAGCTGCCTATGCGTGGAGACAAAATGCCACCTATTGTGAAATCTCAGTTTGGTTTCCATCCAGTCACTAATCATGCCCAGCTGTTTCATGCCAGCAGAGTCTCAGCAGAGTTAGGGGTAGATTGAAACACAGAAATGCTGCAAAACAGGATGTTATTCTAATGACATTTTAAATTTCCACAGTAAACTAGCAAGCATGGATGTGCTGAGAAGCAATTTGTTGCCCAACTATAGTGCTATAATGCTGCTGATGCAAAAGTAGCTCTTTTGGAACCTCTTATGTGCAGCCTCTTCGGGAGATTAACCATTTATTTTGGGCAATTTCATGTTTCATTGCTGGGGTTGGTGGAAGATGGGGGGTTTTTTAGTGCTTTCCTTTGGGTTTGTAAGACAAGCAATTCATAACCTCTTGAGCTTCTTAAAACTGTGCTTTATAACCTGCACATGGTTTGCTAGCTGTTCAGCTTATACTTCTTGCTACTTAAAGTATCACAGATTATATACTAAGCAGTATAAAGTAGCAGGAGCTTGGCATACTTACGCATCCTCAAAGTAAAGCCCAGGCTGTTCTAAAATTTAAGATGCAGCATCGCTTGTTCTTCTGTAGCGGGTTTCTCTAAAACTGCCAACATGTTGGATCAATTAATGGCTTGCCTGTTTCTGAAGTATGCACTAAGCTGTTTTCCCACACAAATGGTGTTTTATTAAGAAACAGTGGGAGTAAAAAATGTGTCTAACCTTTTCAAATGTTAGAGCTTTGGTTTGTTTTAAAGTTCTAAGATGAAGTAAGCAGGGAAACTTTCTTACTGCAAATGGCCTCAGATTTAAAAAATACGAACATTGTATCAGTTATCGTGGGGGAATCTTCTTTCTGTCATATGACTCTGGAGGGTTTGTTCCGAGAATCCTTTCTGAGTACTGAATTGATACCCAACAGTGGGATTGTACAGTGCCACGGGCTGAAATGAAAGGAAACTTGCAGAAAATAATCTGAACTTGTGGAACATGATCACTGAGACTGGAGAGCTTTGCTGATTGATTGGATGAGGTTGTCTTCTTCATTTTAAGGATTTTTGTTCAGCAAAGTTGAGTAATGATTGTTGGGCTTACCTTAGAGAAAACCTGCCTTCTGCACACAGTCAAAACTGAGAGGAGTTTTAGAGTCTCAGTCTGCTGGAACAGGAGGAAAGTCAATTATTTTTAAATATTTGGCAAACTAGCAGGAATTCAGAACTAGATTTGTCTTTACTTTCCCTCTGGTACCGGTGTTATGCTGAGACAGAGTGAATATACAAGCTGTGTAAAATTATGTCAGAAGTCAGAAACTTACAGCCTTTGACGCCTGCTTGTTTCCAGTCTGAACGATAGCACAAGATTCAAGGGAAGAATGAATCAGGTTCTTGCTTTCTGAGTTCAGCAGCATCTGCAGTGCTCTGCCCACGCCAAATCCTGGAGTGGGAAGAAAAAAATTCCATCCTGGAAAATACTTGGAGGGTGAGAGGGGAGGGTGAAATATGACCTAAAAAGCAATTTAAAAGTCAAAAGAAATATGCTGTTACTCCTTTTTTTTTTTTCCTCTCTCAAGATTTTTTTTTTTGAGGTTTCATAGAAGCTTAAACAAACTCTTTCTATACAGAAAAGTGTATCCTGTTGCATAACTATGTGGATCCTGCCCTTACTATAGAACTGTTACTCCTAAGAGGTGTTTTATATGCATTCTTGTCTTCTGTATGCTTTGCCTTTCTCTTAACTGTCATTTTATCTCTTTTTGCTGCTTTTTCTGCTCCTCTCACCCTCAATCTTGCTTCTTCATGTCTGTCCCTGTGCTTCATTCCCCCTCTTGACCACATTGTTGTGCCACTTCATAGTGCTTTGCCCTTGCCGCTTTCTTCCCAAAGCTCTCTTTCTGCTGCCAAAGATATTACCTCACAGCTCTATGTTTAATTATATTTCCTGTTCTCTGCTACAGTGCCTGCCAATGACCCTTTGCTCATGTTGTGCCTCCTGATTTTAAAATCTGTAGGCAACTGTAGTAAGACTCAGTGCTTCAAGTTGAAGGAGGTTCATAGACCTCCTTCTCAGCACCCCCAAACCAAAACCAGGGTAGTGTTATGTCGAATCCTGTTATGCAAATCTTAAAATGTGACTCTCTGGGATTTATTTATAGTGCACCAGACAGAATAGACAAAGTGTGCTATTTGAACCGGTTCAGTCACCGCATGGAAAGCCTTTGCTTTCGGGGAGCTTGCGCTGAGGTCACTGCTTGCACATCCAGAACGGTGAGGTGGAGTTGTGACATCTGCATTCACAGGGAATGCAGAGCTCTGGGGTTCTCCTGGTAGGATGCACTCTGTACATCACCTGCTGCAGCCTTTGCAAACTGGCATCTTTATGTTTATTGGCTTGAAGTATGACATAGGAACTGTGAGTATGACTTCATTTGCTTTTTGAGTAAGTAGATTTTAACTAGAGAAGAAACAAAAGCTTTTAGAATTTCTATTTCAGATGCTTTGCATTTCTCCTAAATCAACTTTCCTGGCATAATATTACTCTTAATAATATAGAGGATGTTCTTTTTTCTCCAGAAGAATAATCCATGGTATTGGCTAGGGTTTCAGCTCTTTTTTGAGGGAACCTAGGTTGACCACTTCTAACTTAGGTACCTGTCAGGTGCTTGGGGCTAGGGAGGAATGTTAACTGTGACTGTACATGATTCATATGTGGGTAAAAATCAAATCTGTAGTGTTCTCTACAGTTTGTAACATTCAGTTTGAATTCTGAGGTGCATCAGATTATCTCAAAGAATGGATATGCTTTTTATGTGAAGCAAATTTCATCCCAAGTATTTTGCACCAGAAGCATATGTGAGTCAGGCAGTTTTGCATTCTCCGTATTTCATTGCTTTTCCAGTGCATGCCATCACAAATTTTAAGTCATGTGCTGCACATATGACAGCCCTTTTGCAATGAAGGGCAGATGCCTCATTTTTTGTAATTGCTTGTACACTCTGGCAGCAATTAGCAGCTGTATCTTGGAGACATGAACCTCATCTGTGGTCTAAGAGGACTCTGACTTCTTCCCTCCCTCCCTGGCCCTCAAGTGCACTATGTGTGCACCAAATTGCATGAGGAGGGCATGGCCATCCCACTGCAAAATCAGATGTGTCCCTCTGCACATACTGCGAATGTGGCCAGCCTTAATCTGAGTGCATTCAGTTCAATAGCAGTTTCTTCCCTTGTACTCAGATTTTTGTTCTGTGATCAATGACTAGTCTTGCCTTTTACGTAGTTTAAGATGTGTTGGTAGTAGTTTTGGCTTTGGACTCCCCTGTAGATTTCTACTGATATGCAAATTAAACTTTTGAAGTTGAAAATTTCTCTCTTTACAGACTTAATTCAGCACTGTAGCTACATTTGTTTCTTTACTAAAACAATTGTTTTCCTAAACTTTTGTTGAATTCTAATGAGGAAAGTGTGCTGGCAGCATTTACATTGAATTTACATATGGCTAAGTGTGAATTAATTGAGGGCTGGCAATTTCAGGCTTCTGGGGCCTGCCATAATTGTTTTCTCTTCCAGGCACCCAAGATTGATTCCTAACAGAAACTAACTCGGTGCTGGAGGGAGATGGAGATTAGTACATCTCTGAGGTTTATCCACTGAGGCATGACTGGGATGTGCTGCCATCCTTAGGAGCTCCTTGATCTGTCATGGAGGCCTGGCTGTCATCAGTTTTTTAAAATCTAGTTCTCTGTGTTTATTAAAATCCAGGATTTATAGCACTTGCTAGAGCCAGCAGCAGTGCCAGCGAGCTGTCCCACTGCACTGGCTGGTGAGCCACACTTCTGCCTGCTAGCTCTGCTGTGGTGCAGGGCTAGACTGCTCTACTGCCCATGTGTTCAGCTGTGCCAAGCGGAGAGGGCACTTGGTGGTGTTAGGTAACACACCTAACTGAATTAAAAGCAATGAATCTGACCTACAAGAACTAGAGAAATAATGTTAGTCTCTGATGCTACTTGGGAAGCCACTTCAGCGCTGGGGCACTGAGTTTTGTCCTTAGATGAGAGGCTTTTGGCCTTGTTGAGCCTCGCGTCATCTTTCAGCCTCGCAACTGGTTCGTGTTGTTCATGCCTTCAGAGCCCGCTGCAGACAGCAGAAAGAACATGAGTCCACTGTGCTTTGGATCAAGTTGTAAGGGACAGCTCTTCCCACAAAACCGTGAAGTATTGGTTCATTGGAGATGCCATTGATCCTCCAAGCTTACTGATTGCAAAAGCAGTTAGATTTCTGCACGTCCTTCGGTTACCTGCAACGTTTGTTTGCAGTGATATTCATACAAGTGCTCTCTTCAGATCTCTGCAGTAGGAAGTGACACAGCAAGAAGACAATCTTCCTCAGGAACAAAGCTGTATCTGCATCAATGCTAACTGCTGCCTGTTAATCTGGAGCACCTCTGGTTTACAGTCTTTAGGAGAATGGCTTGCTTTTGACAAAGCAATGGTTTGTTCTAGTCCCATTGGTATTTTGCCTTTAAAATGGTAAATGTTAGCTTGGGTTATTAGAATATTGTGGCAGTCTGCAGCTAGTGTGGTAACAATTGTAGCTCCCTAATTGATGCAGATGTATTTCTGTGCTGCCTCCCTTCATGGTGCATCACAGACCCCAGGAACATTTTCAGCAAAAGGGAGAGAAAGTTAGTTCAGTGTTGGCACTCTTAGAGTCTCTTTTTCCTAGTAAGAGAGCAGCACACTTTTGACTTTTCTCATGTAAGCAAAGGCCTAAAAGAACCCATTATTTTGCTACACTTGTTTGATGGAACTCATAGTGCATTGTCACGTGAAATGACTGAGTTTCAAGTGACGTCTGCTGAGACTATGAGCCAGGCTGATGAGGAGTTAGATCTTTATGAAGGAATAGCCCAACAACTTCTCCACTTCCCAGTAATTTCTGCATAGCTAACCTGCACAGAAACAGCATTCATTTCAAGACAAGCCCCACTTCTGCCCTTTCAGCTGCATTTGAGCACTAGTCACTTGATGACTCCTTTGGTACCGAAGGGGGTGAACAATACAATCATTGACTCATAGAAATCAGATATGGGAAAAATCGAGTAGTCCATGTAATCTGTCACTTTAGGAATGCAGGACTGCTTCCTACAGTGTTACCATCCCCTACCATCACAGTGGTTTTTGCTTAGGAAAGAATTTTGGGATGCTTAGAACCAAATGCAATCTGTGTAAGGGGAATGATGCTGAGGCAACAGATACAAAATGTGGGAGGATGTTAATTAGTAATACTATATCTTGCAGGAGTATTTAATTCTTGTAACTTCCACAAAGGCATAGCTGCTAAAGGATAAAATTTAAAACCCAACTGTATCCATTGTACCACACAGTTTAAGGGAGTTACACAGCAATTGTAAGAAGAAGGAAGCGGCAAAATATTTTGTAACTGTTTGTGTCCAAACGGGCTTTACTGTCCTGTGTCGTGATTCCACAGTGGGATGTGACCCAGGCTTTCAGTTGTGACCAGTTCTCTCTCCTCATTTCACTACACAGTGTTTTGGTTTCTCTGCAAAAGAAATCAAAAAGCTTAGGCCACAGGTCAGGTACTGCACAGTTTTACCAGGTCCTGAACGTGGATGAGCAGGGGTCAAGGACCCCTCAGGGTATCTTGCTTGTTCATGAGTTCATCATGCATTTAGATGTAGTGTCTCAGAACATAATTTTATTAAGGACTAAAATTTCTCTTACCTGGAGGAGAAAAGCCAAACCGCTTAGGTGAAACTTCAACTTTTAAAATTTACCATATTAAGGCTACCAGCTTTTTATCTACTATCTGATGCACTGGCCACATTAGTGTAATTAGAAGTAATTCTTCAGCCAAGATAGGTTGAAAATTAGTGATTTAGGTGCTTACCACGCTGCTGGAAACAATGTTTTTTGGTTAAAAAACAGATGCATGGAAACACCTCTTCTTTCATCAGTTCTAGTAGATGGAGAAAGGTTGTAAATATTGGTTTGCTTATGAAACAACAATTCTATGTAGCTGTGTTTTATGAGAGAGGCTTAACAAGAGCATTCTTTACTTTCTGGCTCCTCTTCAATAAATTATTTGAAATAAACCTTAGAAAACTGAACTGAGGAGAAATGGAGACAATGAAAAGATTAAACTGTTTTATTGGTATTCTACATCGAAATATGAAAAGCTAGTATATTTGTTTCTTTGCTACTTAAGGATATAATAGCTTTTTCAAATAACTGTTCATTTCTTTTCCCTCTCAAGAGTGACTTATAAATAACATTAATAAAGTGAAGTACCTGTTCATTTGCTTCTGACAGTATAATCATAGTGATATTCAATTATACTGCTAGACCTAAGGGTCTGTCAGAATTTCAAACTCGAATTTGATATGTTTAACTGTGTTTATGTATGTAATAGAGCCTGCTGTAAATTGGAAAGGTAGCCCATTTATTCACAGTTTGAGAAAAAATTAGAGGGGAAAAAAATGTTTATCTTTTTAGTTCCCAGATCACAGAAACACAAATTACAGCCATGGAACTCCATAGAGTCCTGGCTTGAGTATGCCTTGTATACTCCTTAAACATAGATAGAAGCATTACATCTGCATAGGAATGTGGTTCCTCCAGGAATACATGGAGTAGGGTGGGTTGGCAAGTGCTCCCTTGTGCTACACGCTTAATGAAACATAGCATTTTAAAATTAATTTATACTCTTGAGCCTTTATCATGAGAGAGGACCCCAGCAGAGGGATGCTCCATAACAAAGCAGTTCTCTTTGTATGGTTTTCTACCCAGACAGACCCCTACTATTGTCATATTTTTCTATGAACCATCATCATTTTTCACTGAACATTGGCTTAGTTATATAGGATTTTATTCGTCCTCATAATTTGTTCCATACCTTGTGCTTCCTCCCTTTTTATATGCTCTTACGTTTGCCTCTTACTGTTCAAGCCTCTCCTTACAAGACATCTTTTTTTGCAAGTTGTTGTAAAAATATCTCACCAGATAATATATGTATTTTAAAAGGAATTATACATCACATTAATCTCTGGCTTCCGGCTTCATAAATCACACACCATTAAAATGTGCTCTTCTATTTGTTGCTTGATCTTGCAGTCCTTGTCAAAAAATTCATTTCTAGTATGGTCAGTGTTACATTGCAATGAATGTGCCTGGCATTACACAGCAGCAGTAAGAATGAACTCAAAAGCCTAGAAGCTAGTTTCATCTTTAGTTAACATGGATGTCTAATCTTAAGATTGCTGTAAACTGTGTCAGCATTAGTTGAATGTGTGTTGTGGGTTAAGACCCAATACAATAAGCTGTATGGTTTTATTGTTTTGGTTAAATTGATTTGTGGAGAACTTGAGAAGCTTTGGCTCCTAATTGCTACTGTCATACTAGCAGAGCATTTTCAGTTCCTCAGGATCAAAGCTCTGAGTGTCTAACAAGTTTCACAATAAAAGGTTTCTTGGGTTTTCCAATTATGCAGGAGTTCTCTATCAGCATCTGATAAAGATCTTTGTGGGTTTACATCCCGTGATGCTAAAGCATTCATAGTCTTTTTCCTTTTCCATTTCAGTGTTTTCTGTTAGAAGACAGAAATATATTTCTGCTTTTCCTTTGTGTTAGAGGATCTTAAACCTTTGCCCATATTTCTGGGAGATGTCTGTGTTTGTACTCAGAAATAAATAAATCTTTGAAACAGAACAGTTTGATGCTGCAGTCACATTCATGATTGCTTCTTATACTTACATAGAATATGCTTTCCCCTCTTGTGCCTTTTTAAGCTTTTATTACATGCTCATTGTCTCCTGGTTTTACCTGCCAGTATCATGTTCCTTGACAGAGGCAACTTTCCCAAGATTGTGTAATCTCTGTGCCTGGTCTCTTATTGCTCTCTATGTGCCCAGGTCTTTGAAGTACCATCTGCTTGTCTATCAAATTCATACCTTTACTAAATACTCTTTCAGGACTTCTCATGCTGGAAAATGAGCTGTCTGATTAAAATACATTATGTCTTGTTATAATACTGCCTTTGATGTGTTTGTCTTGCCTTTTTTTTTCTTCAATCCTGTATCCTCTTTATTTTCTTCTTAGTTTTTTCTCTCTCTCTTTTTTTTTCTCCTTTACTATCCATGCTTCCAATAATCTTCCCTTGGACTTCTCACCCTTTTTTTTCTTGCCTTCTTCACTTCTCCCTTTATGTGCTCTGAACCTGTTTTTCATCTCTTCTATTTTTTTTTTCTTTTCCTTTCTGCCCACTCCTTGCTAGGTTGACAAAAGTAGGTAAAGACTATTAGCTTTGTATACAAAGTTGACTGTAAGATGAAGCAGAGCAGGATTATTGCCTTTTGATTGCTTTTCCTTTGCAGTTGACTCTGAGTTTAAAGAGCATCTGCTGTCTGCTGCTCAGGGTGGGCTTGGCCATCAGCTGGGCATAGCACATTTGCTATGCATAGAAGGGGGTTTGTGCTGAACACTCCTACGTCTTTTTCATGAATTCTTAAAAGACTAAATTATGGTCTCCTTCGTGAGAAGAGGCAGATTCTTCTCTTTCATGCCTTTATGGAAGAAGATTAAGTTTCCCCTCACTGGGTGCTAGAAACACTGATGGGAAACTTTTCCAAAACTGTTTTACTTTGGTAGGAAAATGGATTTTCAACGAAAAACTGTTTTGGAAAGCTCTTGTTCTCTGAAGAGATGTCTTACAGGTCTGAGTTTTAATAAAGATTTTATTTTAGTAAATATTTAATGTCTCAGAATTTCAGGTTCAGGAACAGTTTGGTTTTCCTTTCCCTTTTTTTTGATGATATATTACATTTTAATCAGCTTCTACCAGCTTTAGACACTATTTCCCCTCCAGAGCACAGACCTGCCTTCTTCCCAACTCACATGTTACACTTCTCCAGGAATCAATGCATGCATTTGATCACAAGTATTATTTAAAGAAATTGACTTCACGTTTGCAATGCTGAATTTCTTTTCCCTGTGATGGTGTGACAACAGCTTTCTGTCTTCCCACAGTGCAGTCCCTAAGCTATCAGATTTTTGGCTCTTGTTGTGTGTCCTTACAGGCAGGCTCGGCATGACTTCAGCACGAGACACAGAGGAATGATACGAGATAGAGATTGCCCTCATAGACAAAGGCATAACAGGGATCAGTAGTTGTCAATGGAAGTGAGACAAATTCAGGCTTGTAGTAAGATGCAATTTCCTAAATGGTTGTCCATACCTTAATGCTATTTGAATGGGATTGGACAGCTCTCTAAATGTCAAATGTTGGAAAAAATTCTCTGGGAAAATTATGGTAGTATGTGTACAAGGCAGGTTGGAGAAGGTGGTCATGGTAGTTCTTTATGCTTTTACAGTACCTCTGGAACTACCACTCAGCTCTTTTCCACACCTGGAGACTAAAAACAGCTGAGGCAGAAGCTCTGCAGCATGGGCGAGGGTAAACCCTGTGGCCTGAAGCATCAGCTTTGCAAGACAGGATCTCTGCAAAGACCTTAGCTGGGTAACAGTGATGATGAACCAGAACATTTCTTTGTGACTGTTGCTCATAGGAGAGGAAACTGCAAAAAAAGGCACTTGCAAGAAAAACATAGTCTGAGCCACTTCTATTTTTTGTGTCTGAAGGTGGCTAACAAATGCAGAGGGCTGCCTGTAAGCCTCCACAAAACAAGCATTTGCTGGAGCATCTGTCTTGCATCATGAGAGAAGTTGAAAGCGTTTCTCTTCCAAAACTTTTATTTAAATGTTGAATGCCAGCAGAAGGGAAT
The DNA here is from genome assembly GCA_035041135.1 of Platyrinchus mystaceus. Classification (NCBI taxonomy): domain Eukaryota; kingdom Metazoa; phylum Chordata; class Aves; order Passeriformes; family Tyrannidae; genus Platyrinchus; species Platyrinchus mystaceus. The sequence goes on along the minus strand of JAWWLV010000144.1, from coordinate 10,989,362 downwards.
GTCATGATTGAATACAACCTAGTGCAACAAAGCTATCACAGGTGAGGATGAAATAGTTCAAAAGGCAGTAGGACTGTCATTCACTTTGCCAGAGAAACAGCTAAAATAGCCACTAGATGAAAGTCATGTGAATGAACCTGAATCCTGAAGAGGTGAATTCATGTTGATGAAAAAATAATATCCACCAAAGTAGCTTGTGACCCCTGTGGGATCATCAGTGGGAAGACATTCTTTCTCTCAGAGACCCTGAAACTACTTTGACTAATCCATACATCTTAATCCTCATTTCAGTTCTGCACTGATTCTGATTTCTCACTGGTACTTACTTGTCATGATCTTTGACATTTTCTTTTTTGCTGCCTCACTACTGTTTGTCCCAGTTCCTCCTTGGAGCCTTTACAGGTGGTGGGGATGTTCCCTGAGGTGATGAGGTTCTTGGTCAGCTTGTGCTCCAGTTTGAGCATGAATGTTTTCTAGTTGCCTTTAGCAGTTTTGCACGTCGGTTGGTGTTTGAGAAAGGAGCATTGTATTGTTCACAGAGTGCTGCCCAACTGGATCAACAGGTGAATTAGATAAAGCTACCAAAGAGCTTAACTGTATGTGAAAGTGCTGAGTTATGTCTAAGCCAGTCAGGGTTCTCTAGTGTGTATTGATTCTTCAGGGAACTCATCTGTCATCTTCACTCCCCTGACCTACTAACCCCTGCCTAAGAAACTACACAGGAAAATTTCTTTTTTCCATGTTTTGGCTTGTGGGGGTTTTTTTGTGGGTTTTTTTTTCTTCCTCCCAATCTAGAGACATCATCTTTTCTTTATCAAAGACCCAGACAGCCTTTTTTCCTCCCTTTTTTTTTCCTCTACTAACCAGAACTTATTGCGATGCAAGTTATGAGACACCATAGCCAATTTTTAAGAGAAAATTATGACTGTATAACTATTTGTTTCTGAAGTTTCTAATGGTTGTTAGTTCAAGGAAATTTTTGGTGTTAGAGAACTGATATTTGGTTTCTAAATATGCATGACATCACTTCTTTCTGTGATAATTAAGGGCTTCATTCCTATTAACTAATTTATGTAACCATCTTTCTACTATTAGGCTTATGGAAAATAACAAAGCAAGCACTGAATTTTTAGTATTGAGTATCTTCTACTGAGTATCTTGTACCTTTGTAGTGTGGAGTCTGTTCTTAGTTCTCAACCATTGCTATGCTGAGTCAGCACAATGATTGCTGTTGGTCTTTCTGTGTCCACAAACCAGGAACATTTTTCACCAATGCAAAGATAACTTTGCAGATTTTATCACAAAGCTGTTGTCTTTGGCTCTGACTAGAGCCAAATCTGTTGTGGATTAGCCTGCAAAACAGGAGCTACTGTGTATATTAAAGCAATAGACTGCTTGGTAGTAATGGTAGCAGGGAGGCAATTCTAACTGTGTCTAACCTGGACTAATATAGAAACTGCAGATGAGACCGATACTTAAAAACCACTTCTCACTTTACTAAGGCCATGCTTTTGCTGCCATAAAACTCACTAGTAAGTAGGTATTTTAAAATTTAGGTTAGACATTATTTCTAATGTCTGCATTACGTTAAATTAATTTGGAGAATGCTTGATGTCCCAGTTCAGGACAATGTTTGTACAAGTGGTTATAGTTAAGCTCACAATCAGTTCTTGCTGAGAATGGGCCACAAGTTGAGCACCTTGACTAAAAGTCACTGAAAGTGGTTTTAGGAGAAAATGTCATCTATGAAAGATGCAGAAGTGTCTGATGCAGCCCACATTCTTATTACTAAGAATGTTACTGTGGTCATCCTGGGTGAATAGTTAAGGTCCTCACAATAAGGCACTTTTTTATAATTGTAAAGATAAGATACATATACTTTATGTATTTCATAGAACGGGTTTTTTATAAATACTTATTAAAAAGAGATGCTTTAGTTGTATTTCATTTTCCCACACGGTTTGGCTTTCTAGGTTATCAGGCATGTCTGCATTACAGTAAGAAGCAAAGGTGCCCCTCTCACCTTTCAGTGAACACTGTGCCACTTCCATCTGTGGAAGAGTTGACCACCCAAACCCTATAAAACCCAGATGCTGTCTGTTCTTCACTGTGTTTTATTTGATGTCTGTTACCAGTGCATGCAGAGGAACAATCAGAGCTGTGAGAAGCATGGATAGCTGGTTAGTTATTTGCAGGTGGCTTAGAGATATACATCAACCAGTCATTTGTACTTGCTAGGTGAGTTAGAGGAGTTCATGTAATTTAGAATAGACACACAGCATTTCTTGCTAATCAGGGAGTTGCCTAATTTGGAAATACATACTCTAAGGCCAATCTGATACACAGCAGCTCCAAAATTTACACCCATTCCAGTTTGGGAGTAATTATTATAATGTTTTGCAGATTTGGTTCCAATAGATAAAATTTTTCATCCTCCCTTGTGGCCTTATCAGTCTGTCAGCTTCATTTTGCTTTGAGAAATTCAGGAGAGGTTTCCTTGATGTCCCCAGTGGTACACAGGACATAACTTTCAGCCACAGTTGCTTGAGTTGTGTTGAAAGGATGGGAAACTGTAGCCAAGGAGGAGGGAAGTGTAACATTAACAGACATTCCTCCCTTAGACATTCCTAACAAGCTAACTGCCATATTTAGTTAAAGGGATCTGCCTGGAAATAATGCAATACTTACTTTTAATAACCTTTAAGTATGTATGGGTGCTCCCTGACAACTGTTGTAACACACAGTAAGACTTGCTAGGAAAATGTTAATGTAGGATATGCAAGTATTGATGAATACCTGAGCTGACTCAGTAGTGTCTTGAGTGCTCTGCAAACCTGTATTTATCACCACAAGCCTCAAAGATATTCCATAATCTCAATGTGAATGGCCTGCAGTAGGGTGGAGGTGATTAGCATCCATTTGTAAGTGTTATGCTTTTCACAGGCCTGGGCCCGAGTTTGCCTTCTCCTGTGTGTCCTTGTTTAATAAAACAGAATTGGAATCCATCCATCAGCGAATTGCTGCAGGTTTGATTAATTCGTAAATAAACCTGATATTCATGCTGTTATCCAACAGTTGTCTCCACTTGTTGGCAAGAGTTTCAGGATCTGAGATTGCGTTAAGTCTTTAATAAAGTGCTCCATATTAAGTCAACTTTAAAAAAAAACCAAAAACCATCAATTTCAATTTGATTTCCTTTTAATAATGGCAATGTCCCTATCACTGAAATGGATAATATCCACAGCATGTAAGCACCCCCAGGCTATAGCAGTGAAGAGGTTGTACCTTTTTCTTTGAAGGGGTGCTGCACTGTGCAGACTTGGTATCATGAAAACTGAAAGAATATGTGAAGTTTTAAATAGGCCAATGAATTCTAAGTCCACTTCTCTAGCTGCTTTGAAGAAGCACACAAAGGACTTGGCTGGAAAAGTCACAAGAAGTTCACAGGGAAAAACCTCTCCAGCAGCAGTATAAGGATCTCAGTAGTTATTACGTGGAGTATTGGGATTAGACTGGGCTTTAAGCTGACTTTTCCCAGGCCATACGTTCCTCATGCAGACTGCTTTTCAGACAAGCTCGGGTCTGATTTCTGAACTTTCAGGTTAGTCACCATTTAAGAGTCTCCAAAGTTCCCATTTCATTTATTTGTATTTTTTAATGTTATGAAGAGAAAACTGGTAACTGTCCTGTAAATTCCATCTTTCCTTTAGAAAAAAATCTTTCCCTTAGAAAAAGCATTATAAGTGTGCTGATTGCCAGCAATGCACTTACCTATGCCATTAATTTGTAACCTCTGCTTCTGAAATCCTAACCGTGCTGAAGTCAATGCCAAACCTTCCTACGGATTTCATTGCCAGGTAATTAAACCAAGAAAATAAATACCTGAGCTCATTGTATCTTCTGCTGCCCTCATAGCATTTAACACATTTTACAGTACAGAAGAGCCCCATTCATCACAACCCAAATGGTATAATACCAGTCTTTCACCAGCAGTCAAAGTGAAGTATTAATAGTCAGCACTTCATATGAATTGTTTACATCTATTGGATTCAGGTAACACAGCAGACAACACCAGGGCTTCATTAAGATCATTTTGTAATTGAGTAAAATGACAGGCCAGCCTGTGAGTGCCTTGATCCTTTAAGTATTAACTGGCATGATTTCTCCAGTGCATTTAATAGAGGGTTCACCTGGCTTCAAGTGATTGTAGAAATTATTATAGTCGTTGTTACATTTATGATACAAATAGAAGTTCATTTTCTTACCTTTTGAAGTACTTGAGAACAGTACATGTCTTACGTGTATTTCTGACAGTGGGCTTCAAAACATGTTTTTCCTGAAATCTACTGACAGCTAAAATTTAGTGCTTCTTGCAGGGCTCACAGCTTTTGTTTGAAATGAAGGGAATCTGGTGGTGTGGTGTGGTGCTGTTAGAGCTGTGCTGCGGGAGGAGGCTGAGAAGCTGGGTGTGCAGGATGCACGTCCCTGCTAGCTCATCTCCAAGAGCAGCAAGAGGGGTTACTGCCTGACAACAGTCAGAGTTGAGATAAAACCTTCTGAATCTCGAGCAGGTACTGGCTGGATGCGCTGCAAACGTACCTGTTCTAAATTGGGAGAGTGAGAGCAGCATGGTTTTCACACCTTTCTTCACTAACTGGTATACTAAGAAGGAATGGCAATGATGACAGCCTTATCACGAGGGGAATGCTTCCCTGGTGGTTGTTAGGAGGTTAGGTTGTTAGGAGAATGCTCAAAATTAACAGTGAAGGAGTGAAATCTGCGTTTTATGCCATCCATCTATATACTGAATAAATGTGGACAGTTGTCACAAAATAGACACCGAGTCTATCCACATTAAGCCTAAACCTAAACGGTTTCCTGTCTGACCAAGTTAAGATGGCATTTCATGTGGGCTGAATTTGTTCAAGACAGAGGATTAGCTATTAGATTTTGAAATATGTGGTTGGTCAGTGATTGTTTTTTTCTTTCTCTTTTTTTTTCTGGAAACACCATTCAGCTGAAGAGACCCCAATGCAGACAATACCACATTGTGATTTCAGTGTATTTGTCCTAGTGTGAATATTGTGTTTTGAGTGATACTGATCTATTTTGAGAGTTTGTGGGGTTTTCAAAACCACTGCTATGTTAATCTCATTTAGGTTCTGTAACATGCTTCAGATCACTCTTTTT
>JAWWLV010000144.1:10958200-10971677 GCA_035041135.1 Platyrinchus mystaceus | reverse complement strand
AATCCAGTAACGAGGTATTTGAATTAGTTTGGTTTTGCCGTGGCCAAGTTCAGGTTAAAAGTTTGGTAGTTTTCTCTGTGTGGTTTTTGTTCAATGCTGGCTGAAAAGAAAAAACATAAATGCAACAAACTTTACATTTTAAGCACGCATCTTTTTGCATAGGTGTGAATCTTCATTTGCTTGCTTTAATGACACTGTAAGTTTGTTCTTTTGCATATTACTGTTTCAGATTGTGTCCGGTTTAGTGTGAAGATTTACATTATTATGCAAGCTCTTAATTTGATACGAAAAATTGTAAATAGCTAATGGCTATGACCTTCAGGGATTTAACTTTGGTCTTTTTTGAGGGATGCTAAGCACTTGCAACTCTTCTTTCCCATTAGCAGAAACAGTGGCCACTCAGGACCTTTGAAATGCACATCACAAATCTATCTACTAGAAAATAGCCATGATCCTCAGAAGCCCATTTCTTGGCATATTTCAGAACTATTAACAAAGTAAAGGTGATTATCTCTGGGCAAATGCTCCACTGTATAATTAAGGGCGTAGTTTTGAGTGTTTCAACAATCAGAGTAGTTTTGACCCTGAAATATGCTATAGCACGTCCCCAGGCTGCCTTCTCCTGGAAAGCATCACCTGAAGTTTATTAATACCAAACCTTGAGCAGCAAAAGCATTTAAAACTTGAAGTTTTTCTACTGGGCCCTATGGCACCATTTCGATTGAATGGCTCCTTTTCCCCATCCCTGAGCATATTTTCCTTAGCACTCTTACCTGTAGTAATGTGCCCAGTGATTCAGACCTATTCACCAGGAATAATTTTCATTTGAACCTGCTCAGAGGTGAATACAAATGCCTGTAAATAAGCAAAACTGACTTTCTTCATCTGTCATTGGAGAGGCGTCTTAAAAAACAAAAATACAAATGACACTGGATGACAGCACACAAAAGATGTTCTGTTTTACTCAAATTAAAAAAAAAAGGAGGTGCAGTTAACAGTAGACCAGAATGGAAAGTTGGAAAATTAACTTGACTAGGTGCATGTCATTATTAGAAAAGATCTGTAAATGATCAAGTTATGGATTCTTTGTGTCCTTGGATTGTCCCTTTTCTTTGACATTGACCAAATAGCCTTTAGCAGGTCCATGGATTGTGCAGTGCTTATTCTTTCTGTGACAGCTATTAATTAAGATGCAGCAAGGTTTGTTTGTATGGAAGTCTAGGTACCAGGAACACTTGTAAGATCGTGGCAATCATAATGAATTGACCTGCTTTCCCTTCCCGGTGGAGCAAATACCAAGAGCTTCCCAATACTTACTGATCTGTTCTTGGAGAGTTTCCAGTGGAATAACTTTGTCCCATTTTCAGAGTACTTTCTGTAACATACTGAGGGTTTGAGTAACATGTAAAGTGCCTGAGTGATTGCAAGCCCCCAGAGGGATAAAATTAGGAGTGAGCTTCCTTGTGAAATATCCCATAATTTGTAATGTTAAGGATGACTCAGGAAAAGATTATCAATAGGGCAGGACACAGATGAGATGAGAACTTGGACAAGAGATGTAAATATGTTGATGGTCATGAATAAATGTCTTTGGTACATTAAGAATATGTTTTTCTAACACTCTTTGAACAGGATTAAACTGAAATATAGGCATGGGAGTAAAGGATCTAGCCAGCTCCTCTAAAAACATGGAAGATATTCCATCAGGTTTTTACTGGTGGGCAATTTGTCTGATGATAGTGATGGATCCTCCATATGCTCAATGGATTAATTTTGCACTTTGATAATTTCTCTGAAAAGGTTGGGCAGTACAGCAGCAACCTGTGACCAGAAGCTCAAAGAGCAGCAAAAACAGCTGGTAATTCCCCATTTGGAGTTGTACTCCACAAACTCCCCAGTTGCCATCAGTGAGTGTACAGTTGCCAGTGGTGATGACTGGGTGGAAAATCAGATATATACTTCTGTTTATTAACACTCAAAAAATAAAAAAGTCACATTTTTAGCTAAGTCTGGCTTTTAAATTCTGATGGTCAAAAAAGATGTAGTGTTTCCCTTGGAAAGGCATTTACATTGGGCAAGGGTTCAATCTGAGTGGATGGAATTAAACAGAGATTATTTAGTACTGTTTAATGAGCAAAGATTGATTAGTCAGGTATAGAGGCACAATATTCTTCCTTTCTCTGGAAGATTTTTTCAGATCAAATTTCTAATTCAGTGTCAAAGATAACTTCATCAACTTGTAATGAGCTGGAGCTGAATTGTACATGAGACAGAGAGTTGTGTGATGGAAGCATCTGAATGTGTATGAGGGAAAGGAGGGAGGGATTCTAGCTTGTTTAGAAAATAAAATGCATCATTAATCTAAATATGACAGTAGCATAAGCTGTGAGAATTGTCTTCCAAACAGCATGCCATGAGCCTGCTTTGTTTGCTGCTCTCTGCCAGCTGCAATCATGTTTTTGCCTAACTGCTGGTTTGCTTTCCTGGCGCTTGGATGAACCGATTGCTGCCTCTGCCAGAAAAGAGCATTGCAGGGAAAGACTGTCTGAAAAACATCCACTGAAAGAATAATCTGCTCAGGTGCAGTGTAGTGGGAATGAAGGTGCAGAGAAGAGAGATGCCAGTTCGTCACCATTCCCAGCTAAATCTGAACATCAGGGAGAGACTTTGTGTCCTCTGCCTGGAGTCTTAGAAAGAGATGTGCGCACTCAGGAGTGATGTGTCAAAGCTAGTGGGAGAAAAGGGTTTGATATGAAAAATCTGGCTGCAAAAGCTGGGTTTGTTTCATTTTTATTCCTGTTGGGAGTGATCTTTAGAATGATCACCTTTCTATGTTGCTACTCTTCTTCAAAAGCGAGAGACAAAGGGAGTTAGAGGACAGAATATGAATACCTAATAATTTCATGTGCTTGTCACCACACTATTTTGCATTCATTACGGTAGATTTCTCCCTTCTTTGAATAGATGTTTCTCCTTTAAACACTCTGCAAGTTTTTTTTGTGGGGTTTGTTGTTTTTTGTTTTTGGGTTTTTTTAAATAACAAAAAGGTCACAGACAAGTGAGTTCAAAAGCTAATAAAAATAAAGCAAACAGCAATTATGCATAAGAAAGGCATGGAGAAATATGCATATGTGTACAGGAAGTTTTTAAATAAACTGAATATAAATACTGTGGAAGCAGAAGTGCTGCCAGCAGGATAATTATATAATTGATGTGCTTGTCTGTGAAACCGCTTTTTCTATGGTTTGATATATAGCTCCACTAATGAGGTGGGTCTCAGTCCCAGAATTTGATCTGCTGTTCCATATGAAATATTCTTCACACAGACAGCTCTATGGAGCCTTTTGGAAGTGGAACACAACTCTTCTAGGTAATGCTTATTGTGTCTTGCTGGTTTCTGGGCCACGCTATTTGCCACTTCCCATTTAGGGGAAGATGGTAGCGGGAGTTGGTACAAATAGAAAATTAGAGTCACGTTGTGCACACAGCAATTGGGCTCTCCTTTCCCACAGCAGTCACGTTTATTTAGATGTATTTCCCTGATTGCTTTTGTAACTGAGTTCTCATTGAGCCTCCTTTGCTAAATAATCATACTCTTCATCTCGTGCTTAAGCAGAAACTGATCTAGTGGGCAGATTGATGTGCTGATGAAGTCCAGAAGGTCAGGAAAAATGATGGGGTTAATAGGTGTGTGACTGGAAGAATCAGTTAGTCTTGCTGTTGTTTTACACTGAAGTACTGATGTTTTGAAAAATAACTGAGTCTAAGCTGAATATTGCATTATCTGGGACCAGTGAGATGACTCTGGGTGAAAATTGATTTTACTGTTTCGCTTCATTTGAAGATTATCAGATATTTTTTCTTGCTCTCTTTTGGTTTTCCGCTATCTGAATTCTCTTCATGTCTTAGAGCTTTCCTTGTAACTTTGGGTCCTCCTTATGTGGGCACAGGCTCCAGAGCTCCGCTGTTTTCTTTCAGAAGGGCAGGAAGATGAGAGATCCTCAGGATTTCTCTTTCCCCCTTTGTCTTGTTTCCATCTTTCCATTTCTTATCCCCTGAGAAGAATCCCACAAAACAGTATTTCTTTGCCTGCTAGTGAGGGACTGTCTCTCAAACCCCCATTCCCTGAGCAGTGTGTCTCCACCACGTGCCAGGGCTTAACGCTGACAGGCACGTTTTGACGAGTATTTTTTCTGTAGTCCTTAAGAGAACAGTTATTAGTAACTAATAGCAAGACTCCAACCTACTCCTGTTTCCTAACATTCTGTCTCTTCGATCCCCATATATTTGTGTGCTAATTTATGTTCTCGAGTGCAAACGAGGAGGCTTCAAATCTGGAATCTGCTGCATTTTAGTAGGTAGGTTTAAAATACTTACAAGTGTTTTGCTATTAGTACGCTTTAGACCAAAGCATGAAGGAGACTAAAGATACAGACAGGAAGTTTCAGTTGTATATCCCAGAGTCACGCATGATTGTGCAATATGAACCTGGACAAGAGATGCCAATGAGATGGGACAGCATCTGTCCACTGACCCAAAAGGATCTGCTTTTCTGCTCTGCCCGCCTTGGCTTTGCTATTTACACATCAAAGTTGGCATTTAAACCTTTATGGAGGTATGGTTCCTTAGTTCTGAAAAGGCACAGAGCTTGAAAAAAACAGGTGACAAACCATTTAAAGGACAATATATTGCCAGGGTTTATGCACACAGCCTCAGATGGGAAACATGCCATCAGGGTTACTTACATGTTTGCTGTTGAGAGCAAAAAAAACCCCTGGTTTTGGAGGCAGGATCCAGTCACTTAAGCAGAGATTTGTAGTACCCTTCTAGGCATTGTAGCACACCCTGCTGCCCACTGGGCTGCCAGAGGTCCTGTGTCATACCTGCCAGCCCTGTGCAGGTTCCTCACATACCCTAAGGAGCGTAAAGCAGCTCAGGGCACCTTTGTTCAGGCCATTGAATTTGGTGGCAGGAGGAAATGTCTGGGGAGGATACTGGAAGAAAATGCCAGGAACATTGGGCAGCAGAGGAAGAACTGCCAGAGCACATGATAAGGGGGATGAGAGTGAGGCAAATAAAGAGTGTAGGTGCTGGGGAGCATGCAGATAATTAAAGAAACTTAAAATATAGGAGCCTGGTTTTTATGCACTGACATGTGCTTCTTGACAGAAAATCACATTAGCGACTTCCTCCTGCTGTAACAGAAAAGTAGTTCAGGCTGGATTTGTCTTTCCATAGATCTTTCGATTTATATAATATGTTGCTGTTCTGGGGGTTATGTTTGTTGACAGAATTCCTCTCCAAAGGGTTTGCAGTCTGCAAACTCACTTATTTGTCAGTACTGTATGTAACTAATATGAACCAAATTGATGGTTCAGAATTGTCTTGAAATAGATTGATCTTGGCGTGAGGAGATATTTTCAAGGAAGTATAAAGCCAAAAAATAGAGGTAAAGAGAATATATGCAGCAAAGCCATGACTGGAGAGTCATTAGCAATGATACCACTCACTAGGCCAAACTTAAAATTCAAATGTGAAGAAATGTAGCCTATGTATGCTGCAGCGGGAAGCAGTATCTGGATAAGCCACTGAGAAGTGAAAGCCAGTTTTATGAATTTAAACAAAAAGTTCATGCATTTAAAAGTCTGACTGTAGACAGAGTAACTTGGGAGTGAGTCAGCCTGGTGGCCAGGAGCTGGCAGCGAGCTCTGCTCGGGATGGAGCCGAGCCAAGTCAGCACTGCTGGGCAAACCTGCACTCCCTGGCAGCCCAGCCTGGGCACAGGATCCCCCCAGAGGAAGAGGTGAGGAGGGAGCAGGGGAAAACAGAGAGGCAGGGAGCCCGGAGAGAATGGTTTGCAGGACTGTGCCTGTGCAGTGCCTGGCTGCACCTCTCCAGAGGCTGCAGAGCCACATGCTCCAAGCCCTGCCACGGCACCGGCAGCTGGCTGGGCTCTGTCCTTCCCTGACCTAATGTCGTCTTGGGCATCTGCCTGATCTGTCTAAGCCTAGAGCTGGCTCCAAGTTACCCAGTGAATTACTGTCCCAGGACAATTACTCAGTATTATTCTTACTGAGTTGTCAAGAGCTAAGTTAGCTCAGATCTTAGCCAGCACAACGTGTGGTCAGTACATTTGAATTATTGCTTTTAACTTTGTGGAGAAGGAGAGCAGTTGAATATATCATCTAAGGTATACTGAGAGAAATCTTTAATATCCATAGACGACTATGGATGCTTGACTGATTTGATTTCCTTCTCTTGTCTAATGTTCTCTTTTTTTTTTCCCATTGAAGACAAGTACTATGTTCATGCATATTCTTTTTTAGTGGTTACCCTCACTTCCCTGCGTTGAGCAGCTCTTGCAGAAGAGTTCATTGCTACAGCCACTGCCTCTGGCAGGTCATTTGTGAAGTTCAGGTTCTTTTCTCCTGATATTACAGTCATGGATAAATCTCACTTACAAATTTTACTGCTGTCCTTGACAAGGTGAAGTTATTAACACTCATTTACAGCCTGTAAGAGGAGATGTCTGGAGATGAAGTGCAGCGCTACTAAAACATTAGTGTATCTGTCTGCTTGTTACTGATCATTGCTGTCAGGTGAGGATACCTGTGATACATCTTCCTAACTCATCATCTGAGAATTTTTTCACATGAACCTTTACCAGCATTATTCTGAGCTGGAAGGAGGAGGAAGAGATACACCTGCCAGAATAAAGACGTGCCTGGTTCATGTTGTAATAAAACATAGGAAAGAAAAAAACAAAACAAACTTAGAATACAAATGGGAGGCAAGTGTGAAGGTGGGTTAATTAAATGTTGAGATCTCCAGTTTCCACTGGTAGAAACATTAATGTTTGCTCACAGGATCTGATTTTTTCTTTTTTTTCTTTCTTTTTTCTTTTTTTTTTTACTTAATATGTTGATTTATTTTTTTAATAATCTATTTTATTATTGTTTTGAACTTTCCATTTCAGTGCTTTACAGAAGCCTTTTTTCACCCTCAGCACTGTTTAGGGAAGCTGCTGTCATGGGACTTTTGAGATACTGGTATTGGTGTTGCAGAGGGCAAAACTGTTGCAATTGTCCTCTGAGTGTTGAATAATCTCCCAAAATGGAAGAAGTAGTGGTGCTAATTAATCCTCCTTATAATATGTTAGAAGCTCTGATTCCTGTGTACTTAAATTTCTTTAAATGAAAGAAAAAATGTAAAAGATGCCGTTTTAATTAAATATGAGTAAGATTCTTATTCTTAATGAATCTGTTTATATAGCATTACTTATACCCGGAGAATGACTGCATGTATGTCAGAAATTAAAGGAGAAACATTGAAAACTGTACTCTTGATCTCCCTCACCCTTTCTTACCCATCATGAGTATTTCAGTCCCCTGCTATGAATTTTATTGTATTTCAAAGTACTCTTTCTACCTGCTCTGGTATAGTCTAGCCTCACATATTTCATTTCAAGCCTGCAACCCTCAGCATTCAAATTTCCATCAGTTAAGTTCCTCTTTCCAACCTGTTTTTCCAACCTGTCGGTTTTTCAAAAAGTGCTGTAGGTTTTTTCTGTGTCACTTTTCCCTGTGAGACTTGAAAGTATAGTCATTTTAAGCTTCCACTTTTTTTACTGAGGTGTTGGCTTTTTTTTTCTTTTTATTCCCAGAAAAAGCTCTGAGGTCCAGAAACAGTTTGTAAGGAAAGTTGAGGTTCATGCAGAATTAGGAATCTTTTCTTTCCTCCACAGTGTGCTCTCATCCCCTAGGCTGCTTGACATTCAGATCATCTTTTATCTGAGGACTTGTTTCCACAATGAAGATGAGTGACTTCCCCTCAGCCTCATCACTATCTTTGAATGAGCCCAGCACCCTCACTGTTTTAAGAGGCTTCTGGAGCATCCCACACTGGGAATATCCCACAGTTGTTGAGTGCTTTGTCGCTACCCAGAGGTTCAGCAAGGTGTGAGGATGTACAACTTCTGAGGCAGGATACTAAACAGGTGAGGTTTTATTTTAGGAAAGACTTGTAGAGCCACGTTTTGTCCAGTCTGCTTTGTAGTGGGAGGGACATTTGTAGGTGGGAGGGACAGGCATGTATCAAAGTCCAGAGGGAGAAAGCAAAACTGTCAGCTTTCTAAGTGCTTCCATGAGTTTTCCAGCCCTAATCAGACCTTACATCAGTCAATTTTTCCAGCTGTGTTTATGAGTAGTTAATCAAGCCCAATACATGGAATTTCTGGGTACATTCAGGATTTTTATTACGTTTCCACAATATCATTCCAGGTTTTAAGATTAACTGTTCTTGTTACAGAGTCCCCACAGAAATGTAAGACAACAATTGCACTGTACCTTGTCTTTCCCCTCTGTGCTGTGTTATGGATATGTATGTACTTAGAAAGATGAGCTGGTTTTGCTCTGAAAACTCACTCTTTTACACTTTGTACACAGTAGGAGAAAGCTCCTGTACCTCTTCCCTTTTTTTTATTTTTCTCTCCCAGTGAACTATTAATGAATTATTCATCCAAAAGTCTCAGAAGGCAAAGTATAAAAAGGAAGAGTACCTGAACTCCCTGAGATTTTCATTTTGTGCTTCTTTTCACTAAGAAAATGCTGACATTGTACCTACATCCAGGTCTCTGAAAACACAATGTGGAATATATCATATGTGATCCTGGGAAGATCTGGGTGTGTTTAGGGGCAGAAGCCACTGACTTCAAAAACACAGCTACTGGTAATAAGCTTTTGGGCTGAAGCCTCATCTGCTGAATGTAAACCAGCCAGTTCTGGGCTTTTCACCTTTTCCATCTTACAGTTTTTCTTTTCTCTTGATTTATTCCCTTATTTGTCTTTTTTTTTTTTTTCATCATTCCTTGCTTTATGGGCTTGTGTGTAGAAACGTAAAGCTAATGATGTAATGGATAGATAGTAGTAGAGGGAAAGCTAATATGCATACTTAAAATCTCTGTGGTTCTGCTGGGACCAACATTTTAATACAGCATTAATTTCAAAAGAGTTTACTTGATGATGGAGAAGATTTTTACACTATTGACTTTGATACTTCCTGCTTGGTTGTGTCACAGATGACAGCAATGATTTTAAGACCTTGTTAAAACAGGGAAATTAGGAAATTTGGAGAAAATAATTAATTTGAAGGAATTTAAAGATTAGAATAGTAACTGGTGTATTTAGTGTGGTTCACAATATGTGTCTGTTATGAGTAGTGATCTTTGAAATTAGAATTATATTACTGTTAATAATGGTTTTCTTTGGATCCACTCCTTGTTTTTTTGTCCTCTGCTCTGAAAAGCTTGATCTAAGCTGGTATTAAAAGACCAAGTTCTACTGCATCATATATTGAAGGCTGAATAATTTAGGACAGGTGGACTAATGTTACTTTCATCTAGAATATGGAAAACATTTTGTTTCAGATTTTTTTTAAATAAAAAAGCAGTGCACGTCAAATGGGGATTGATTTGGATAGGAAGATGTATGGAAATGGCAGAACATGTCATAAAAATTTTTACAGAAGTCTTTACATTCTTCCAATATTTTATTAACATTTTATTAGAATTTAATTTTTTTCAATCTGTATTGACATGGATGACACATTCTACAGGGAATAATTTTTTAATAGTCTGATCTGTCATCAGATCCATGAATCCTCCTACCAGTTGTTTCTGCTTGTACATTTTAGCCACTTTTTAGTTAGAAAGATGAATACTGTCCTGACCAAAACCACTAAAATGATGATGATACAAGTTCTAACCGGTTTTATGAGATGAGATGAGCTGTAGCAAAGTTACATCTAAATGCAGTACAAAAATAGACATCAAAGAGAAGAAGTAAATATATTGTTACTTGAAATCTGCTTTGGGGAAAAAATGTTGGTTTTACTAAAATATACCTGTATTTTCCGTTACTTCATAATGTGATTCTAAAATAGTGTAAGATAATGTGAGGTAATTTCCTACATGTGTACCAGTAACTGAATTAGAGGTTGCTTTTTTGTCATTTTGTTGCTGTAATAATGCCTGCAAAATGATGCTTTTCTTTATCCCATGCTCCTTTATGGATGCAGTAAGCTCTAACCCTACAAAGCAGCCTTGCTTTATAAATGGGCTACAGCAAAGAGGCCTGGATGGTGCAGAGATGTTTGCTTTGTGCTTTGTCCCAACAGAGAAAACTGGCCTCTAAAGTCCATCTTACTAATAATAGATTGGTGGGACAAAAGTAAGGCTGAGAAATATACATGGTTTTTTTGTTCATTTTTTACTGGACATTGGAAAGCTGATTTCTGTTGTTTAGCAAATCTAGGAAAATAAATGTGTACAGAACTTTCTTCCATTAATCAATAATAGCGTAGCAGAGAAACACAAAGTAGGATAAATTCAATCGTATTTTACTGCCTTATGGTGAGTAGTTATTCATTCAGGCAGGTTCCTCCCAGAGCACAGAAGAGGGGGAAGAATTAGGCACAGAATTTGAATGACACCCTTATGCTTTCTTTAGCTGCAGTGTTATGGTTTAAATGGAAGATGATCCATCTGGTATTTTCATCCTACATCAAAAGCTCTTTCTTGAAAACTGTTTGTTATGAGAAGGAATAACTAGACTGTCTAGTTTAGTACAGGGTATTCAAGTTGAAAACTGCACCAAATACTTATGTAGATATGGAAAACAGGTCTGCTGGCAGTGGCCAAAGTGACATGACATCAAGATCATCTATCAAATGCAGTGTAGCAGAGGTTGGGAAAGACTTTGCTATGCATAGTGCCTTGTGGTTTTTGCCCTCTAGGAAACGCTACACCTGCTAAACACTAGATTCCTAAACGCTACTGTAAGAACCTTCAAAAAGTAGAACACTGAGAACATATAATATTTGGCAGTGGACGGTTTTAGAGGGTGTAGTGTAACAAAGTGGAGTACAGTGTGATGAAAAATGACATTGAATGTATCTTTTGTGAATATTTCATAAAATATACCCTTTCTATCTCAGAGCTTCTGTCAGCCTTCCATTTCTTGACTTTAACAAAACTTTGTTTATTGACATCAAACTTCTGTGTGGCAGTACTGGGCACAGAAGCAACAACCTCTGGGGAATTTTTGCCCTGCTTCTTGCATTTATTTACTTAAGATGCAATATGAAGGGGATCCACAAAAGATGAAAACATAAGGCATTTTGTACAAGGTGTGGTCCACATCCTTTGTCAGTCTGGTTGCCTTCAGTCTTAATTACTTCCTTTGTCCTACTAGACTGTTATACAGGAGAAGCAAACTCGGGATTTAGAGTGAGAAGCTGAGTAGGTTGTCTCCAGTTTTCTGTTCTCTTGATGCAGTGCCCTGAGAGTGAGGAACTTACACACTTTCCATGAGAACTCATTAATTGGGACAGGCTTCTTTGGTGTTAGATTTTGAGTCTCGGCACTGAAAAGATTTAGGAAAGGTAATTTTATGTAGAATCACAGACTGATAGAATGGCTTGGATTGGAAGGGACCTTAAAGATCGTCTCATTCCAAGATGGAATGATGGCCCCCCCTGCCATGGGCCAGGGCACCTTTCACAAGGCCAAGTTGCTCAGAGCCCCTTCCAACCTGGTCTTGAACACTTCCAAGGATGGGCATCCACAGCTTCTCTGGGCAACCTGTGCCAGTGCCTCACCACTCTCATAAATCTCTTTAGCTTAGAAGAGAGAAGGATGGCGGGTTTTCTACCTCTGGTAGTCCTGATTTCAGTGTGAATATTATGGCTGGTTAATCACTTTATGAAAAGAAGAAAAAGGCAACGGCTTAACCAGATTTGAGGTGTCTGAGGTGCATGCTAGTGTTTTGAAGAGAAACTACTCCAGAAAACTGTGAAGGCCACACACATAACACAGAAGTGGGGGTCATATAGCAACTTGTGCTTTTTGGCAGTGGCGACTTACCCATGGATCCTCTAACGCGGAATGTCTGAGCCCTCGTGCCTGAGATGTGATAAGTGACGTGGCAGATGTGTAGCAGGAGTTCATCCAGGATTTCTTCTAGCTCAGACTGAAATTAGAATAAAAATTTTTCTTGGCTGAAAAGGGGTTGGACTACAAACCCAGCTCAAATTTTGGAGGTCTACAGATCTGTCTAAAGTGATGTAAGAACATCTTGTCTACAGAAGAGATTTGATCATCTGAGTGACTGTTTTGGACTAGCTCTTAAAATCTGTTGGGGAGATAGAAATTTGTCCCTGTAGGTGGTATCTTTCCTTCCTGCTTAGATAAAGACTTAATCCTCAGAGGCTGATTATGTTCAGGCCAGGGATTTGGCTCAGAACCCATTTTGGTGCAAAAGTGCAGGAACTTTGCAGGTTCTTTGCAGCCAAGAACAACTGAACTATAAGCTTATGAAGAGCTCAGCCAAGCTCCCATTAGTGAAACAGCAGTGGAAGAAAAATTTATACATGAAATTTGACTTTATTTCCATTGAAGTCAAGGCATTTTCATTCCAAGAAGAATAAGATCTGGTTTGTTTTTCTTTCAACATTGGAAATGAGTGTCTCACAGATTTTTGAACTCTGTGAAGCATTGTTAGAGATTTTTTTTCCATTTAGTATAATCTCTGCTTCCACTTTCTGAATCCTTTTGTTTGGTCAAAATGATTATTAATATCGTTATAAAAATATATATATGCTACACTGAGGGGAGGTTGTGAATTTTTGAAGAGCTATTAAGTATCCTGACATATTTGCCAGAGCACATTTCTATATCACTAAAGGCATCAGACAGAAAACTATATACACAACTTTAGCTAGAACTTGGGAGAATGTTTTTGTGATTTCAGAGTTGGTTTTATGACAGTATAAATTTCATGGCTCCCCTACAAAAAAAAAAAAAAAATCTGAAACCATATTGTTTCGGTTTATGTTGCCTGTAATTTTTGTGTGGCAAAGAACCAAAACATCCAGAAGAAGCTGTATGTTTGTTTGCCTTTTTATTAACAAGCTGTTGGCTAAATAAATTTCCATTGTTGAATGACTAATACAGTCAAATATTTACGGTACAGACATGGGCAGTTCCTTTTAAAGGCTGTGTAAGAAACACCTGGCCAAATGCCCGAACCTCTCATAAACAGAAACTTCTGGGATTAATGGTCAAGGATTCTGACTAATTGAAGGCCCTAACTCTTAATGAGTGTCAAATGTGCACCTGTTTGCCCCTCTCCATAAATATGTTGCATGGAGGATGTTCTTGTAGGTGGTTATTTGTACTGTAACTTGAGGATCACTTTTCCTGCAGTTCCATTTTATTTCACACGTCTGGGCACATCATTCGCACAGCAGGATGTCAGTGCTGATATTCAGCTGTAATCAATGGCCCTACATATGCACTAAATCAGCTCCTTGGGCTGCACTTAAAAATTCTTCTTGTACTTTTTGCTCTGTATTAGACAACATGGTCAACCGTTTTCTTGGTATGCGTAAGTTCATCAGAATTCCAGTGATTTTGAGATGC
>JAWWLV010000144.1:10934380-10958100 GCA_035041135.1 Platyrinchus mystaceus | reverse complement strand
CACAGGCCCTATGGACAAGGTTAGTCCAAGGCTTCCTTAGGTGTTTGGGAAAATTCCAGCAAGCATTCAGATTTGTTGCAGGGAGAATATGCATATATGCAGCGAGTGTCACTGTGCAGAGGGAGCTGAGAGTCACCCTGTCCCTGCATAGTCACAGCTCACCTGGCTCTAGGGATCCTCAGAGGTGGAGCAACAGAACCCCGGGTTGTATTGACTCATCACTGTTTGAGTCCTCAAGACAGAGATGGGGTAGGGCAGGACCTCTTGCTGACAGCTTTCTTAGGTGCAAAGTAGCAGCAGGGCAGTGCTGTGAGGATGTTTGGCTTCAGTATTATAATGCAGATATGCCAGAGAGATAAAAGTGAAACACGAAAATCTAGAAAGGACAGCCGATGGGCAAGTTGCTTGCTGGTAAGGAAACTAATAAATAGGACATTTAGTGAGCTATAAGTAGTGGCCCTAATCCTCAGTTTAGGATTACAATAAATGAGTGGTTGAACTAAAAATCAATAAGGTGAAACTGTCACTTAGATAATTTCTGTAGTGACTGCCTAAATCCATAAAAACTTCATCTGTTGTCAGATGTGATATCAGATAGCCTGGGGGTATGACTTTCAGAACCTTGTTGTACCTTTGTCCACATCTCCTTTCCTCTTTGCACTGGGGAATGTACTTTACTTAGCTTACTGTACTTTATAAAACTTGCAAAATACTTTCAGTCACTCGGAATAATGGTTTGTTCTTAAAGCCCAGGCAAAATAAATCACAATTCTTAGAACCTGTGTAAACGTGAAAATTATAAAAAACACACACAGGTCCTGATTTTGAAAAACCAGGCATTGTTTTGATGTTGTCAGCTTGTTGCTGTCCAGCTGCTCCAGAAAAGCAGCAGCTGCTGTGCCTCACTGCCTGCTTCTTTCCTGTTAGGTGCTTTATGGTTTAAATCACTTCTTTGGGTGGAGAGAAGCAGATCTCTCTAATTCAGCAACAGCCGTTTGCATTGACTTGACACCAAGAAATAAAACCAACTGAAAAAGATCTCTGCAAGGATAGAGGAGAATAGGCTTAACTAATAAAAAGCTACTGAAAGCAAAATAAAAGAAAAAGAAGACATAGTACTGGGGTTTAACTCTCTACTTAGGAACATAAAAAAACATACCTGCAGTTTTATTCATTTACAAGTAAAGAAAAAAGCTAGTAGGTGAGGTTTATTTGTCTTTTTAAAGTCAGGTTTTCATAATATGCGTTGCTTATAGATCTAGAATAATCACTTAGAGAGCAGCATCCATGTGCTGTGTGGGCATTTTAAGCAAAGAGTTGACTGTCATTACATGAAATCCTTTTGCCTTTTTTGGCTGGAGAAGAAATGCTTCCGAATTCCGTGCAAAGGCAAGAGGAGGACCAGACTGTGCTGGTTAATATTTGTGACTCTTTATGCCGTGTGCTTTTAGCAGTGTGGCATGGCTAGTGGGTAGCTTCCCCCCACCCCCAAATCAGATTATCTAACAGTTAATCTGTTTTGTTGATGTGCTGAGCAACAGCAGCTCGTTCAGGAACAGACTCGGGGCTGGAGGGGGGAGCAGGCTGTTTCAACCCAACATTTTCCTTTTAGTGATTTGTAGGATTAAATTTCAGGCTGTTGCCTATGGAACTTGGCATTAACAGCCAGTGCATTCATCACGTTAGCTTTTCTCCTCAACTTCCCTTATGGAAAAATATAGAGCCGTAGTTTCACCATCAGTGTCCCTTGACCAGCTTCTGTGATTACCCTTTTTCATCACTTTTTAATACTGACCAAAACCTGGGTGGTTAAATTCAGTCCCATCACCTTTTTTTTCTTTTCAGCATATAGAGAATAGTTCTGAATTGAGCAGGAATTGACCTGTGGTACTGTTAACCTCCTACCTTTACAGACAGATTATTAATATTTCTTAGCATATGTGTGAAAACCATCCACATGTAACAAGCCTATTTCCTTCTCACCTAGAGGAAAGATGGAAATATACGTCTTGTTTTGTAAACATTTATTGCACTTTTTCTTGTTTTGATTAAGTCCATTAGTCTGTAGATCTTGCTGTGGATCCCGAGTTCCATTTTATATAGTGCTTGGTAGTTTGTGTGTCTGAATGGTGAAGCCTCTTGCATTCATATTTCTCACTTTTCCTGGCAGAAAGTGGGACAGGGAAGACATAAGTCTAATTAGAGTGAGTGAATCTGTGCCTTGTACGTGCTGCTCAGAGGCTTTGCTGTCTCTTATCCATATTACTGTGACAGCCAAAGAGCACATCACAAGGGCACCCTGGTGTGGACCCCGAGTGCTTTATCTGTATAGATTACTGCAGTGTGTTCATGCAGGGTGGATCCAGACTCTGCAGCTCCAGCTTTCACAAAGCCTCCTCACAAGGGGAAAACAAATTATGTTAGCTAGCAGGCAGCAATTGCTAGAAGGTAAAAGCCTAATGAAATCAAGAAAACGTACAGTTCTTATAGGTTGCAGCAAGTGCTACGGGAAAGGTGAGAGATAATCAAAGCCTTGTAACAGGAACTAAAGCTACAGATAACCTTGTCTTTTCCAGGACTGTGTTTTGCTTCTCTGTGAAAATAGTGTAAGAACACGTTTTGACATCACAGAGATGACATTTCAAACAGTACAGACAGGACTGAGCTAATAACAGCATAGGGGACAAGCCAAGAACTAGACAACACTGTGCATTCAGCTCAAGGCTATCCTCCTCCTCCTCCACAGCTTGCTTCCAAACAGATTGGATGATGTAGGGAAATTTACTTTTCAATTCTGTATCTTAAAGCAATATATGATTTTTACTCATTTCTATAAACTTGGATGTGAGTATCTCTGGTGTATATCCGGCTGGCTGGAAATGAAGGGCAGGAGTAAGAGATTTAAAGAGTCTGTGTATTCTCCCTGGAGGTATTTAAAAGATGTGTAGATGCAGCACTTATGGCCACTTGTTTAGATTTGGACTTGGCAGTGCAGGGTGAATGGTTGGACTCAGTGAATGATCTTAAGGGTCTTTTCCAACCTAAACGGTTCTGTGATTCTATGATAACAGGAAACCTGAGTGAGAAGTCACAGAGTCATACTTTGTGTATTTCATTTGGGAATGTTGTGTTTGCTTAGTAGGACCTGCTAAACTTGTCCCAAGCACTGTAGGGAAACCTCGTGTCTCATTATATACCCATGTTATTGCTACCTGGATATTTCTGTCCATGGAGAGTGTATAAATTGCATGGCAAGGCTGTGTGTAACCTGGGAGCTGCCACAGTCAGAAAAGAGTCCCTTGAGTGACTGGCTCAATACAGGTGGATTTTTAGCTTCTAGACAAATAGCTTGAAGAGTCAGGAGTAAACCTTCTCTGTCTGTCATCACAGGTGTTGGTCTGCCATGTCCTCTCCATTCCATTTCCAAAGGGTGGCAAACAACCGTGTCTGGACCAGCCCAGGTTCTTCAATCATCCGTTTGTCTGTCCTCTCTGAGTTTGCTCTTTTCCCATGTTATATTTTGGGTCTGCCCTGTGTATGACTCTAGACTCCTGCCCCAACCCTTAGTCCTGTCATAAATGTAACCTTTGCACTCTTCTTTGATTATCATAGTCTATCAGTCTGTTTCTAAGTCGGCATCTCATTCTGGAGGGTTTGACACCTTGTACAGTGCCACGTGGTTTTCAGTCCCAGCCCTCTGATTCAGCAAGCAGCTCTGAAACAGCACCAAAATAAAGTACCTGTTTGGCCCTATATGGTTCAGGCACTACTTTTATTTAATTTTCTAGTTTAGGGTCAGTCTGCCTTAGCCCAAGACACAGGATGCAAAAGTCTTCTTTCTTTACCGTTCTAGCTTTCTGTCTCTTTTGGGTCAGTTTCTCCAGTTTCCTCTATTAGGCTTTTGTAACTCCATAAAATCAGTAAGGTTTCGCCATCAGAGCATTTGGCTAATATTGTGTGCCAAACAAAGACATTTTGGAGATTAACTATCTGCCTATCGTGAGTGTGTAAACGCTATTTGCCTATGTAATAAGTTCTTTTAAGTGGCGACTTTTGGCAGCTGCAGTTCAATTTTACCAACTGTTTCTTTCTAAAATCAGAGAAACAGTTGGACTTGATGATCTTGAAGGTTTTTTTCCAACCTTAGTAGCTCTATGATTCTATGACAATACAGGATAGCAAAAGCACAAATGGATTCTATGAAAATATATGGACAGCAAGAGCAGAAATGATACTTTTTAATGTAAACAACTTGCTTGTAGGGAGTTAATGAATGAAGCAACTATTGAAAAACATAGAAAGCATTGTATTATTGACTAGAAATGTGAAGCATCATACATAATTCAAAACCAAATCCCCCAGGAAGAGTTCACATAATGTACATGAACTGTTGAGCGGTTTAATAAACAAGGAAACCAAAAAGGGCAGCATTTGCTGTAATCCAGACATCTTGTTAATGCATACAGGTATTTGCAGCCAAGGGAAAAACATGGCATTTAGCACTGAAGTGTTTCTGAGTGAGAAACAAGATAGGGAGTTGATAATACCACCGTGGTTAAGCACATTAGAGCAATACAGCTGTCTTTTATTCCTAAAATGCGAGAAAATTTTATCAAACCTCTGAAACCTTTGGGGATTCACTTTCCCAATCAGGGGTAGTGATACAGGAGTTTCTAAACTGAGTATCTGCAATTGCTGCACTCCAGCAATATTATGTGTTAGTAACTACAGAACCCATTACCAATATACAACCTGGCAGCAGTTGCCTGATTTTCAACCAGTGTTATAAATGCTTCATGGTAGTGATACAAGAGTTCCAGTTCCTTCTGTAGTAACTTCTTCGTGGGTTCTTGACACTATGAGGAGCTCTAAAAACTTGGTGTTGTAATCAAAGCTTGGGTGAACCAAGCCTTGCTCAAAGTTAAGGTGTGTTGCCATTGATCCATGGAAGTCCCTTTGCATCATTTGGCCCAGATGTTACTTTCTTCTCCACAGCTAAATCTGAAATGCGAATTGCCATCCCAGCAAAAGGCACTGATGTAGATCTTCAATGGGAGAGCTGAACTGCTCCCTTTTCTCAGAGGGTCCTTATTGCCCTTTAGCATTTCGGGTAGCACTCTTGGTCAAACTGTCACCAGCTTGCATAGGCTGCAGGTTCCAGTCAGCAGCAGCCTTGGAATGACTGCAGTTTCTCTGGGGCTAGGTGGAAGTCAGCTTTCGTTTGTCTTCGTGTGCTCTGTTTTGTGCTGTCTAATCATCTGCCTGACATGGGAGAACTGATTTGAAAGCTGCCCACAGTACTTCCCACTAAAATGGAGCCTGAAGTAGTCGAACTGAAGAGAACCTTTGTTTTTGCGTGAGGTTTTTTGGTGTATTTCTGGGTGGCTGTGTACCTCCACATAGGAGGAATGAGAAAATAGTGGAGTGACATAGATTTCAAACCTCTAGGCCAGTGTGGCTCACTGTGCTAATTGCCTGGCGACCTCCCTTTTGAATCCTTGGCAAAGCCTGTCTTTTTACCGACGTTTGGTTCTGCTGTGACCTCTGATTATGGATATTAAAAAAAAGTATTCCACTCTTGACCTTTCTTTCACTTCTTGTAAACAGATAGGTGTTGACTAGTGTGGTCATTATTTCCTGTGGGCTTTCTATAACCACTTTTCAAATAAGTCTAAACTAAAATGAACAGCTTTGTGGTTTGGGACAGCCCCACAGATTTTGCCTAATGCCAGTGAGTGGATTGCTTTGGAGGGCATTCATCCTTTTTTTTTTTTTTTTTTTTACCCAAAGTTATCTGAGAGTGAGGCCACTAATCTGAATGAGTCAAGTGAGCTCCATTTATTGATGTGAAGAGCAAGGCATCTGCAGAGGATGAATATCTCATCTTTTTTTGACTGTAGGAAGAGCCTCAAGGTAACTTAACTGGTTGAGTTGAGGTGACATTAATTCCATGTTATGATTTTTAAATCAGACCACTTATTAATTTGGATGGGAGCACACCTGAGCACCTTTTTACTTCTTCTTCTGGGCACTGACTCATCCAACCTGAGGCATTCTGTGTTTAGTGCATTAGGCTTAACTTTTCTGTGTCCTTTCTTACCTTTCCTCTAACATTTAGATTGCCATATTCAGGTTTTGAGATGAAGCTCACAAACAACTGATCCACAGCAATGTCTCAAGCAGAATGCATTGTTTCTATGGGTTTTTTCTTACCCTGATTGTTGGGTTTTGTTTGGGGTTTTTTATGGTTTTCAGGGATTTATTTGTTTGTTTTTGTTTGGGGGGGGTGTTTCATTGGGTTTTTTGTTTTTTGTCAAGCACACTTCCACTAAATATTTTTAGGAACCACCATGATGTAGCATGTAAGTGCTACAAACTAGTAATTGTGAGAGTCATGTAAAAATAGCATTGGAAGGGACCTCAAAAAGTCATTTAGGCCGTTTCTCTCTTCAAGGTAGGAGCAACTTGTTATGGGGCACAAAGGCTTAGTTTGCATCTTTATTAACCTCAGTGCTCTTACTCACTGTGACCTTTCTGCACTGAAACTTAAAAAACTTAAACGTTTTTCACGATGCTCCAGGATTTTTAACAAGGCTAGATGAACTTACTGCATTTTGTTTGTAGATGGGATGAATCCTGCCTGAAATGGCTGTGCCATATGCATGAGACTCGATCTTACATTGTTAGTAATCTGATAGTGCTTTGTAGAGTGAAGTAGTAGTTTGCTGCAGGGAGAAAAGAAGGTCTAAATGAATTCACTAACAAACCTGAAATCATTATTGATATGCTTTGTTTGAATCTCAGTGCTGTGTAGGAAGAACATCACCACCAAAGCTCTGGATAAGCGAACAATTTCATTCAGTTTTGTGTCTTTTTTATTCTTTCTCATTTGTTTTCTGAAAGTGGCTGTTCAGGTTTAAGTGTCTGGAAGTATATTTTTGGCATAGAAGACCTCTATGTGTTGACTTTCAATGTACAAATCTTTGAGACTGCCAGGCTTGCCTTCTGGGGAAATGTTGCATAATTGAAGTGTCACATAAAGTGTGTTGCTTTTTAACTGAATCCCTTTAATGTCTTTGGTATTTCCCTCTTTTATTTCTGAAGTTCCTTCATTTCATGTCATAAATAACACTGACCTTGCTGAATCCCTGCCCATGGATCGCTTGGAGACTGGGTGAACAGAAAAAAAAGGGAAGTGAGAGATTTATTCAAACTTGACATTAACGGGAGCAAGTGGCATTTAGAGGCATTGCCCTTAATACTAGGAACCCCAAAAGATTTACAAGAATCACAGAACTGACGTTCCACTTTAAAGCCTGAATCAGAAAAGCAGAATTAGAAAAATTAGCTGGCAAGACCAAAGGTTAACGGTGCTGCTCTCTCATGACACAGAGATTTAAACACCCGAGCAGAGCACACAGAAAGCAGCATTGTCAC
Source organism: Platyrinchus mystaceus (assembly GCA_035041135.1). Taxonomy (NCBI): domain Eukaryota; kingdom Metazoa; phylum Chordata; class Aves; order Passeriformes; family Tyrannidae; genus Platyrinchus; species Platyrinchus mystaceus. Next base: position 10,950,663 of record JAWWLV010000144.1, on the reverse strand, counting down.
TGTAAAATGTGTGTATAATACAGTAACTTTGCATTAAAAAAAAAAAAAATCCATATCCTTGTATTCCCAGAATTGTCATCCTTCAGGAATGTGGGCTCTCAGGAAATCCATGAGCACCTCAGGCAGACGCAGCTTTGGTGGGAAGTGACCACAGGCTTCTTGATTGCTGCTGCAATATTCTTCAAGTCCTACATGAGGACTAGGTGTTTCCTCTGTGTGGTGATGGCTCTTCTCATGAAACCAGGCTAATCCCTGGCTAGCAGATAGGAGTGATGCAGTAATTTCTCATTAGAGCAGAGTACCTCCCCATGGGGCAGGTAATACTGTCATATTTCTTGGTTTTGTTTCCAGCCTTTGCTTAATAAATGTCTTGAGAGCCTCTGAGTAAAGATAATTTCAGGAGAAATGCACTAGAAGTGTTTGCAAAGAAAAATGCCTGAAATAAAAATGTTGGCTGATACTTTCACTGAAGGAGGTTATTCTTAGCTACCCTGGTGGTCCAAATAGTGGTTTTAAGAATCACAGTATTTTCATTGCCCAGTATAGCATATACCAATCAAAATACAGAGTGGTGTTTATATCCTGCATATCCTAGTGTGGTCAGAGATATCTCAACCTAATTTGAATTGTGTGTTTTCTTAAGTCTGCATTTCCAGTGCAAGTACTTGAAAGGCCAAGAAGCATTAAATATAAAAGTAAAGATTTGTTTCCCCCTATCATGCAATTATGAAGCACAAAGCTATATAGAATTTGATAATAGGGGCATAAAAATAATGGCATCTTTGAAGAAATGTAGAGACCTTGCATCTGAAAGGCACATCAGAGCCATAACCCTTTTTTTGTCATCATGCCCACGTGCTTTTGACAGTGGGAAAAGAATGTGCAGAGCAGATGAAGAGGGATTTCTTGGTCTGCAGGGGAAACGTTCTTCAATAATTATAACTCCTTTTAAGTAATTATTTGGAAATAGCATCTCTGAGATGAAACTGTGGAATTATTTTAGCCAGAGCATATATCTGGCATTGATTCATTCAAATGCTGTTTGAAGTGGTGTTTCATGAAGCCTGCAGTTCTACTTTGCTGAAAAGGACAATCTGTAAAATGCTGGGATGTACTGCAGGATTTGAAGAAAACATTTTACTCTTACACCTGCCAGGATATTTGGGGCCCTGTTCCCTTTCTCCAGGATGTCTGTAACTTCCATACATAATCAATAGGAACTGCTCATATCCTGTGCTGGGAAAATAAGGCCTGTGACCCAGTCCATTAAAACCTGTTGTCTAAAGAGCAGTGTATAAATAAAAATAGCCAGCTTTTTCAGTGGTGGTAGATCTTTTTTCTTCTCTTCAGTAGCCTTTCCATAGCTGACTTTAGATGCAAAATGTCCAGTTCTGCATAGGTTTTAGCCAGAGGGGGATTTAACTTTCATTTTGTTGTGGGGAGAACTGGCTTTAAGGAGAAAAGGTGTGTGACTTCTGAATGGGAGCACAGACCTTTCCTCCCTGATTGTAAGGTGGGAAAATAAGGTTTATGAGGCATTTGCTTTTTATATAACGTAAGTGCACTTCTGAAGTGTTTATATTACTGTTATAGCAAGGTGTACATTAAGAGGATTTTTAAGAGAAGTTGCATATCCAAGTTCCACATAGATTTTATAACTATAAGATCCTGGAGAATAATTGTTTCTCTGTGTTGCATTAAAAAGCATTCCAGTGACTTTCTCCTTGTGAAATCAGGAAAGATAAACAGTGTGACTCTATAGAAGTATAAATATTTTTCTCCAAGACATTTAGACTTTCACATGCTGTTGAGGATTGTTTTTCTTTTTTTCTTTTTTTTTTTTTTTTTAGCTGTGAGAAGGCCTGCATATTCAAAACATTTTCAGGCCTGATGTGTAGTTTTAGCTAAGGGTGGGTGTATCTTGAAGAGCTTGAGGTTTGGTGAGCAGTGCCAGCTACTTCTGGGTTCACACAGTTCAGTCGTCTGGTCGAAGCCTGAAGAAACACTTCTGTGTTTCATTTGTGGAGTTTTGTTTTTTTTTTTTCCCAGTGTGTTTTTGTTTTTTCTGTTTCTTGTTTTCAATTAGGCTTTCTGCACTGAGCTCAAGTTGGAACATCACCTTATGAAAGATCATGTGTGTTTTGCAGCGTGCAGCTCATGGTGCCTCCCTGGTCTCCGTCCTGGAGCCAAAGGTGACCGGCTCAATAACAACCATTAAGGAATTCGTTAGTGGGACTGTCATGTGCGAACAGCAGCGTCTGGTGATCTTGAACTTCCCATCAAATAATCTCATTTCATCACTCAGGTTACTTTAAGCCCAAATGCAAATGGGAGTTACAGTTGCCAAGGCCAGTATTGGTGACTGCACTAAATAAACACCCGCACGTAAATGTCCTTGTGAACCCTTGTTTGGACATCTGCCCATGGGGAAAGAAATCCAAGAAAGTTCATATTTGGTAAAAAATTTTGTTCTCTCGATAGCTTAAATGTGCTTGAAATTAGACCAGGTAAGTTTACCATCTCTGTTTCACAGCTTCAGGGAAGCTGGGGTGCCTGTGTAAGAAATCACAGAGTGATTTTTGCATTTTTCTAATCTGATCTGTTTACTAAGGATAATCCAAATTTCAGTCAGCATTCTCCTCCCAAAAAATAATTTTTCCCTGTCTAATCACCCTCGCACTTTAAAAATCTGTGATTTATTTGTGATTTATTTCTGCTTTGAAAAGACTACCTTAAGACTTCAGCTGTTGATTCTAGCTATGCCTTTTCCTATGAAGACAAAGGCCCTTTTATTCAGAGGATGTGTACATATGTAGATGTAGATATATATGTGTATACATATAATCAAGTCACCTCCTGGTCCTGTTTTCAGTAAAGCTCCTGAAATGCTTCAGGTCTCCCCAAAATGCTTTCTCCACAGCCACAAGCGTTGGTGTTATTCTGCTGTTCCTCTCAGTCACTCTTTGCTTTTGCTCATTGTTTCCTGTTTATAACTCCCAGGATTGTACTTTTCTTTGCCACAAGGTTACCCTTGAACTCTACCCTCATATGGCACTTCTTGTTTTGGTTGGCTATTCTGTCAAACTTTGCAGTTTTCAGTCTTCTTTTTTTTTTCCATTTTTTTTTTGCTCTTTTCTTTTTCCCATGCTTATTTGTTTGCCTAGTTTGGCTTCCTTGTTCCTAGAAACACCACCTTGCTCGTAGGAGTGCGTTAGGAAACGTGTATTGCCGCAGGTGATCCCTGGCAACCCTCCCCTGCCATTCACTCGGCTTTGTTGCACTATTTCTTGTAGGAAGCAGCCTCTATTGTGGTACATGATTGGGCTGGGTTTTCCACAAGAACATTACTAGGTATGTGTTGGGAGTTACACAAAGCAAATGTAAGAAGAAATGTATCAGAAAATATTTCTCGTTCTGTGTTGAGTGGAGTCAGAAAGTGGGACTTGTAGACTAGTGCATGGGTGAGTGGGGGAAACCAGAGCCACATTCCCAGCTCTGCTCTTGCTTTTTCTTTGTGACTTGGACACTTTGCCCCACTCTCAGCTGATAATATTTACCCACCATTAGAGTCACTGGAGAGAGAAGATGATGATGCAGAGAATAATTTCCAGCCTTTCAGGGGGATCAGAACCAGTTGTTTCTAGAAAGGGTCAAATCCAAAAAGATCATAGAATCACAGAATGGTTTGGGTTGGAAAGAGCCTTAAGGATCAGGATCATCTAGTTACAACCCTCCTGCCATAGGCAAGGACACCTTATGCTAGACCAGGTTGCTCAGAGCCCCGTCCAACCTGGCCTTGAGCACTTCCAGGAATGGGATGTCGGCAACTTCTCAGCTGAGAGTCGAATCAATCATGCAGAGGAATATTAGCTAACACCAAGACAGCTCACTTGGGCAAAAGAAACCCCAAACAAAACAAAAATCTAGCTAAGGAAAACCCTTTGCCACTCCAAACCAGCATTTTTAGCTGGCTTGTTCTCAATTTTGTCTCAATTGGTCTTAATTCTGTCTTTGTTCCTGTTATTCTGTCTTGTTTTTATCATATATACTTGCCTGTTGCTAAATTTTGTGTGTAGCTAACCCTGATACCATAGTTAAAAAGGAGTTTATTGCTTCCCAGACCTTTTCCATGATGTGAAGAGAGGCCCTTGGAGTTATATTTTACTCTAAAAGCTCTCACTTTCTCTGATGTTTTGCAAAATTATTTTGTTCTGCCTGTATTGATGGAGGTAATTTAGCTATGTCAGTGTGTTCATCATATAGGAGAGACCTAACATCTACCTTCTGCCTGATTTTTTTTTTTAATTAGACATTTTAAGTGTTGTTTACCCTAAGGGATTATAGGGACAGCTGGAGAATTGCAAAACTGACAGTGTTAGAGACTAATAAAATAAAACTTGATTTCTTGAGAAAGGAGATAAACTTTATTACCCAAATAATATATTTTTGCCCTGATTTTTGTCTGATTTATGCTGATATTGCCTTTTTTCTTTCAGTATATAGAATAGGACCCCAATTTTAAGCAACCTGTGATCACAGTGTGTGAAAATGAAGGCCAAAGATTGAGCAGCTCTGTCCCATCCTTAGGATAGAAGGTTTCCCTGACAAGGTTCTTGAGCAAAAAAGATTTCTCCAACAAAAACAAGAGAGACTTTATTATTCCTGTTTATGTCTGAGGTAAAACAAACTAGGACAGGACCCCCTCTATTTTGAGGTGTTTGCTTGATTTTTGTTTCTATGTTTAATTCAGGGAATCACTGGCATTTGGGGGTTAAATGGCTCATAAACAGAGGATACAAACGTGCCCCCCTACTTGGGGTATGACCTTGACCAGGCTGGGGGCAGTGAAGAAATCTTTTGTGACTGAGTTGGGTGACATCTGGGGGGAAACAGCTGACACTGAGCTGCATGATTCCCTCTCTTTCCTTCCTCTACTTCTCTTGCCTCAGCATGCAGAGGGTGACTCTTTTCTCATCCCCCCACAACCGGGAAGGCATGTGGGGCTGGTTGCCTGCTCTGCAGACAAGATGTGGGGCTGTTGCTGGAGTGTGTGTTTTTCCAAGAGCTGGGAGGGCATAAAGAAAAGGGTTACTTGAATTAATTCCAATGTTCCTTTGTAGTTTTCTGAATAATTTTGTTATCACTGATTAAGGACAAATGAGGGCTAATGCCACATGAAAACTCGACTGCTGCTTTTGCAGTTGGTGCAAAGACTTGTGGCCTCAGTCATCCCTGTGACAATAACACGAGGTGACAGATAAGGTGTTTGAGGCTTGTGGTCACAACTTACACTGAGCAAGCACGAATGACTGAAGCCTTTTTTCTTCCTGGAAAAGTCTTTAACATGGCAGCAACTAGAAAAACGTTGGCAAACATGCCACTAATAATCGAATCAAACCCTAATAATCAAACCTATCCAACCCCTATACGGAAAGGTATGTTGAAAGATATGAATGGCTTCCATATGAGGAACGTCTGAGTAAGGCAGGAATCACTCTACTTGGAAAAGAGATGACTAATGGTACATATTTTAGAGGTCTAGAAAACTCTCATAAAAATCTAATGGCACTGAGGGATGCTCACTGTTGGAGGGTTTGGAAGTGTGTCATTGATAGTCTGCCTCAGATTTGGCTTATTTCATTATGCTGATGTGTTCCTCGCCTACTGCCTGAGATTTGGCTTATTTGTCCTTTTGTTTTGTGGGGTTTTTTTTACCATTTTTCCCTCTCTTTTCTTTCTTTTGCTCCATTTTAATTTGTTGTTCTTATCAGTGATTTTTAATCCCATCCCCCTGCACCGAATGATAAAAGCAGTTAGTGTTCTGCATCGCTGGCAAAGTTTTACCTGAGTAAGGAAGGAGGGAATTCCCTGAAGTAATTTTATGAATTTTCCAGATTGCTGCTCTGAACCTGTTTCTTGCCCAGCTAATTCAGGGTCACTTGAACTGGAACATGCCCAGCAATGTGGCTTAAAACCACACCAGATGTGCTGTGCTGTTTTCTAGCTCTTTACTCTTTCAGTCGTCTGTGCTTTTTGAACCACAAACCACTCCAGCCCACGCAGAGCTGCGAGAGTTGTGTGTGGCTTCAGCCAGAGTTGTCTTAATCTCCTGGTTTGGGGATTTTCATTCTTCTTCTCTGGAGAAAAACAAATGCCCTGTAAGGCTTCTCTGACTGGCAGGTTTGATGGTGCAGGGGAAGGACGTGCACAGTGCTGCCTCTCCAAGCAGCAGACAGCATCACCACATCCTCTTTTCTCCAGTCTGCAGCCCATGGTATCCCATCCTTGGGTCAGTGTGGAAGCTGCAGCACCTTTGAAACTGGTTGGACTTGCTCTGGGAACTGACTGCTGTAGTTGCAGTGCTGAGGACCGATGATGAGAGCAGTGATTAAGAAACCCCCATCTGGTCCCTGTCCATTTCCTTTAGTGAAGAGTTTTCAGCCAGAGTTGTAGATTAAGCCTCATGGGCTTAAAAGGATGCTTAAAAGCTGTGTTAAAAGTGTTTGAAACATCATTTTGGAACTTGGACATTTCAGTTGAAATTGTATTTCTGCATGCATGTCCTTTCTCTCTCTCTTTTTTTCCTGTTTTAATAGCTTGGAACGTTCCTAATGGTTCTTTACTCTCCAGGGTCAAATGTTGTTTATTTTGCATATGGAACTAATATTTTTTCTTTCTTTCTTTCATGCTATCAGTAAATGGGCAGGATTTTTCAGTACTTGAAAAAAAAATCACTGATTCTCTCTCTAAGTTTAGATTAAAAACTGCACGATAATGCATTTAATAATAATAATGATTAATCTGCATAATAATTGCAGCATTTTTTCTGTATGTAGTCTCATGCTTGCTTCCTAATTTTCTATGTGTTTCCAATATCCTTTGTCCATGAAGTTTGCTAAACACAAACAGCATGTAACTCTATTAGCAGTTCATCATTCCATGTATGTTATTCAATTATGCAAACAACAGCTTCAGTTACCTACAGTGTCATTTAATTGTTTCCCCTCCTTTTATCTTTGAGGATTCCATGCATCTTTGCACGCCTGTAGGTTGCACTTCAAATTAACATGTTCATATTTTGTCAAGGTGTTGGATTAAGGTTTGGAAGGAGGAACTTATTTACTCCCACTCTAAGGGCACCAGGCACAGTCACTAGTTTGTGTTTGCATTGTACTCCTCCTGACTACATAAGATACTATTTAAGACATATTTTCTTTTGGCACAATGCCACTGAAGATAGCAAAGCAGCTTCTGCTTTAGGCAGTGGGTGTGTTTTGCCACAACTCTGAAAAGGTTGTATTTTACTAATAAATTATCCCCATAGCGTATTTTGCTCTGAGTTGGAGCATATCTGAGCTGTAAGGCCTGCATGAAGGAGTCTGGGTAGCCACCTTCTACATGAAAAAAAACCCCAAACATAAAGCATCCCAGTGCGAAGTCCAGAGCAGAGAGCAAGTGGCAGATGCTACCAGCAGTATATATACGGTTTAGAAATCGAGGGAGGTTTCTAGAGCCATCCTCAGTACAAATGATTAGCAGTTATAATGAAGTACTGTCTTGGTTAAGCTAACAGAGTCTCGACAATTTATGCCTTGGGTTGGGTTGGGATCTGAGAAAACCTCTCATGGAACCGCCTGTTTTCTGTAATTAAGTGTGAATAAGTATCACTATGTTGCTTCATTAGCATTGGTTAGTTCAGCAGACTGATGAGCTGACACTGTGGGAAAGAAGCCCAGCAAAAATGTAACTACCAGGCTGAATTTGATTTTGTGAGCTTTGTAGCTGTTTACTTCATTTTGCTTTGCTGCAGTTGCTGCATAAAATCTAGAGAAAGTCAATATATTCTGAGCTCTTCCAGCCTTTGAGAGATCAGCATTGATTACAAAAACATGAACAGAAATTTCTTTGTCCCTGAGCAGTGATAAACAGTGGCTGAAGCTGCTTTTCACAGAAAAGATCACAGTCAGAAGCATCTTGCCTCTCCTGGTTTTAGCATCAAAAGAAATGAACCAAGAACAGCTCTGCTGGAGGTGGTCGTTGTCCATTTCAGGACTGAATAGCAAAATTTTATATCCCTTACTTAAATACTGTAGTCAGTCATTCACATGAGTATGTCTTTTTTCTCTACATGTCATTTAGTTATCCTAGTAGATATTTGTGCTCCTGCAGTGAAACGTGCTTCATGACAATAAGGTTGTCTAAAGAAAAAAAACATAGTTTGCGTAAAAGAATTTCCTTCTTTTGCAAGTGGGAAAAGTGCTGTAGGGAAAAGGTGTTGCTCCTTTCTCCATGGCTGCCTCATTTGCCTTTTAAAGGAAAACTGACTTATAGTTAAATGTTTTGGAAGATGGGCAGAGGACCAAGGCAAGTGCTAACGGTGCCAAGGAGAAGTGGGAAATGAGGGAGAGGGTAAGTTGAAGGAAGTATCTCTCTGCTTTATAACAGAGAAAGAAAACAATTTGAAAATGTGGGTGGGAGGAGTTGAAAGCACCTACGTCATTGCCAAGCAAGGTCTCTAGAGTTAAAAAAAAAGAAAAAAAAAGATTATATGGTGAAATCTTGTGTTCTGATAACTTCAGTAGTAGCTTGATATCTACAAACACAGGGCTGTGTGCTGCTATGCTGTCTTTGCTTCTGGCCTTCCCCTGCATTTTTTTTTCCTCTCAGGCTGGGCACCTTGGAAGAGGGTTAGCTCTGTATGCCTGGTGTGCCTCAGTTTTAGTAGTGGGAACAGAGAAAGGTCACATTCCTCCTTTCCTTTTTTTGCTGGCAACTCTCCTCCTTCACCTGACAGGGTGCAAGGGCAGAGGGGCTGCTGTGTGGGGGTACCTAGGGGCTGGCAGTGCCTGTGGGCCCCAGAACTGGGAGGGCAAAGATTTCTGCACACTGTAGGCTGAAATCCTGCCTACCAATCCCTTGCCCTTGGTGACAGCAATACCTTTCTGGGATGGGCACTGAGAGGAATGTGGTGAATGGGCACATCTGCAGGACCCAGGTGTGATGTTCAGCACAGGGGGTGATGGATGATGCAGTCTGTCTCTCCAGGTCAGCAGGAACACATCATATCTTGCTTACCTCTGCTTTACATTATGTTCACGGCCCTGTGGTGGAACCTGAACGCTTGATGCTCACAAGTGTGGTGCAGAGATCTGAGCCACCAACCCACCCTCCTGTCTCCACACTGGAAATGCAAGGACCCTTCTGCCTTGGGTGAAACCCTCAGTGAGGCTTTGAGAAGCAAGAGGCACTGACTGTCTCAGCCCCAGTCCTTTCTTTTTCATCACTAGTCACAGAAACAGGTATAATTTCCCCACTCTGGCTCATAGAGGGACTTTTTGGCATAATCAGACCTGTTGTTTTGGTGTCATGACTTCACTTAACCCTTGTTCTCTCCAGGGGAATTGAAACTTTCAGTTTCCAGTTAGTGTCAAAACAAATCTAAGCTTGGAGACCAGAAGTCCATCTGTCCCAGTTGGGTTTTTCTCATAATGGCAAACAGGAGTTGCTTGGGGAAGAGAATAAGCACAGGGTGACCATTTAATCCTGCCTTCCTGGAATGGCCATCCCAGCCTCCAGGCCCTCGGTGTTTTTCATCCTTATTGCTCTCTGATGTTTTGAACACCTAGATCCTGTGTTTTAGCCACTTATTTTCTCATGTGATGCCCTTCCTATTTTATTCAGAGCCGCCTTTTTGGCTTAAGAGTCTTAGTTGAGGAACCTTGCTGAAAAACTTTGGGCAACCTGATCTGTAGCTGCCCATATCTGTTATGAAACCTCATTAGAAATTGGTATCATTTCTAGTCCTCTGGCATTGAGACATTTTGTGCAAGAGATTATAGATAACAGTCTGTAGTCAGTTCACCTGTGATACATGATATGTTGACTGTGTATTACTGTCACTTACTGTGTATTGCTCTTTCCTTGCCAATTTTTTTCAGTAGTATCATTTATTGATGCTTCAATTTGAGACCAATGTTGAAAATTCCCATTTAGAGAAGAGGGAACAGCCCTTTTACCCAGTTTATTATTTACTGTAATGCTTCCCAGTTTGCTTACATAAGTGTCTAAGATGTTGTTTGAACAATATTATTCTCCTTCTTCCCTGAAATGGATGAAGCTCAGAAATCAGGTTTTCTAAAATACTGCTTTGATTTTCAAATGTTGTTTTTGAGTTCATAAAAATGTAATCTAAGCCTGTGTTGTTTGGTTAGTTTTTTAAGGAGAAAAACAGGTATCAGCTGATATTCTGATCAATTTATCATTGCACCATACAGAATAGAAGAACTGAGGTTGAACTGTCAGTGGATAGTCTTAAAGACTTGGAACCCTTGTTGCAACCATGAAGATAGTAGTTCAAAGCCAGGTTGGATGGGGCCCTGAGGAACCTGATCTAGTGAATGGCAAGCCTGGGGGTCGGAACTATGTGATCTTTCACAGAGTTCCAACCCAAACCATTCTGCAATTCTATGATTCAATGATAGTAGAACAATTGATATGGTATTAAAATTCAGTTGAAATGCCATCTGATTAACCTATATACCATTTCCCGTGTAACTTCATTGTAAGGAAACGAAACACAATTATAAAGCAATACTGTTTTCAAACAGAACAAGATCTGTAGAAAAAGGGAGTATCTTCTAACAACCAAACAGACCATTCTTAGCTATGGCTTAGTCAGTCACAACTACAGCACTGTCACCATGGAGTCCTTTTTATTCTCTTCAGTAATAATTCTTCAGCTGAGCTGCTGTTCTAGAGGGGAGGAAAAGAATTCTCTAAAAAATATCTGTGCTCTGCTCCGAATTAGCTTCAAAATGTTACCCATCATCCAGATCATAGAGTAAAATCCATTCACAGGGATTCAGGAAGTAACAGGAGCTACAGAAGGAGAGCACTGGCGTGGTTGGCAGCACAGTGAGTCCTTGTGCAGAGCAAGTGCTGCTGAGCTCAAAGGAAGCATCACCAGCACTGCTGGAAGCACCCATGGACCACAGGCTGAGCCTGGAGATGAGGCTGTGGAACTGGGCACGGGTGGGATGTCAACTCATTCAGATTTGTGTTTGTTTTGCTTTCTTACAATAGCTGCTGGTTACTGAAGTGGATTCTTAAAAATGAAATTATTTCTTCAAGAAGTAAAAGATGAGTTGCTTAGGTTCTTGAACCTTCCTGAAATGGGCTCTGAGCAGGACTGAACACTCTCAGGGCAATTTCTAAACTCTAAAATAATTGGAATTTTCACTTACAAAATCTGGAAAAGGAAGAGCTTTAGTGCTTGATTTTTATCTACAACATAAGAGAAATATTCATTTATATCTTGATGTGATATCTTAGAGAAGACTCTATATGCCTCTCAAATTGGAATTCTATTCAAATAATTCAAAGAATTTCTCTGACTGACTTCTGGATGTTGCCAAGCGTGAGGAATTAAACTGTCTATTCTAAGATGTGCCAGAAACACCCCTTTTTAGAGCCTCCATCAAAAACTGACAAAAGATGAAAGCAGCAGCCCACCAATGCTGGGCCTGACTGCTAATGAGGAGAGGACTGTCTTCAGTGTCATCCTTGACACTCCCAGAACAGAATCAAGAAACATCACAAAACTGTAAGCACAGCCTGCAGCCAGGGTGTAGAATTTAGGTACATCTTCTGGATGTAAAATCTATCCATTTCTTGTAAAAAAAAGCCACTGTTACTGAACGAAAGTATTTTCCTCTGTCACCAGGGAATAGATTGTTACCCTCGAAGTTTGAAATTTTTGCTTAAAAGCAATACCAGCTGAAATGTATTTCCATAGCCCAGTACTGTGGGGAGAGGGAAGGTTTGGAGAGGGTCTTCCAGGTCTTTTTCCAAAGTGCTCATTGATAGCCGTTGAAAGCCCTCTGACTGCGCCGCTGTGTCGGAGGGTGGCTGACACCTGCTGCAATCTTGCTCTCCATCTCCCCTATTAATTCCAGAGCCTCTCTTTGTAAGTGAACGAAGTAGCCACAGCTTGGTGCAGCTGCTGTGCTGTCAATGGATGAGCCACAGAGCCACATGCTTGGCCCAGTGACTGGGAAACAATCAGAGCCTGGGCACAGCTTTCCAGCCTGGCCCCTCTGGAGCCAGCACCCATTGATGGCTGTGCCAGTGGCCCTGGATGCAGAGCCCAGAAGTGGAATAGCTGCCTGAAGACTGGCAGCACATTTTCTCCACTCAGAAATATTTGATTAGGCAAATACACTTCAACAAGTTAAAGTGACTTAAATCATCCCAAATTCCTGTAAGTTCTACCGTACTTGTTTGGTTATTGGCTCAGAAGGAGGGAGCACTGATACGTTAAATGTTTCTTAAGCCAAAAAAAAAGAAGAAAAGAAAAAAAAAATCCATTCACTGCAGCCTGAATACCTTTGATTTATGAATCTCTGATTCATCTTGACAGCTGCTTAAAAATTCATGTCAAACTCTGCATTAATCTTGGCCAGAAAAAGAAAAGAAAAGAAATGTGTTAGGGAACCAGAGGGCCACAAAATGCAGTTTCCACTGTGGGTGTGTTTAATGAAAGGTGTCGGTAGCATTTTAACTCGCCAGAGAATCATCATTTTACCAGATACTTTCTCTTTTTGGACTCTATTGAGCAAATATGTACTTGGGCATTAAAATGAATCTCTAACACTGATGTTTGATGACATTATTTCCCTTCTTTAATTTGTATGCTCTTAATGTATGTTGGAGCTTCTTGTATGAAACTGATATAATACAAACATTTTGTTATGTAAAGGAGAAAAGAGAAATCTATTACTTTTTTTAAATTTTCTTCCCAATATTGAGCATAGTTGAGATTAAAAACACAGCTTAATGATATGATTGATAAATAGCATTCTCTATAATGCCTTGGAAAAATGATCATAAACTTAGTAAAATGCCTGAAATTTATATACTCCAGTAAATAAAAGCAGCTGCTTTCCTCTTGCAATGACTGTCTTCTGCTTTGCATTTCGAAATGTAGTTTCATTTAGTATATGTCCATGGCAATTTACTTAGTGTCCTGTGTGTTTTGAAGCATCTTAAAAGGCCCTAAGCTCAAGGTGGCAGAGGTTGGGAGGCCCACTCCCTGTCAGAGATATGTAAGGAGGACAGAGCAGAGAAGGGAGGCGTGTGGCTGCACTTCTCTTCAGAGCCAGTTATGTTTCCACCGTGAACTAAAGCCAGAAAGCTGCACTGTTGCTTAATCAGAAAGGGCAGGTGATGAAAAACAGGAATGAGGTTAAATCTGTGCAGGAGATCACACAGTTTTTCTCCCTCTATTTAATTACTTTGCTCTTAAACAAAGATAGGACGTTACTGTGGGGTGCTTGTTTTAGTATTACGGAAATACCGATTTCAGAATTGAGCAAATGAATATGATTATTTACTTGCAACGTCTCATATCTCCAGAAATATATTAAAGCTATATTAACCATAATTAAACACAATTAATCATGTTGTTAAAGTTTTTCAAGAAATGCAGATTTGAGATAATTAAACGGTTAAGATATTAGCCATATTTTCTACTGAAAATTAGTTTTTCTGTATCTCCATTTTTATAGGCTGTCAGGTAATATTCATGCAGTGTCCCAAATTGTATTGAAGATGATGTTAAAGGTCTGTACTGAACAAGTCAGTGGGTCTGAATGGTGGGTTTTGAGAACAGTTGATTAAATTAATTTCAGTATTTTTGGCTGCAGAATTTTTCACTGTGGTTTCTTTTTTGGCTGTGTGTGAGGTTGTTGCTTTGATTTTCTTGTAGGTTGAACTTAAAATTTTTATTTCCTTTAAAGAAGGGAAAAGAACAAAGGAGTCCATGTGGACAGCTAAGCACTGCTCCAGACAATTTGCCTTATTGACTGCAGGAAAATAACTGGCGTGGCACCAGTGCCCTTCTCAGCCACTTTGAGACTTGGCAAATTCTCCCTAGGCTGTTAGCGTAATGTTTGCATTAGCCTTTTGTAATAAACAGGGATCAGAAGAGTTGCAAAGCTAGATTTATCTTGACTGCTAAAGGTGGACTCTTGCTAGAAAAAAAAATAAAGGTAAATAGCTGAAAATTATTAATGATTTATGGAAAAGGATCAGCAGAAAGGTTAAGTTTCTGATCGTGGATATCTAAAACTCTTGACTTGGCCAGACTATTGATTTCTCCCTATTCACTGACAGACCTATTCATAATCAGGAAAGTGTTACAGTGGAAAGTCCCACAAGAGGTGGAGTGGTGGTGTTTGCACTTCTACTCCAAGACTTGAGAGAGGGGGGTTCAGTTCCCAGTTTTGCAGCAGGTTTTGTGTGTGAGTAGCAGCAGTCTGTCACAGCTATTTCAGTACCTCCAGGCACCCAGCAGAATTTTATAGTTACCCCCACAATTAGTGTTTTCTACTGAACACCACATCTGTCTGCTTTTGTATATCATAAGTCCTGCTAAACACCTCCTGATCTTTAGCATCCAAACATATTTGAAAATCTGGTTTCTACCTCACAGGGGTTTTAGTGAAAAAATGTCTGAGCTGGGCCGTGAAGACTAGAACACAGTGCTGCCCTGGTGAAGGTCATGTTGGATACCAGCTTGGAGGGAGGGGGATGCTGCTGGAAATGCAGGTCACCCTCTCACACCTCCATTTCTGGCTGAGTGATCCCTTCCCACCTCCACGAATGTCCCGACACAGGCAGCGCTTTCTTCTCCCGCCACAGTCAAAATACAGATAGCCATGGGATTAACAACATGATGGCTGATTTCCTGGGTCTTCAGCTGAAATTCTGAAATCCCACCCCAGCATCGCTCTCTGACATCAGACACCCCAAGTTTGTAGCTTTCTAACTGCCAGTTTGTGATCAGTTAATATGCTGCTGTTTCTAGCATGTTTCTACATTACAATACATCCTGCTTGTCCTTAGCTGCTTAGTGTAATTCAGGATTTGACTATTGCAAAACATAGTTTAGATGTAAAAATAGTGTACATGCTTGTTTCATGAAGTAGAAGAACAGAATATCCCTAATATTAAGCCGTAAAGTAGAGATAGTTTATTTGTAAGGCCAGAAAAAGCATTTAACGACCTGCTGAATTCCAAATAATTTCATACCATATATTTCATGGACACAGGGGACATAAAATTATGAAAAGAAAATAGTTTCAGCAATGTGTGATGCAAGTAAAGTGCTGTATGGAAAGGAAAACTGGTGCAAAGTCGAGGATAGATTGGTGGAGGGTCCTGTTCACAGGGTCATGGTTTTAGAAAGCTTGGCAAGACTGTAGGAAGTCCTTGCTTCATCCCATTAGTGGGATTTTGCTGCCTCAGCTACGCTGACTTGCATCCCTATGGGGCCATGCTGCAAACTGTGTCAGAGGCTTATCTGGGCTGCAATAGCTTTTTTTTTTTTTTTTTTGTGGTATTAAATAGTGCTCTTGACTTTAAACTTGTATCAGTTGGAGAGTCCAGCTCCCAGCAAGAGCTCCCAAATGCCTATGTGGGCTCGGGCTGTGGGGAGCTGCTGGGGACATGCTGAGCTTCTCTTGCCCCTGCAGCTTTCTCTTGTTGCCAGCCTGGGGTGAGGGCAGTGATGCTTTGGTGTGCTTAGGTTGTGAAACCATATGGGAGTCTGTGATTGAAAGTATTTCTGATCTGAATGCAGAGTTTGGAGGGGCTTCTCCGACAGACTCACAACACTGCAAAGTGGCCTCTGATAAATATGTATGGAATGTTGGATGCAGCGCAGCTTCCTTTCTGCAGTGTTTACAGCAATATCATCTAGATAAGCCTCAGTAGTGCTAGAAATCTCTGGTTTTGTCATCCCATAAAACACATTTTATGTATCACACCAAGACTAGTGTATAGAAACACACTGTGTAATGGTCTAGGTTGAAACCTTCACCAGGTCCACCTTCTGACTTCCTTCTTGGTAAGCAGGTGGGGAGAGCAGAAGAAAGCACAGCTTTCTTGTTAGTGTTTTGACAAATTTAGACAAATTAGAGGTCCAGACAATCACCAGCTGTATGAAGTTTAACAAGTGCAGGTGCCTGATTCTGCATCTGGGATGGGGCAGCCCTGGGTGTGTGGACAGACTGGGGAATGAGAGACTGGAAGGCAGTGCTGGGAAAGGGCCCTGGGGGTTCTGATGGATGGCAAGTGGAATATGCGTCAGCAGTGCCCTGGCAGCCAGGAGGGCCAGCTGTGTCCTGGGGGGCATCAGGCAAAGCATCACCAGCCGGGCGAGGGAGGGGATTGTCCCGCTTTGCTCTGCACTGGTGCGGCCTCACCTTGAACATTGTGGCAAT
>JAWWLV010000144.1:10878003-10934280 GCA_035041135.1 Platyrinchus mystaceus | reverse complement strand
CACACTGTGTAATGGTCTAGGTTGAAACCTTCACCAGGTCCACCTTCTGACTTCCTTCTTGGTAAGCAGGTGGGGAGTGCAGAAGAAAGCACAGCTTTCTTGTTAGTGTTTTGACAAATTTAGACAAATTAGAGGTCCAGATAATCACCAGCTGTATGAAGTTTAACAAGTGCAGGTGCCTGATTCTGCGTCTGGGATGGGGCAGCCTTGGGTGTGTGGACAGACTGAGGAATGAGAGACTGGAAGGCAGTGCTGGGAAAGGGCCCTGGGAGTCCTGATGGATGGCAAGTGGAATATGAGTCAGCAGTGCCCTGGCAGCCAGGAGGGCCAGCTGTGTCCTGGGGGGCATCAGGCAAAGCATCACCAGCAGGTCGAGGGAGGGGATTGTCCTGCTCTGCTCTGCACTGGTGCGGCCTCACCTTGAACATTGTGGCAGTTTTGGGCACCACAATATAAGAAAGGTATTAAGCTATTGGTGTCCAGAGGAGGGCAGCAAGGATGGTGAAGGGCCTTGAGGGTAAGCTGTGTGAGGAGCGCCTGAGGGCACTTGGTCTGTTCATCCTGGAAAAGAAGAGACTGAGGGGAGACCTCACTGCAGTTACAACTTCCTCACAAGGCAAAACAGAGGGGCAGACACTGATCTCTTTTCTCTGGTGACCAGTGACAGGATATGAGGGAATAGCATAAAGTTATGTCAGAGGTGATTTAGGTTAGATATTAGAAAAAGGTTCTTCACCCAGAGGGTGGAACAGGCACTGAACAGGCTCCCCAGGGCAGTGGTCACAGCACCAAGCCTGACAGAGTTCAAGAAGTGTTGGGGCAACACTCTCACATACCTGGTGGAATTCTTGGGGTGGTCCCGTGCAGGGCCAAGAGTTGGACTTTAATGATCCTTGTGGGTCCCTTCCATCTCAAGGATATTCTGTGACTCTATGATTGCCTTTTGGTGATCACTTGTTTTGCTTAAAGGTTCCTTTTCTCTCTCTGTCTGATAGGTTTAGAAGATGTTGTAGCAATAATGATTCCTGAACCCAAAGGAAAAGAGATAGTGAGCCTCCTGGAGAGGAACATTACTGTGATGATGTACATAACCATCGGGACACGCAACCTGCAGAAGTACGTCAGCCGGACCTCTGTGGTGTTCGTCTCCATCTCTTTCATTGTGCTGATGATCATCTCGCTGGCGTGGCTGGTCTTCTATTACATCCAGAGATTCCGCTACGCAAATGCCAGAGACAGAAATCAGGTGAGCAGGGCTGGAGTCACTGTTTTGTGTTTCCAAAAGATCCCCGTGGGGCTCAGCTTAGAAGTAAAAGTTGAGGAAGTTACGAACGTGTGGAAAAACAGACAAACCAAAACAAAAAAAAACCCAGGAAAGTTAAACAAAGATATATAGAGATATAAAAACTTCTGTGTCTGTGAAAAGCCAAGACTTCGGTCAATATGGATGGGATTCAGGAAAAAAATTAATAATGTATATATGTTATGAGGGTTTTTCACATGCAAAACACACAAGAAATAGAGAGAAAGTTGATGATGTTTATTCATGAAAAGATTGTTTTGGTACTTATAGCCAAGTGACATAGCAATGTATATAACTAACAACCCTTGAGATTACAACGGTGACTAAAATATAGTGAGGTATGTGAATGTCTGTGTGTGAAATAATGATGCACAATAAGTGAAGAAAGAACAGAATGTGTTTTCATTTTCATACTTCTTTAGAAGGGTCTTGGGCTTGAAAGGCAAACATGTCCGTCTTCATTTAACAATGATCACTGAACATATAAGTGCTGTAGTGATAGCCACCAATGTTATTAAATGTTATTATTGCTGTTGGGTTTGGCATCTTTTCCAAACCCCTTGAAAGAGATACAAAGCCTATAGGGCTGGAGAGAAGTCAGCAGTGGGAATGAGCCCTGAACTCTGAATTTATGAAGCACTGTCCATCTTTATGGTAGTTCAGCAGGGAATAATAATAGCAATGATAATAATAAATTTAATCTGTTCTGGTCTGGATACAACTATCTCAGCATCAGCAGAACTGGAAAGCCGAGGCTTCTACATTTCATTCTAATGGTACACCAGAAAATGTTATCAATGTATGAAATCTGAGGAGATAACCATTTTAATGCAGGGGAAAAATGCACTGTAATTCAGAGAGGTTTCTGAACCCTCAGTAAATTACTTTCAGGGCCAAGAGGGTTGTCTTACTTATTCTGCAGAAAAGGTAAAGCTGAGGGTGTTAATAATCATCTTGTAGAGAAAAGTACAGCCACACACTCTGTAACATATACTTGATTATGGGAATCCCTTGCCCTCCCCCATTGAAATTCAGGCATCCTCTGAGATAGAGTGCAGCTGCTCTGTATTTACAGACAGAATATATTTTCCTTTTAAATATACAATCTGAAATTTTTGGATAGCAAGAATGAGACTATCCCAGCTGGATTTTGAACATCACTGGCAGCAGATTCGCTGTGACTGTAACGGCTGTTGTGATTTTTAGATGCTTTGTCTGCAAAAGCACATGGCTGCCTAATTTGTGTGTGTGAGTGTGCTTTCAATCAAGTAATTATACAGGCAGATTAGCAATCTAAATAGACATACAAATAAACATAAAACTCAGCAAAATAATAAGCTCATTCAGGTAATATGAGGTTTTATATCTGGTAATACGATAGGTTTATATGTTCAAGCAAATTTTCTTTTCTGTGTTTTCTTTCCAAAGTTTGAATGAGACTAATGTGTGCACAAGCAGTTGTCCTCTGGAGAGGTTTTAGTAACTTCTGTATCTTACTAGTTTTGTTCTTTAGAAGAATAAGAAAACATGCCTCCTGAAAATTATTTTTTATTGGCCACAATTGCACAATAATATGAGACAAATTAGAATGTCTTCAGGCACCTTCATCATACAGGTTTGTTTGACATCTCTTCTAATCTTTCTGTTAACTCTTTTCATATGAAAAATGGCAGCAATATACAAAGCTCAATGATTTGTGTTAATGCATTGCTGTGGCTTGTTTGTTTTGTTTCTTTTAGTCCTGGCTATGGAATATAATGATGCAGGTAGTTCAGAAGAGCTCATCTTGCTCTTGGCCTTGCCATGAGGTTTCCTCCCTGTTCCCTATAGAGTTCTGCCTTTCTTTTTTTTAACACATATTCTTGTAGCACGAGGATGCGATCACAAATTTCTATGTTGATATCTTGGATATTCAGATATATACAAAGAAAAACTGTGTGGCTTTGCTGGAGCAGGGTTCTTTTGTCACTGCACCCAAAAGCTTTTACCATGATAACTTGCTCTTGGTTTGAAGGTGTTGTGCTTACTTGTTGTGGCTTGGAATCACCTTCATTGTTGACTAACTTTAGAAGAGATGTTTTCATTCTATTTGTATTTGATGTGTTCAGGCTAAAGTGTATCCACGGGCTGAAATGTTTGGATAAACAGAGCATTAGGGGAAGGGGGAGCTAGCTGATCTACTGAGAGAAAGTTGTGCTATCAGTTCCTGCCCCACAGTGCTATGAATTTTCACTGTGCACACTGACTGCCCTGTTCTCAAAGAAGTGTGAAAAACTGTGACTCATTTATTAGACTTGAGTTAAAATAATTTTTAAAAAATCGTTTAATTTTATCATCTGAATTATTTAAAGTCACACAGCTTTTAAAACAAAGGCTTGTGAGGCCCTATGTTTTCTATGTCAAATAAGAACTTATGCCTATCTCTTTGCTAACCTGTGCCTTGCATGGCCTTCAGAGGTTTGGCTGATACTGAATTTGCTACCAGGGGCAGTTCAGCCTCCTATGGGTTGGTAGTGTGGGTACTGTGCTGAGAGAATGGGACAATGTGTCTGCAAACTGTGACTGGCAGAAAAAGTCGTTCTCTCCAAGCAGGAGAAGTGTTGCACTGTTAAATGAAAGCAAGATGTCAAAACATCTTCCCTTGGTTACTCTAAGTCTCCTTAAATCATTTTCCATTTTGCCTCTTCCAAACTGACTCATTGCAACTATGTCTCCCTTTCGTGAAAAACATCATCTGTCCTTTTGTTGAGCCTTTTAACTACCTTTGTCTAGTCCTCTTATATATGGGGACCCTCCTTTCCAGGCCCACTTCCCTTCTTGCACACAAGCTTAAATTTCTGAGCAAGCAGTAAATCCAAAAGGAACTGATTTAGTTATCCATCAAGAAAGCAATGAGTGTAGCTAGCAAAGAGCCAGATACAAATATGGTTAGATATCAATTTTTATTTTAATATATTTAATATTTAAGAGTAGCTCTAGCACAGACAACTGTACAGCTGTATATGGAAGTAGAAGGTAGGTAGTAATATTCATATAGATGAACGTTTTTTTTCTGACCTAACAAGATGTCCAGGAAGTAGGTGGTTGCCCTGATGATAATTCTTTTGATATGAAGAGGATAGATTTGTGTGAGCAATGCATAGGCAATCTGTTTCCTCATCAGCTTCTTCCTGGAGCCCTCCTGATGATGAGAAAGTTTGTAAAAAACTGTGGGAATTGTTAGCATCAAGAAACATCACGTTTCATAGCTAATTAGAAGCAGTTTGGAATTACATGACAATTGCAGAATCAAAATCACAAAATATTCAAGTGCCAGAGATAATTCAGCAGAATGTGACTTGCTGTCACAGCCTTGTAGCAGCCAGGACACAGACTTAACAGCAACCAAAAAAGAAAAAATGAACCCTGTCAGTGTGTCAGATTTCATATTTCACCAGTAATAGTAGAGTTCTCTTTCTGTTGTTTGTCAGATGGGAAGATGATGAGGGAATGATGTTCCAGTGCCAGACTTCTTTACCGTATTTCTTCCATGTCATTTCTTTCCATTGGCTTCTTTTCAAGAGAAAGTTTTCTACAAAGTCATTTTGAAACTGGGTGGGCTTCATTAGTTTAGCAGGACAGTGGAAGCCAAAGCAGGTGGAGATTGCACTGGGGTTTGGGAGGATCCCATGCATCCTGGGTTAGTCTTTAGTATGTTGTTGTTAGCATGTGGAGCAGTTATCTGAGAAGGAAGACTGCTGGCTGTGGCTTTGAGAGTTCTTGGCCACTTAATAGAAACATCAGTCTTTGAAGCAGTTTTGGGAAGATGCTTCCCACAAAGGAGTCTGCAAATTTTAAATGTGAACAGGAGATGTGTCTGATACCTTGTCCCAGTGGTGCGCTTTATTTTACACAAGGCACAAGGTGATCTCCTCCTTTCAAAGGTGATAGTTTAGTAAGGACATCCAGAGAGAAAAACTTACTCAAGTTTTTCTTCTCTAGCATTTATGGTCATTTACTTTCTCAGGAGCATGTAAGTGATGCTTTCCATGCTACTGCCCTTTCTTTTTAACTAGGATCCCCATTTCCACAAGATGACTCCATCTCATATGCTTCACTCCTTCCAGTCCACTACTGAATGTTGCAACCATGCTAATGAGATTATGAGATTTATGATTGTAAATCTCTAAGCCTCACTTAAAACCCTTCAACCATTGTAATGCCTCTTAACTTTTAGGAGAAATCATTGGTTATTGATAGCATGCCTTGCATTCAAATAGGAGAATCCTTTGAAAGTATGCCTTTACTCCAAGATACTCCTGTTCTTTGAAAAACTAAATTACTCTCATTTGCATGTGTCATGAACTTTTCTATTTATGATAGATAAGAGAAATCAAACATGAAAACAAGCAGATGAAAGATACACGAGTTTTTTATCTTGTCCTTTCCCCTTCAAGTGCATGCAAAAAAGAACTGAGACATTTCATTAGTTTAAGTAATAATAGTGATAAAAAGGAATCACAAGCAATTTCTGAAACAGGACATAATGGCTCTTGTCTTGCTGTATATTATCAGTCTGTCTTTGGTTTACATTAAAAAACCAAATAGCTGGGAAGAAATGTTTCCAACTCTCATCTGATCCTTTTATTTAAGGGAGACTGTGAGAAAAATGGACCACAGGAAGAGATGTTATATAACTGCAAGATACTCCCTCACATGCAATAATTAGTTATTATGGAAAGCTCATATATAAATCTCATATGATAGCCAAGATTGTTTTCACCTCTTTAGCCAGATCTGAAATTGCCCTCTGCTTTCAATGTTGCATGTGTTTTGTCAGCTTCCATGTCTTTCCAATCCAATAAGCTTACTCTCTAAATTTAATTCAGTGATTTTAATTGAATCTGAAGAACAAAGTGGTAATTTATTAGTCATATCTGTGTGGTGATTAGGCCTCAGCTTACAAACTACCTCCAGCTTCCATCCATTTTTGGCTTCATGCTCTCTCCCCTTCCAGCTGGAAACTGTTCCTGCTGACCAGTCCCTCTGAACTCCAGCACAGGCAGTGTTCCCAGCCAGGAAAAGTCGAATGTCTTCTGAGTCACCAAAGGCCCTAAGTCTCTCTCCTATCTAACTACACATGGCTGGAAACATGGATGGGGAGAGGAGGTGAAGGGAAGAGTTCAAGGGGTGGCAAATTGGGATGCGCTGTATTATGAACTGTTACAAAGCGGATAAGAAGACATTGGAGTAGGTGTTGCTGCCTGGAACTGTATGAGAGAGGCAGGAAAAAAGTGGGAAGTGCTTGGAAGGAGGGTCAGAACTATGATCTGGGGACAGGAGCACATGGCATCTGAGGAGAGGTGAAGGGAGCTTAGCTTGCTAAGCGGGGAGAGGAGCACAGGAGGAAGAAGGACTCTGCTTCCAGCCTTCAGCTGCCTAACGGGTGGTCGGAGAGGAGTCAGAATCAGCCTCATCTTGGAGGTGCACATTGATAGTCACAAATTACAGCAAGGGAAATTCCATTAGTGTGTTTAGAAAGGAAAAAAGACTGAGGTTGGTTAAGCACTGGAACAAATTATCCACAGAGGTTGTGAAATCTCCCTTCCTGGAGATATTCAAAACTTGACTGAACACAGCTCTGACTTTGAAGTTGACCCAGCCTTGAGCAGGGGGCGGTTGGGAGTACATGACCTCTCAAAGACTTTTCCAGCCTGTGAGTCTGTCTCCAGATGGCCTTGTTGATGGGCTAGCACAAGTGAGCAGCCAAGTCCTTGGAGCACTGATACAGGCACAAGCTCCATAGCACAGGACCACTGAGCAGTGGTTTTATGAACTAGCCTGCAGTGTTCACAGCCTCTTGCAAGGGGCAGACATGTCCATCTTCGGCGTCTGAGAACAGGGTGTTTTGCATCAGGCTGTTATTACATACTTTAATCCTGAGTGGCTGTGACAGTGATAGCAGAGTAATGGTGTTTTGGAAATATGGGAGAATAGTCAAAAATGTCACATGCTTACCAATTTATGGTCCGCTGGAGGGAAAGATAGAAAGGGGAAGAATGAGCAAATGTTTATGTATGGATAGGATATTACTGCAGGACTATATAGTGCTTTACCTGCAAGTAAACTGCAGATGCTTTACCCTCGTTTTTGTACTTAGCATTGCTTTTATAAAGTAGGCAACTCTGTATTGCGGGGAAGAAGAATAGGAGAGATTTTCACAGTTTTTGTGGTTAACAAAGTAACAGCTCACTTTCAGGTCTTACATCTTGCTGAAGATCATGAACTAGTAATGGAACAATGTAAGAATAAAGTTCAGTGTTCACTCTGCTTACTGCCCACTATTATTTTTTTCTAAAGTGTCATTAAAAAGGGAGAGAGAAGAAGTAGGATACCCAAAGAGTGGACTTGTTACATCTGTTGCTACTCACTGCTGTAGTGTAGTGCAGGAGGGGCTCATATGCAATCTCCACTGGAACTCTATCAGAGTAGCTTTGCTTCATCTGCTCTGGGTTACCAGCAAGCCTAGAACACCTACTGTGGCCTTATTATGAATTATTAGGTTTATATTTATACACTCTCCTGTTGCATGTACAGTCATTTGCAATTATTGGGAAGGGTAAGTTGGTTTCTGCATGAAGAGTTGCTCTTTTCGTAAGATCAAATTTTGTATTACAGCGCCGGCTTGGAGATGCTGCAAAGAAAGCAATCAGCAAGCTGCAAGTCAGAACCATCAGGAAAGGTGACAAGGTAATTTTTCAAAATACTTGTTGTAGGTGAAACTTTGTGCTGAGGATTCCTTCAGACCTCTGGGACAACGAGGCAGAACAGAAATGGCAATTGCTTATTTAGCTAATGTGTCCTTCAGGTGGGGGAGGAATGCTGGTGAGCAAGTTATGTAGGGAACGGAGTAGAGAGGGTGATTCAATAAAGATGCAAGAAATCCGTGAAGTTAAAACACGCTGACTAAATCTGCATGCTTCCCAGTGCAAGTTTCTAGCTGGAGACGTGTTGGAAAATCTGACTTGCTGGTCTTGAAATGCATTTACTGGATTTGCATTCTACTTCAGTGACTGTTTTGCTTCATCACATAGGCTCTTGTATGAAGAGATTAGCTAACAAAAATAAAAAAATGAAAATGATTAATGTTTTCTTTCCTGTAGGAAACTGAGCCAGACTTTGATAACTGTGCTGTTTGTATTGAAGGCTACAAGCCCAATGATGTTGTCAGGATATTGCCTTGCAGGTAAGTTGAAGTTGCTTTAGCTCTAATAATCTCTCTACTTCAAGACAGTCTCTGTTCTCAACGTTTCACACTGATGAGATTACCTGAGAGCTGGGGGAGGGAAGGGTGAGTTTATTATTTGGATCTATGCAAAATCTGTTGGTAAAGATATCTGAAATGCCTCCTTATTCAGCATGAAATGAAACAGCTATTAATGGTGGTGAGACCTTGAGGGTTTAGTATGACAGTCAGAAATTTTGTCTGATTTGGACCTATTACAAAGGTCTTCTGTCTTTACACTAAAAGTTTTGATTCCTCTGTTTTCCTCACTTTCTTTTCTTAATCAGTCCAGAATAAATGCCTTAGGAGAATTTGCTTCTGACTTCGAGGTGAGGCCTGGCCACAGCAGGCAGGGATAGAGCAAGCTCCTGCTCCCCATGGAGCTACTTCTTTTGCTGTCCTGGGCCATGTTCAGGCACTAAGAAAAGGATGGCTTTTGTCAAAAAAATCCCCAGTGATAAAAAGAGATATGCTGAGTAGAAACAATAAAGCAAGGTGAGAAGAAGAGCTTGTTAGTTTATTCTTTCTCCTTTTTCCCCTTGTGTGAACGTGCCCTGTGCAGAACTTACACTCACCATGATGTGGAACAGGAGCAGGGCCTCTTGCCACCCCTAACAGCTGTATTCATCTTTGTGCTGTTGTATTGTTGTCTGTGAAGTGACATGAAGGATTTCTCTAAGGAAATCAATTTCTTAGGTAATTTCTTAGGACCAATGGTTCCTCCAGGAGAGCAACAGCAGGTGTTTGATTTGCCTAGATGTAAGAATCTCAACTGCTGTACATACAGAGCGGAGGGTTTTATTTTTTAATAGAGCTTCTTTCTTCTCCTGCATCATATTCACTGGCTTGAGAAACCAAAATACTGGGGTTTTTTCCTGCTGTGTTGTTCCCTAGTAGATATTTGAATGTTACAAGCTGTCCATTTCTGTTAGTTCATGCAACTCATTAAATCTGTTTACTGTCATCTCTAAATGGCAAACAAAAAGCAACGGATTAATCATAAATTTGACCTACTGTAAATCCCTCACAATGACAAATCACATGTGAACTCTTTTTTTGTTTTACAAACAGACACAAAAACACATCCTCTGGTGAAGCAGAAATACAGAACAGTGAGAAATTACCACAAAATATGGACCTTGGTTTGACATCAAGCCTGTTTGCATAGAAGCAGAATAAAGCTTGGAAATTTTGCATGTTAGAGACAGGCAGTGTTGGGAGGTGGTTATACAACGTCTTAAAATATGTCTAAGCTTTAGCTTTCACTTGTGTGTCACCTCATAATTCAATAAGACTTTGTCATCCACAGCGTTGAGTCAAGCAGAGTGGATAGGAAACACATAGTTAACAGGTGGTGTTCGATTCTTGGCTGACTTAAAAGGTCGCCTAGAAAATGACTCACACTAAAAGGGTAGAAGCCGCAGAACTCTCTTGTAAAATACTCACAGTTTGAGCCTCAGCAGTCTGGAATTATAAAAACTCATCTTTCTCAATCAGCTACTTCACAAACCCTGGCTTTCTGGCTACACAAGTTGTGAGGGCAGTGTTTTTGCATGTTTGCATGTGTTTGAACTTCTGAAACATGAAATGGTAGTCATGACTTTTTCTGCTGTTGACAGTCTTGTCTCCTCATTAAAAAAAGAAGAAAAAAAAGGAAAAAAATATTAATTTCTGTCTCTGTGAAGTGAGTAGGAGTGTGTTATATCTTGATAAAGACCTATAGACTCTGTATTTTCTTCCTCCAGCATCCTCAGTTAAACCATGTGCAGTTTCTTAATGTGGGAACCTCATTAAACTGCTGTTTAGTAAGAGGCTGGCATGTCACCAAGCTTGCAGAAGCCAGCACAATATGACACCAGCGCTGACTATCCTTCAGTGTTTCTATCGGAGATAGAATATGTAGAAGGTTTTATCTGCAAAGCAAAATATGCCACAGGAGTTGCACATGAAAGGTGCTGCCCTGTACTGCAGGTAGTACTGGGAAAGCCACTGCTGGCAGGCACACTCTTTATAAAGCCCTGTGTATCTTGAGATTTCTCTTCAAGACTCTTTAAGGCTTTGTAAGAGCCAGAATCTCCTAAGAAATTGGTACCAAAAGTCCACCAGCCGGTATTGCAGTGAGTGAGCTTTAAAGTCAAATAGCTACATGCTTACTAGGACTTGGGCTGTTTCCTCAAGCATCCTCTTTTCTGCTGGCACTGGGATAGCCTGTTGTTATGTACCCCACTCTGAAAAGCTCAGAGGAGAATTCCAGTGAACTTGTGCTTCTTCCTCTCTGTCCTCTTCAGGCAGCTCCCACAACTGACTGTGTTAATAAACTTCACTCTACAGAGTGTATTAAATAAATAAGGAGTGACACTTGGTAAAAAAAAAAAAAATAAAGTGTTGACTTGCAGCTGGTTTTATGTTTACTGGTAGCAAACATCACTGAAGTTGTCTTTGAGGGCACTGACACAAGATCAAATGTAACCAAGTTCGTTGTTCCCAGAGTGACATCTCTTGTCACAGCCCTGGTTCGTTCTGCTTGTCCTCCATCTCCAGCTTCAAAACGCCGTTGTCTTTTCTGCTCTGGCTTTGGAGAAGTTACTGGTGCTGCTGCCCCCAGCGTGTGCCTTTTACTAAACTTCTACTAACTTTACTAAACTTCTACAGAGAGGCAAGACATTTCTTTCAACATTATCTCTGCTGAGTTCCTCATAAGCTTTTATTTTTGGCTGTTTCATTTCTCTCACTAATAAACACACTCTCTGACCCCATTCCAGCTCGTTCTCTTCCCCTGAACCTTCACTCTATGAACAACTGTGATTTCAGAGTCTGCTTCACTCCTGCTTTCCCTTTTTATTAGTTTCCTTTGAAAATTATTTCATAGCACACATTCCTTACTTTGATTCCTTCCTCTCACGCTCATCATCATCTTCTTTTATCCTTCCTTTTACCTCAAAAGTAAACAAATAATACCCTAGATGCACCCCTAAAAAGCTCAAACCTTCTTGTTGGATACTATAGTGTTTTCAGTCTCTCATCAAAACCCTTCTCAATCCTCAGCTTTAGCCCTGTGTCTAATCCAGGCAACTGATGCTCTTACTCAGGGTCCCTAGGGATGCATAGATGAGACTAGGATTAGAAGGCAGGAGAAGAACAGTTTTCCCCTAACCTGGAAAAAAGGCTTCGCAAAATTATTGGCAACCTGAAAGCTTTACAGTAGTTGTACTACAATCATCATTATAATTTGGGGCTGAGCTCAACATGACTTTTTTTTCTTGTGTGTTTAAAATTGCAGCTTGAAAGCAAGCGTAAATACATTTCAAACAAAAGTAATCACCAGTTAAAAAACATGAAGTGCTCTTTAGATAATAGTAAATGGAGTGCTCTGGGATGTTGAGGTTCTTTTTCTTTGTGCTCTGTGAGCCCTGTGCAGTCACAGAAGAGTGCAGGAGGAATCCCAGGAGGCCACCACCTCTGGAACAGCACAGGGACTCTGGCACGCACGTGTCATTCTTGGGAGTTTTTTCCAACACACTCTGCAGTCTCCCGGGATGAAGACTGCAAATTCCCCTGATAATTTATTGCAGTGCTTTGTTACCCTGACTATGGTGAAGCCTTTCTTATTGTGTAGCCTGGATCTCGCTTGCTGCAGTTTAAACACATCATTGTGCCTCTTATCCCTCGGAGAGGTGGAGAGCAGTTGTTTCCTTTCCCCTTATGAAAGCCTTTTGTATGACGTTGTTGCAACATCTCGCCTTCCTTTCTGACAATTAATCAGTTACAATTCTTTTGAGAAACCTTTCAACCCATCCCAATCAACACAGTTTTGCAATGCATGTGGTTACACACAACAGGAAAACCCCTCCCCTTTTTTTTTTTTCTAGGTTTGACTTTGATTGTCAAAGACATGTCCCGAGCCTCTGCTTGGAACATCTCTCTCTTAGTATCTCCTTGTATGGCTCATTACTTCTGAACTCATCCGTGATGCCTCTGTCTTCTCCTTCCATTTAAAACTTGCATCAGCCAGAACTGCAAAGGGAGAAGGATTTTTGTTGCAGTTGATCTTTTTACATCTTTATCTTACCATGTGATGGTGAAATACTGCAGTTGCTCTCTCATCTTACCTTGTGCTGACCCTTATTTTGCCTGAATTTGGATAATGAACTGATCAGGACATCAAACAATTTGTTAAAAGCCGTAACCATGTACATAGTGGTATAGCTAATAACAAAGAAAATAAACTTCCAAATCTGCAAAGCCTGCCCCCGTGCTTCTCTTCACAAATGTTTACATGTTCAAAATAGATATTATGAAAGCTCTAATTGTATAATGCAGTATGAAAATTTTAAAAGGCAAATCTTTATCTGATTTTCAATAACATTCCATTTTTCTATGGACTTCTGTCAAATCAAGTTCCTTCTGTTGTGCATACTAAATCTGAAATTAGTAGATTCATAATAGACTGTGCTACATTAGTATTGAGAAGTGCAAAGTGACACAATCTGTCATGTATTTAAATTACTTGGCATTGTTAGAATTTATTTTAGAATATTGTTTTTGAAGCCAACTTCAGGAGCACTGAACTTCAGTTTTTGAAGTCTTTAAGTCATAAAAGTTCCAAGCTTTTGGTGATGAACAAACATCAGAAAATTCTGTAAAATGAACCCCAGTTTGAGTGAGGCTTTCAAAGCTGGAACTTGAAAACAAAAAGTAATTTTCTACTCTATGGTAAAATGTCTTAATAGAAATTATGTATTTTTTTTACCCAAAACAGATTTTGGAAATCTGTGGTTTTTTTCTAAGAGAATAAATATCTCAGATTGTGTAAATTTCCTGATTATTTTGGCACAAACATGCTTCAGATGTTTGCCAATAAACATGTTTGTTTATTAATTTGATTATATAATTAAGGAAAACCAATCACTATCAAGAATTTCATCATTATTTCAATTAGCTGAAAGGCAAGACATTGACTTTCAGTGCCCTCCATGAGTTAACACACCTAAGAAATTCTGTTGGTCAGACTTTTAGATGTAAAATTACACATGCCTGAGAACTGTCAGCTTTCCCCTATTCAGAATGCTTGTCTGATGATGTGCTGAATACGTCCCTCCTAGGATGAAAGGAAGGAATTCTTATGCAGGACAGAGACCAAAATCTGGTACACTGTGTTGTTATCCATTAAGTCAGGTCTTGTTTGGAAGGACAGCTCTGATCTTAGTAAAGAAGTGGTTTAAACTTTAAGTTTAAACTTCACGATGCTTCATTTGCATTAATTGTGTTGACAAACAGCGTCAGATGAGGTTTGACCAAGTTCAGTATGGCAGCCAACTCACATAATTAGATTGGATTGAACTCCCAAGAACAGATTTGCCCTTTCCCATGGTTGTGTGAAGTGATAACAAGCACAGGAATGTGATAATGTGCAATGTAGCTCTGATTCACAAAGGATCCATGTTTTTTCTAGGAGTAGTGAGAAAAACCATTGTAGTGAGAAGAATAAGATGATGAGATTTCACACAGTTTTGACTTTGAATTTCTAGTATTAGTTAGGACTGCAGTCCTCTCAGAAGCCAAACAGCTGCTCTGTGGTCCAATAGCATGTTAGTAAGAGCTGGGGTTACAGACCAGTATTGGTGAAAGTGCACTTTAGTATCTTCCATCAAGCTGAAAGTGCATCTTTTGTGTGAGAGAGGCTGCGCCGTAATACGTCTGCTGACCCCTTCCGCTGAATAAGTAGCACTTAAATATTTAACATTATTTTGGTACAATAAGTGGTTCTGGCTTTCTCAGAGATTGCTTTTCCTTGTAGAGGCTGCTGTGTGCCTCGCTCCAGGCAGAGCCTTAGAATCAGAATTGTTTAGCTTGCAAGAGTCCAAATGTAAGCCAGCACTGCAAAGTCCACCACTTCACCATATTCCCAAGTGCCACAGCCACATGTCTTTTAAATACCTCCAGGGATGGTGATTCCACCACTTCCCTAGGCAACCTGTTCCCACGTCTGACCACCCTTTTGATGAAGAAATGTTTCCTAGTATTCCTAGTAACAGAATATGCTCACAAGAGAGAATGCAATCTGTCAGTCAGATACAAGCACTAAATATGTCTATATTTAATATGGTCCATATTTAATGATATCAATATTTATATTTAATATTGATATTTAATAATATCAATATCAGTTTGTGTCAGGCTATGCTAGAGAAGAAACTTTCAGCTCCTCCACCTGAATAATGTCTAAGAAAAGTGGTACACAGCAGCTACAAAGCTCAGGTAGCTGCTTGGCAGTCACTTCAGGCCTAAAACAGTATTAACAAGTCCTTCAGGGCTGGCATTGTATAGGAGCTTTCTCTGATGGGCAGATTCTAAAGAGCAGGAAAATCAGGGAGAATGTTTTAAGGAGTATCATCCTGGCTTTTCTGTTTAAATGAAAAGTATCTTTTTTTTAAATTCAGTTTATTTCCTTGTGCCTCTGTCCTGAAAAATACTATACTCAATGGCTTCACATTTAAATTATCAAGTGTAATCAGGTTTGTCTGTAGAAACATCAAGAAATACTAACAAAGGTAAATACTTTACCTTTACCAACAAGCAGCTTTTGTTTACTGACAGCCTTTAATGTTTAAAAAATGTGGGGTTTGCTGATGCATTTTATGTATTTTCCCTAATTCTCTAATTATGTATGTCTTCTATTCCAAATACATTTAAATATGCACTTGTATTTGGGATTCTGAAAGAACAATCTTAGTCTTGTGTGCATAGGATCTAGTTTTGTAGCTTTGCAGATGTCTCAAACTGCAAACTCTTCACTGAATTCAGAATCATCTGGTACTGAGTGGTAAATTGTGCTGTGGTGCATTTGAATTAAGATATCCTGGTTTTCATTGCAGGCATCTTTTCCACAAGTCCTGTGTAGACCCCTGGCTGCTAGACCATCGTACCTGCCCGATGTGTAAAATGAATATTCTAAAAGCTCTAGGGATTCCGGTAAGCACATCACAGAGCAGCTGGTTGGGGCAGGAGGGAAACACCAGCTACTTGGGTATATCCTTAGCCCTTTGCCTGTCTGTTCCCATCCTACTCCTTTTGATTTATTGATTTATTAATTGATTTATTAAGGGATGTACAAGCCGAAATGTCTGACTCTGCCTCTCTCCTGCGCCCCACTTCTATTAGCAAGGAAGAGTATGTGTTTGGGGATTGGTTGGGAGTTGGGATTTGTGTGCCTGTGGTTGCCAGATTTGTGGAGTAGAAAATTGTTTATTCGTGTTTTAGTGGATTTATAGGTTCTTTCACGTAGATTTCGCTTGTGTTTTAAATCAGGACTGGATTTATTTTTTTAATCATGCTCTCAGTTCCAATCTCAAAGAAGAAGTCTGCAAATAAAATTTTCTTTGCTGTACTGGTCAAGGACAACTAATTGCTCATTCTGGGAAACCAAATCTTTTTTCTGTCAGATTTCTCTTAAAGCCTATCTGGAGCAAGATCTGTACTCCTAATTCCAGTTAAGAGGCATTTCTCCCATGGTGGGCCACATGACATACAAGGAATTGTTAAGCTCTTTGTTATTTGAAACGTTCAAATGTGGTTAGTAGCTGCCAAAGCAATTGATCTTTTTTAAGTTGCATGTTTGCATTCACATAGTGCATGTCATGTTTGCCATACAGTTTCCCTGCTGGAGCTATCACAGAGCTCATGGCCTCACTTGGAAGGAGTGAGTCACTCTCTCCCCCGTGCAAGGATTGCCACGTGACAGTGAAGTTCAATATTGAAACACCACCAGTTGATGAATTAACAGGTGCTGTAAATACCCTCCCAAGTTAGAGATGGTGACGTGCCAGTTCCCATATGAAAGAGCTATATAAAGTAAAACAGCTCACATGAACATATTGGGGGAGCTGAGATTAGGAAGCAGGTTGCTACAGAAGAGGGTCCACAGCAAGCAATGAAGTGTGTTTTTGCTGAAGTGGGCAGATACGTTCAGCAGCTTAATACAATCCAAAATGAAAACATGCAATGGGAAAAATGAAGTAGAGCATTGTAGTTGGGGTAACATGTCATTACAGCTTGGCTCCTTTTTCTGCTAAACGTGTCTTTAGAATATTGAAAGATGATACAACTGTTCAATCAGTATTTGAGATGAAAGGCCAGAATGAAGGCTAGCTCTGCCATTCAGCATCTCTGCACCTAGGCTTAAATACAGAATTTTTTCTCCAGGTTCCATGTCTCAGTTCACAGGCCTGCCAGTGAGCAGTTACTTGGGATTCTGACAACTCCTCTCCATACCCAGTGTATTGTCCAATGGCTTCCACAGCATTTCTGCACTCGCACTGGTCCATTCACATTTTTGCCCAAGCACTTCATTAAGGTGCTCTTTATCAGGCTTCATAATCAGGGGGTAAAAGGCAAATCAGACCACCAGTTTTTTTGAGGCCTCCAGTGAGATGTTAGAGGCTTCCAGAAGGTTTAGTGCTGTGAGAATTTGCATCCAGAATACAGGTCTCACTGGCTTCACTGACAGCTGCTGAAGGCTGAGCATGTCCACGGGCTGTCTGAGGCTGGGCACAGCAAGGGGAAGGGAAAACATGCCCAGAGGCCATCTGTGGAGGTTTTGTTTTACATGACTGGCCTTTACTATATATGAGCAGCTCTGGAGTGGCAGGTATAGAACATAATTGCCAGGAATAATTGAAGCACCATTCAGTTTCCTCAGCCATCGTTTCTCTTCTCACAGCTCCCTGTTCTCTCTGTACCACATGGCAGAAAGGAGATCCATTCTGCTCCTGGCACTGAGAGCTTTCTGCATGGAGTTTCTGTGGAAATAGTTGTACTGGGCGTGTAATTAAAGACACTACTGTAACATACATGAACAACTGGTTCAAATTAAGTTTTCCAAATCATCCTTAGTGTTGATCTGTCTTAAAATTAAAAATAAAACACTTGTATGTTAATGTTCCACTAGCAAAGTTTGTTTAGGGGATTTTATTGTATGAATTTCCATAAAAATGTCTTTAGGTTGTTTTAAGACAACAAACTGAAAAAGAGCCCCCTACATGTTTTGGAGGAAGCCTACTGGCTCCTACCTGTATGAATCATCAGTTAGGTTCGTGAAAGGAGATCCTTACCCCTCGAGGTGACTTTCAATAGGAGCTGTTGTCCATGGGAACTTTGTGTCAGATGTCCTCATTGCTTAGCCAGATATCCGTAGGCTGCTGTGGGAAAAGATGTTCCCTCAAAGCACCTGTAAAGCTCTAAGGCTTCTTGGTGAGAAGTGGCAGACATTTCTGAGAGTGGATAAAGCTAAATGTCACTCTCTAACCACATTCTTGAGTCTTGCTGAGCTATCTCAGGTGAAGTTTCCGCACACAGAAAAGCAACGTTAGGCAGGCACCAGTCTCTGATGGGAGACTTGAGTGCAGATTTGCCCAAGTCCTTTTCCAAGCTTTTACAATGGGAGGAATAAGGAAATCTTGCCAGAGGCAGGGCTATGGTGTTTTTTTCCTGCCAGCTGCATGTTTGTCCTATGGTTGTTATTAAAGACCTGGCTTGTGTGACTGTGGATATATTGTGCTGCATTTCGCAGGAAGACTTGGGATTTTCCACGAAGGGATTGGTTAAAATCCAAATACCTCAAAGTTTCATTTCAGTTCACATCTAAACTCTCCATTTAGTTTGTAACAGAGACTTCAAATATTATCTTCCCTAAACCCAGATTCCCCAGGCAGCTGTGAGACTCTGAAATGCCTGCACTCCTTTTCACGGTAGCTGAGCACCTTTGCTTTTCTCTGTGGCGCTCTGCAGCTCTGGAGGATTATTAACTATTTATCAGCGAATGGTTGGCCCAACCTTTTCCACTTTCTCTTTGCTGGTGAATCCAGCTCAGACTATACCTCTTTCAGCTGTAATATTTGAAATGGATTATCAGTAAAAGTGTCTTTCACTTTAAATAGCGCTACATTGCTATTGGGATGATCATATCACATAAAATAGTTTCCCTCTGCTTCTCCCTCTTTTCTGCAAATATCTGCTGGATATGCAGTCAGCTGCATTTTTGGCAGCAGATTGTGTGACTTGAAGCTATTCACTAAGAGCCTTAGCCAAGCCCTCAGAAGTCAATACAAAACCTTCCCTTGACTTCAATGGAATTGTGCTCTCAAAGCACTCACAT
This sequence comes from Platyrinchus mystaceus, assembly GCA_035041135.1. Taxonomy (NCBI): domain Eukaryota; kingdom Metazoa; phylum Chordata; class Aves; order Passeriformes; family Tyrannidae; genus Platyrinchus; species Platyrinchus mystaceus. Next base: position 10,915,560 of record JAWWLV010000144.1, on the reverse strand, counting down.
GTAGGGAATGAGTGAAACCAATATAATTAAACTTAGCAAATGTATCTGGGTCACTCTGGCAGCAAAAGCCGTAATGTGGGGGGAGGGAGGGGTTCGATCAGTATTTCATATCATTAGTTTTATAGCATGCTGCTTACTTTGGGGCATTTTTTCCAACTAAAATGATTCAGGAGTAAAGGGATTAATTATATCAAGCAATACTATTTTTACATCTTTAATGTTTGATTTGGCTTTCAATTATAATCCCCCCTTTTTAAAGGTTTAAAAGTTTGTTATAAAACCCCGTTGAAAAAATAACTGGCATCAGAGCAAAGGACAAACAACTGATTCCCTGAAAAAAACCTGAAATACTTTTTCATGTAATAGAGAAGAAAAACAGGCCTTTTTTTTTAAGGTACACTGCCACCAAAGGCAAATTTAAGTTAAAAATGAAAGTCCTAAAACATTTTTTTATAATAGCTAGGAGTGCTACATCTAAGGGATAATTTTGGATCCCTGTCCTGCAGATAAGTGATTGGTATTTCATTTTTAAAAGTACAGATTTGGTGAGTTTCATTAAAACCTAGTGTAGCCGAATGTGCCTTTATCCCAATTCTGAGGAGTTCTTGCTGCTTGTGGATTAGACTGGAGCCAGGCAACAACAATTCTAATTTTTATTCCAAACTTCAGTTCGTGGATATAAGATTATTTAAATTGCCTGCCTTTTTCATTAGGAACATTTGTGAAAAAGTACTTAGGAGGTGGAACCATGAGACAGGGAATGTATGTGAAAAAGAGAAAACATGCGAATTTCCTCCTTCTGAAAAAAACATGTAAGCATATGGTAACCTTCTGTGCCTGAATTCAAAGGGATTTCTCTCGTGCTTAAAGTTAAGCCTTTCTTTAAGCCTTTGCTGTATCATATTTTGCTTAGTTTCTTGGTGCCTGCTGTGGGAGATAGGCAGGTAGTGAGATTTTCCAAAGTGCCTTAGCATGTGAGAACTAAGCATAGAAAAAATCAGATCCACTGAAGAGAGTACATCTCCCGTGACGTTGGCCATCTGGAAGCTGGATTTCAGTCTAGCAGCTTAAGGCCTGTCTCTGCTTAGTGCTGAACAGAGGGAAAGCAGAGGGGGCAATTCATATCTAGGGGTATGGGATGAATCACACAGCAAAATTGTCTCAAACCACTGAAGTTAGAGGAAACCTAAGTGACTGATCCAGATCCTGAAGAATAAAGACAAATGGGAACAACTTAATTTTACATTTCCTAACTTAACCAGGTGTCTGTGTATTGCAGCTCAGTCTTGCTATGTCCCTCTGTCATTGGTCTCGCTAAATCACATAGCAAGAAAGACTATGAATTGAATAATACTCTTCAAATTCCCATTATTGCTTGTCTGTTTCTTTTCTCATAATTTTATTTTGTAGGAAGTACAGTATTAGCAAGGGAAATAATCTTTTGACGTTTAGAAATTTGTCTTACAAACAGCTTTAGCTTTTATTTTTGCAGCCCACACATAGATGCACCCACAGGCAGCTCCCTTGGATTCTTATTCTGGGAAGCACTGATATTGGCTCTATAAAATGTATATTTCAGGAAAAGATAATCATTCCCCTTCCTGCTGTCTGTTTACATTTGTGATCTGACTCAGCAATCTGCCTTTGTTAAGCAGATCATATCAATAATTAAGTTACTTTTTTAATGTACACTCTTCCAAACCCTTTTAAAAGTATAAATAAGAATGTTTAGCAGTTGTAGGTGACACAGTTTAATAATATTTCCATGGCATACTTCGGGTCTCTCTTCCAACGGATTGTTTTAAGTACAGGAAAACAGACAAACTCTGTGTGTTTATTCATTATATGTTGCCATTTTCAGTACTGAAATAAAATGAAAAGCTCAAAATAAGTGAGAACAAGTAAATTCAATCCTTTTATCAGGTAGAAGCTTGATTTTCTTTTTTTTTTTCCCTCCTATTAGCCAAATGCAGATTGCATGGATGATATACCTCCAGACTTGGAAGCATCCATAGGAGGACCACCAACCAACCAGATAACGGGAGCCAGTGACATAACAGTGAACGAGAGCTCTGTAGCCCTGGATCCCCCAGCACGGACTGTGGGAGTACTACAAGTCATCCAAGACGTAGACTCCTTTCCCCAGGCTGGGGAGAGTAACTTCACAACAAGCAGTAAGTTCCAATTTCTGGCAGAATTTGCACTGAAATTAAGTGTTTAGAAACCCCAATAACAAACTGATCTCTTGAGGGCATTTCGCTGGAACAATGGCCGTATTTTTAAGCCCAGCGGGGAATCTACGGGGTAAGTAAATTTAAATATCATGTATTCTGCTGTAGTGGATTGATGGTCAGAGTTCCTATAGTTGAAAACCTGAGCACAGTGAAATAACACTGCCAATTTGTAAAAAAAAAATAAATTATATGTTTTCCAGGAGTTTCAGTTTTCACTTTCGTAAAGGGGCACCATTTGAATGGGTAGTTCTCAAAATGTCTGCATGTCTCTCTGTTCCTAAAAATTATGTTCTCTGTTGAAAATCTACTTCTGACAGTTTAAAAGGAATGTTGTCAACTGTTTCAAGTGAGGATTGTACCAGTCTTAAAATTCTCATTTTTAGGTAAAATAGCAGATCAGTAGAAAATACCTATCTGTTTGATACCAGTTGGTGTATTGACAAGACTAGCATAGAAAATCATCAGATATACTTGAAGGGAGGTAAAAGGATGTAACAAAATATAGGTTTGTTCATGGAGTTAGTGTAGGTTCTGGAAAAAATTATACATTTTCAACCATTTCTAGGTACATGCTCATGGGCCAGGGCATGACAAAGAAGACAAGTAGTAAAATTATGTGTAAAAGGTAAGAGACAGATGATGAAACTAAGATGAAATGATTTTACATTAGTCTCCTTACTCTGTGGGAAGACTTGATTTTCCCTAATATTGCAGCCAGTGTCATGGCAGTGAAAATAACTTGTGGAAATGCTGGACTTGTGACCTTAGACACAGGTAACCCAGAAGTAGACTTTTTAATTCGCTTTTGTGGATTAGGTTCTGGTTTTCTTTAAAGGTTTGGCCCTTTTATGGTCTAAATACTGAATCCAGCAAGGGGTGAGCAGCAAGGTTAATAAGCCCAGCCATCTTCCATGGCCAGCCTGTCAGCTGGTGGCATTCAGCTTTCTCAAGTCTCCTTGAGTGCTGGCAAGAGCTGTTCAAAACAAGATGTTCCTTCCAGTGATTGTTTTTTAAATGCATTTGAGGCTGATTTAAGCAATGAAGGAAAGATGGTACCACAGTGTAATAAAGACTGGACTAGACAATGTTCTCAGCTGTGCCCTCTTAGCACTCCTGAAGCAAGTAGTTCCTCTCACAGATAATGATCCTTGCCCCACTGTTCTTTACAACGTCTGATATTAAGGTTGAGAAGGAGGGCTGTGGTGTGCCCTTTACACACACATGCTGGGAAAAGCCAGCAGCCTGGTCCAAAGCCCAGCACGATGGGCAGTCCATGCTTTTCATCCCACGATCTTGTCAGACTGAGAAGCAGCTCTGCTGGTTTCTCACCATGAGTAACAATGGTGTTGAGGCTGCCAAGAAGCACCAGAGCTCAGTAACTCTCCAGACACTCTTTTCCCTCCAGGTTTGTTTCCAGAGTCTGCAGAAGGAACAAACACATTTTTAATTCATTTTCCAAGTTGCCAGCTAGTTTAGATAACTGGGTGAAAAACTTGCTCTGAGCCAGCAGAGTACTGCAGGGCCTGCAGAGATGCTTTGTTTTGCCTTGTTGCTCTCAGTTTTTTCCCTTACCCTCCATTTTCCCACTTACCTGTAATAACATCAGGCAAGAGACTCTAAGACTGGACAATCCTGAGGGCTGACAGCAGAGCCCATGGACAAGGAACTCACACCAAGGCCAGTGGTCTGTCCTGGCACACAGGCAGCAAACCATGGAGTGTCAGGTGTCCATCACCTGAAGAAACTGGCCATGTCTGGGGAAGGACTGTGAAAAGAGTGTTTCCCTGGTTATTTCCACTGAGAGAGAGCAGGAGAAGAGAGCCTGAGCTCTGTGAATGTTGTGAGCCTCATGCTATCACAGGGGTGGCTGGGAACCCACTGCTAAAAGTAGGCCTTTCCAGTTGTTTTGTGAGGAAAGGAGAGTCCTGAGGAAAACTCAAAGCACCTTGGGATCTCCCAAACCTGGCTGTGTGCCTTCCTATGCTGTGGTTGCCACATAGTCACTCAGGGAACTCTGATTTGATGCTTGGTTAGCTCTTGGCACTCACTCATCATTGACATGTAGACATGAATCTTCATCTGGATTTCTCATCTCAAAAGGGAATACAATACTTGAATATTCATCAGTGGTAGATGTGCAAGTTTACCTGCTGTCACCACCACATCCAAAGTGGAGAGTTTTGCAGCAGTTCCCAGAAGCAGCCATTTGGTCCCTTTTTGCAGCAGAGCTGCAGCAAAGAAGAGGTCTTTGGTTGGAAGTTAGGGGCTGAGTTCCAGCAGCGATGGGAATTTGTCTCTCCGGTCAGCTTATGTGAATTTGTGGTGTTCAGGCACTCTGAAAGGTAAGAACTTGGCATTTTGGGCAGCCTGAACTCTTAAGCCAGTGAAAGGCACCTTATATACAGTTGTGGTATGAACTCAAATGCTAACTAAATCAGAGGGCAAATGTAGGCTAAATAACTGGGTCATAGCTGTCATAATAGATGGGACTTTATAGGCACTGTGTCTGTTTATTGTATTCAGGCATTGTATTTCTCATTTCCAGAATCCTCAGTTACACAACTGCAGAGCTTGCTGAGCGTGCCCTTTCTGTGAACTAGACTGCCTGGGAATTTGTAAGCGATGACGCTGGTTGCTCCTAGGAATCTTTGCTGAAGTTGCTAGGTTCTGGCCTCTTTATATAGCATTAGTGATGGAGCTTACTCCGAGGCTGAATCTGCACTGGAAGGTTTTCTTCCTCTTGTTATTGAACCTGTGCAGACTCCAAGGCTCCAGTGCGGTCTTGACGTGGCATCCTGCACCCAGTACCACAAGTCTTTGCATCCTTCCTTATTCCTCACAAAGTTGAGTGGTCCAGGAGTTGCCTTCTTCTTTCCACCCACTTCTGCAACACTTTTCACTTAATTGTTGTTGCATTCTCTTTGTCTGGTGATTAATCGTTCTGGTATTGTCATCTTGGTTTGGGTTTAATTTCCCTTTCTGTGTATCCAGTGATTATTCAGAGCCAGAAGAGCTCCCACAGTGTGTGTCTGGAGGGAGGATGTTTCCAGAACACTGTTCACTTTGGGTAAAATTCTGTCTCCATGGTGGCAAAGCCTACTTCAGTGGGGCCAGATTTTGATTTCTGGAGCTCAGCCAGTGCTTTTCTTCTTACTTCTGTGTGTATGCTCAGCACATGTTTCCTATTCTCTCTGTCCCTTTTGCTCCCTATGCTTCTGAATAGGTAGTGTCTTCCATAAGACCCTGGGAGATGTACTGTACCATGAACATCTGGATGGGACTTCATTTGAGGGCCAGTCCCTAGAGTTCCTTGCTGAACCAAGCATCTCCTGTTTAGTAGCACTGAGCACTTGAAAATGGACCAGCAGTTTCTCCCAGCTGCCTTCTACCACTGTCCAAGCCTTCATCAAGTCCCTTGGGCATATCTACAGCCCAAAGTCTGTTTGGTATTTAGTCTTAGTGATTGTTTGCTCTCTCTGGTGGGATTTTGTGTAGGATCCTGGGGTAGCATCCTGCAATAAAGTTCTGTAATTGGTTGTTGAAAATGTATTGATGGACAAAGTGAAAAACTGGAGGGGGGGGGGGAAGGAAAGGAAGGCGGGAGGGTGAAAAAATTGTGTGAATTACCTAAGAGTTCATCTCAGCTGAGTTTACTGATTTGACCCTATAACTTTTCAGCTCTCCAAAGGGTGTGAAAGAAGATAACCTAAGGATCTTTTTGTACAATAATGTATCATAGCAATCTCTGTTACTAGTTGTTCATACTGAGTTATGCAAAATGCTAACATCTTTGGAACTTTCAGTGCAGGTAGAATTTCCTGCTCTACATATGATATGGGTGTGAGCTGGACTTGGCTGAGATCTGAACTTGAAGAAGCTCCGAGCTAGCTTTGGAGGGTGGATTTGGGATTTGAGGAGTACATTGCAATATTCCTTGGGTCGGGCTCAGGTGAGATTGAATGATATTGTTAAAAAGGTAGTTTTCTGGGAAAGTAGCATCTAAATATTCTAAAGGTTGTATGGTGACCCTTGCAGGTGAAAAGTAGTTATTAATTTTTTTCATCTTTTATAGTATCCATGGTTATTTATCTCCCTCAAGCACTTGCTAATTTCTGCATAAAATAATGTGCACTGTCCAAGTCTTTCCCTCTCTTCACAAATACTCCTAGTTTTTCAATTTAGACAAGCTTTTATATTCTGTTCAGTGGGATGTCTCATCAGAAATCCCACTAGCACAATCTCTGTAGCTGGAGGAAGATCCATAAATAATTTTACTGCAAACAGGGGCGGGACTTTTAGTATGAAACACCACAAGCTCTCCCCTGAGGTGTCATATCACCTGCAAAGTCAACAGAGCTTGGTGGACTGTGTGGCAGTGTGGGCAGTCTAGAGAATACCAGCAGTTCCTTTTCTGCCTCTCATTTTGTTCTTTCCATAAAACGCTGCCAACGTACAGCTCATCGTGACTGTTAGGACCCTTTCAAATCTCTTTGATAGCTCTTCATTAAATCTATTAATATAACTTTTCAAGTAATTATTTTGATCTGTGTATGTCTAAAATGTCTTTTTGAAGAATAATCAGCCTTTGGAAGTGGATGAAAGTGCATGATAAGAATCTGATCCACTGTTGTCTTGTAACCACTTGACTGTTCCTCCTTGCTATTAATAGTGGGTTTCTTGGGCGGAATGTAAAGGGGGAGGAAAAGGTGGAAAAATTCCCTAGACAGTAGTTAATGCAGAAAGTTATTAACACCTGCATTAGCAAGTTCTTATGCTGTCCCAGAGGGAGAACACTGATGGGACCTAGTTAAAGACTGAGCAGATTGGGTCCCATGTGCCTGGCATGTGACATAACTCCTGGTGGCTCTATTAAAAGCTTGTGAGGATGTTGCACTAAACTGTTGTCATGGACTGAAACTTCCAACGAGCTGAGCTCCTAGATTTGTTTTGAGACTAAGACTGGTGCCAACATATCACTGGTGCTTTGAAAGAGTCACCAAGTGAAACATAACTGGCACTAAAAATGTGCTCTGGATTATTACATACACCTACGAGACTCCTGCCAGACTCTGAATGGACAGTGAAGTTTTCCTGTTATAAAACTGCTCCTCCTTTCCATATGCTAAGATGTGAAATACAGAGTATTTCTGTACAGCAGATTGCAAAAGGGGACGTACAAAATGATGTGAAACAAGGAGCAAATTTAAATTTAGATTTGTTTTGTTTGTTTTCTGTTTCACATCTTCTGTATATATTGACAGTGTGTAGAGAGCAGGGATGACACCATTAGTTCAGCAGCTGTAATATGGCACACACAGCAGACTGGCCTAACCTAGGGTGCCAAAAATGCTGCAGATCTCAAGAAACTTGCTTAATAATTGAGTCTGGGATGAGATTTAAAAGAAAGTGTTCACCTTCAGTAGTGGAAGCTCCATTTTTAAGTCTGTCTCTAGATCTAAATTCGTCCCTAGCTCTCTCTGTCCCAGATTACAAGTTCCTGTCTCCATATTGCTTTTGTGTTGTGCAGCTACCTTGGGAACCCAATCCAGAATCCAACCAATTTCTTCCTGGTGGTTTTTTTTTTTTCATTTGGAGTTGTTGTCCAGTACAACAGGAGGAAAGAAATGTGGAGGACAAAAGAAGAGAGGACTGGGACCAGTGATAAGATAGCTTGTGTCTTTTTTTATATTTCACTGTCTTAAGTAGACAGCTGGATAGAACATTGAACAAGAAAGCTTTTAAAGCAAAATAGACAATGTAGAGTAAAATACAAATCTGAACTGCAGAGAGACCAGATGACAATAGTGAGTGATCTTTTTGATTTATGCTTGACAATGAAAGCCTTGCCTTGCAAGAGATATTTAATATCTTGCATACAATTGGCTTAATTATTTAGGACTCATTCTCACATATCTTGATGCCTGTGCAGTTTCTATTCTCATCAGTTTTTACACAAAAGCCTCCACTGAAATCACCAGGAAGTGCTGTTTAAAATACAATGTGCTGCTGTGATTCTGAATCTTTTTCTTACCAATTCAGGAACAAAACCAAATGGGAGACATAAGGACCCAGCTTGGATCAGCACCTGAAAGTAAGAATTACAAAGTAAGACAGAGCAGTGGTTCTGTAGCCAGGCAGGCAGAGGAAAGGGAGGATTCCAGGATTAGTGCTGCTGGTTGGTGCTGGTATTACAGACAGACAGACAAGGTAAAAGTGATGCTCACCTGTACTTCACAGAGCTCAGAGACCCTACCAGGGTCAGGCTCAGCTGAACCAGTAGGTACATACAGAGATGGACCCGCTTTCAAAAACCTCACAGGTAAGAGCAGATTACAGCATGAAAACAGACCTCATAAATTCAGTGGGAAAAGACAGATTGTAGTATAATTTCTGCAGCAATCAATCCTGATTGTATTTGCATGAGCTTTGCTCTGGGTGCCTTGCTTCATAATGGAGTGTGCATTTGCCTTAGTGCTCCCAGTGTCGTGAACCACTTTGAAGGTAACTAAAATGAAAGAAGTCAGGCAATAGTTCTGCTGATACAATGTTTTCAGGCATTGGTATGTAATGTTTTTCTCCTTATTCATCTAGGCTTTGAGCCTGTGAATGTGCAAGAGGATCATCTGCACAAGGAAGCTGTCTGGCTTCTCCCAAGCATTTAAAGGATCACATGCATGTTTACACCTGTACTTGTTGTGTTGTAACCAGCAGTTCTGATTTCTCAAAAAGCACAAAAGAGTTGCATTTAGAAGAGTTTAAGTGAAAGGGGTGGAGGGGTGGGGGGGAATGTTTTCTCCAGATTCTTGTAGGGGCAAGCTCAAGCTTCACATGTGGTCTCTAATATTCTACGATTTCAGCCTCGAAAAAATAAGTGGTATTTGCTCATAAAACACTAGGCAAGTCCTGCTCTTTTTTTCATTACTTACCTCCAACTCCTGCAGAAATTAGGGCACTTCAGGAATCCTTTAGGGTTGCCACAGTAACCAGGTCACTTCACCTAGAAGTGAGAGTTCTCACTAAATCTTTAGTAACTGGACTTCTTGTTGATCTGGATGTGGGCAATTTTAAGTGAAGATAGGGCCTGAAACTGTTGAAACTGATAGGCCAGATAGAGAAAGTGGCTTATGAGTGTTTATAGGAAACATGAATGATCAGAAGAGAAGTAGGTAACAGGTCAAGCCCAATATCTGAGAGGAAATATCCAACTACTGGTATGAGTGTTAGAGGATTTTCTCCAGCCTCGGAGCCAGGAGAGGTGCGTAAGCCCTCACATTTAGGGATGCTGAAAATAGGACTCATGTGGATATATTCTTGCCCAGCTAGATGCCATCTTTGCCACTCCAGTGACAAGGCTGATATACTGAGGAATATACTCAGGCTGTACTCAGCACAGTAGCTTCAGAGTTGAATATTCACCAAAATTAGACTTATATTGTGACTGTCTTTTTCAAGGGCCAATACATTTGACTGTTCTTTTCATTGTAACTCATGGTAACATATCTGAGCCACTCAGAGAGTAGGCAAGAACATATGCAATAGAACATATGCAATAATTAAACCATACAGTAATACACACGATGTTCAAAACAACTTACGTGGAGATCTCTGCGAATTCCTGCTCTATTTGCCACTCTCTAGTTCCTATAAGACAATGAAAAAACATACTCCTACAGGAAAAGTGTATAGAAAATGTGTAGAACAAAGATGCCACTGGCAAAGCCTGAATATGGAAAGCACTTAACTGAAATAGCTTTATTAAATCATAGCATCTCAGTGGGGAAGGGGAGAGGGAATCACGCAAAGGAGGTTTAAAACGTGCCGGTTCCTTGCGCAGGTAATTAAGTAACGCGATGTTTCCAGCTGCCGGGGTTTCTTTGGGAGACAGCCGCCCAATGTGGTGTGTCACCTATGCATGACAAACATGACTTCTGATTTTTCCCCCCGTGTGCAGGGGATATTGAACTCGACTGAGGTGGTGCTGAACTTTATTGCTTCCCTGTAATTGCTTTTTGAAAAGGCAGTGACACCAGCAAATTGTCTTTCTGCGCGTGAATAGCTGTCAGTCTGCGAGACCAAAATAGTCTCATAGAAGGAAATTTTAGAAAAAAAATGACCCTCTGCCAACCTGCTCTGGGAGATGAAACGAGCTCCCAGCTGCAGAGTAACCTGCAGCCTAAAAGTACACTTCAAAGGAAGCAGTTTTGAGGAAAAGCTGAGATGGAAAGGTTATGTCTTTAGTTTTCACCCTCAAAAGGGCCTTGTTAAACTACTATAACAGCTGCATATTCCACAGGGCAGAATCAATTACATTTGTTTGCAGTAATTAATTCCTTCTGTCTCGCCTTTTTTTTAATTAATCCTTCAGTTTTTGCTTGATTTTGACCGAAAAATGCAAGTCCACTTCCGTTGTTAAAACTGAAAATTTACTATACATTTATATTCGGCTTCTAAAAGCCCTTTTTCCAGACTAGATGTATAATACAACAATTTAATCTTTTTTGTTCTAAAAGCTCCTGAGGTCTAACTATTCTGAAACTGCCTGGGAGCCTTCTGGAAACTACTGCTTCTCAATTAGAGGCATTAAAAATGAAGAACTTGAATAAAAAAGACAAAAGGGGTTAAAACCAAGCTTAATGTCACAGAGTTTTGACTCTCAACTTTGCAATAGTGTTCCCAAGGAAAATAATAATGAAGAGTGCAAAGGCATTTATGTTTTTGAAGTCACATGGTTCATTTCCAGGTTTTCACAGAGCTTCTGTTACTTTTATTTTTTCAGGTATATCAGTACACAGGGTAATAACTCTTTCTTCTGCCTCTCCAAGGAGCGTGAACGCTCAGAACTCAAAAGAAGGTGGAAAAGGAGTATGTATTAACTAAAAAGATTGAAACAGAGACAGAATGCTTTAATGCAGAGAAATAGTGTTTTGAAATTATTCTCTTCCAATTTGTTTCACTTTGTAGAATGTTAGGGAGGTCTTGATGGTAGTGGTGGTGGCCAAGTGACCTAATGAACATCTTTTCTAGTAAAATTCCAGCAGCAATTTGTTGATACTAGAGTTGACCTTTCCCATCCACTGCTTTGAGAAGAAACTCTGAAAATGGATGTCTTGGCTTTGGCTTTTCTCGTGTTCTCATGAGCATTCCATCAAGAGTCCCTGATAAAAGCTGTGGCTTAAAGGGGATTTTCTGATGCCAGAAGTTGTTCAGTTGAAACTAGATTGTGACTGGAGGATTATTTGAAAGGAAATGCTAAATGGCCCTAGATTTGTATAGCCTAAAACCAGTTTCTTTTGCTGTCTCTACTGGATTTCCTACCAGCCAGACCCAGGCCTCCAAGGGCAGTTGGCCAGTGAGAAGTTATCCTGTGATACCCTTTCAGCAGCTTTAGTGCCCTTGAGGTGAGATTGAGTTCCCTCTTCAGCGTTAGCTTTGCTGCTTTATCATCCTGGCTGCCCCTCTCTGGGTTTTGTCATGTCTGGAATTTTGCAAGCCAGTAAATGGAGCTCACTTTTTTTTGTGATGTCACTTGTGTGAACCACAAGCAAGGAAGCAGAAGGAGGTAGGTACATGAGGAGGGAGCATGCTTGCACTCTTGCTTTGGGCTGGAGAGACAAAACTGTTGGTTTCAGATCTCGGGTTAAGAAAAACTATGCTGCATTCTTTTTCATAAGGACTCATTTTGGACTCATTTTGAACTCAATGAGAAAGGGAGACAGGCAGGAAGGAGACACAGGATCAGAGGGAGACTCACATTAACTTAATTTAAAGTCTTTAAATCAAAATTGTCAATTTGGTTTCAGTTGTTCTAAAGCTTATTTTTGTTTTCTTCTTACATTTTTATACATGTCTTTTCCAAAAAGACTTAAATGTAGCAGGCCTGGCCTGGCACATCAAAGATTTATTTTTTAATGGGGGGGAGGGGGGAAAGTTGAGCTATTCCAAGATTGTCAAAGAAATGTTTCAGTTAAAAGGAGGTTGGCATCAACTGATTTAAAATTTCTTAAATGAACTAAAGAGATAAACAGTTGACTTCTTCCTTTATGAATGCTTTTCTCAGTTGTTTTTCTGTACTCATGTATTCTCTGTAGACACAGACGAGCTTGTTAGAATTTTATCTGGTGCATTAGCCCTGCTACAAGGACACAGGTAACATTTTGGATAATTCTGCTCCAAACAAGCAGTGGTTCTGTATTACCTCCTAGTCATATTTTAATCATCATTTCGTGTGCTAGTGGTGGGTTTTAAATATGCTCATTTTTCTTTCCTGTAGAATGCTTTTGGTCAGATCAGAAATATTACTAAATCCTTTAAGCAAACTGTGGAAGCAACCTAAAGGAGAGGCAAAGGACTCTGAACAGGTTTACTTTTCCAAAAAGAAAAGGTTTTGATACAGTCACAGAGTTAGTGTTTTTTTTATTATTATTTCTAAACTAATGAAAAACATCTATACATAGACCAACTAAATCAGGGTTTTCTGTTTAATTTTCCAGGAAGTTCTGGTAGAGATGTTCCTGCTGGAAACTACGGTCTGCTTCTGTCTGGACAGATCAACTTTACTTTTCCTGCTAGTACTCAGTCACAGTTATATGAGATTTATAGATCCTACCAGCACTGACAATGTCTTCTCCTACCTGCCAATCCATCAATGTCAGCAGCAGTCGGAGTCATTTTGCAGCCCCTGCAAAATGCTGACCCACAGCATCAGCTGCCCAGTGGCACACAAGGACCTTCCTGGTACACAGACCATGCAGATAGTGAGGAGTTCTCATTTTAGGAAATCTTAAGTACAAAAGTTCACATTTTGCTCTTGAGGGCAGTGGTCAGGTTTGCTTCTCAACCAAAGAACTGGCCACAAGTGTAGGTGGAGAACTGATAGTGAAACTATTGACGTAGGGGAATATCAGAGCTGGAATAAAGCTATTCAAAAGCTGCATAATTACACTGGAATATGAAATGTGTTTCAAGGTTTTACAGGCTTGTGAGGTTTAAGAGAAAGGAGCATTAGCAGCTGAACTCATCTGTCATCATAGGATGTAAAAAAAAAAAAAAAGAAATCTCTGTGGGTTGGTGTTGCATGAAGGGTTCTTTTGAAAATCAGGTATTACAGCTTTTAACTGCCACCCATCTGTGGTTCTGCACTGGCAGAGAGATGAACTAAGTAGCTGGGGAGCTTGTGCAGTGAATGATGCTAATTGCTAGCAAATCTGAAAGGAATTATATCATGCAGCCACTACAATAGTGGAGAATAGACTCAACTACCCAGGACATCCCTTGCAGGGCAAGTCTCCTACAGCTTCCCCTTTCAGTGTAGAGCAATAGTCCATGTGTTAAAGATACTTTTCCACGGGAGCTATTTTGAACTGTGGCTTCTGCACTGTCTGTTCTTTTTCTTGCTATTGTTTTGAAACAACATTGTCAGTTAGACTCCAGGGAGGATGAAAAATCGGAGAATAGTAAAGTATTCCAGGTTTTTTCAGTATTTTAAAGGAGGCATTTTTGTTAGCTCCAGAAGTTGGTAACAACTCATTTTAAGTGTTTGTCAGTGCTCAGTGAAGATCAGGGCTGTCCTTTCTCTGTGTGTATGAGGGAGGATCAGACAAAAGTGTCTACCAGGAGTGTATCTGAACACAGGGCACTTGAAATTAAGTGTACACTGTTTTCAAATAGCATTTAAACTTCCTCCTTTAAGTATTCTGTGAAACTGGATGTTAAAGAAAGCTTTCCTTGCAGAAGTTTTAATTTAGGGGCTTCAAAAGAGGAAGTGCATGGATACTGTAAGATGCCATAGGAAGGAAAATCAGATTGGTAGAATGTGTTATTTTGAAATTATCTAGATTTATTTTAAAAAAATTACTTCTATTCTAATGAATTAAGAGGTGACACTTCAACCTGTTACATCATTTTGCTTCACTGATAATGGACATATACATGGCAGAAATTGTTTCTTCTATATGGAAAACTGGACATTCTTATTTAATTGATCATTCTGTTAGTTCTTAGATGTTTTGTGTAGACATAAAAAATGCCTTGCTAACCAATGGAACTGTTCCCTCTGTCTGTATTTAGAAAAATGTCTTTTTACCTATGTGCCCATCTTGGAAGAGAAGAAATACTATAGTTATAGGGTATGGCTGGAGTGATCTGGTCAGGTTCTTACTTTGTCTCAATATCATCAGACTTACCTGCAGGATATTATACTGCTGCTGATGCCACACCATCAAGAATCACTACATCTACAACTTGATGGAGTTTGTGAGACTGAAAAGCATGTGCTTTGCTTTTGAACTGGAGTTTTTTAGAGTAACACTGAGGCTCTGTGATTCGGGGGGGGGGGGGGGTGCTATTGTTACAAGAGCTTTGTCTACAGCTGAATTGCACTTAACTCAATCTTTATCCGTTAAGCTACAGTAGGTAGATAAACCGTACCCTATAACAAAAATATAGTTAAGCTGTCCAATTCAAATCAGGTTAGACAGTCCTGTGAAGTTCAAGAACATATTTTCTCTGAGTTGTGGTACTGTTTCTATCCAATGTTCTCTATTTTTATGGACTTGTGAGAACTAGTCTTTAGCCTAAGCAGTGCACTTTGGTCAAATGTCTCCCAGTTTTTTTGGGGACACGTACCTGACAGTCCTGTGAGCATGTGACAGGAGAGTAGGTCACATTCTGCAAGTCCACATGTGGGAGCTGGTGGAGGGGACACTGATTTCACTGTGACGTGTCAGAGGGTATAAAAAAGAAAAGGTGTGACATACAACACTGTGGTCTCTGCCCATGTTTGTTGTTGTGCAGCCCCTTGGGTAGCGTGTAGGATGATGAAGAGTGGAGGGATGGATGACCTCAGAATGCTGTCCCAATCTGCCCTGACTTGTCAGGCACAGTGGTCCCACAGCTGTGTCCTGCTTCAGGCGCTGCAGCAGTTGCTGCAACAGAGTCAAGCCCATTCTCAAGCGTATTGTTTCCCTGTACTGAACAAAAAGAAAGACTCTTTTCCCCTTAAAGTAAAAGTTAATCTGTTAAAAGTAGTATTTTGCTAGTGACAGCAGTAAAAATGACTTCTCCGATACGCAGGTTCCTCTTTTTCTCTTTTGGCTCCATTACTGTGGGCATTTTTTCCATATCTAAAGAGAAGACATCCCTGGGTGAAATTTTTAGCATGGACAATTCTAATGGAATTCAGTTTCAGCCAAGGATCACTGTCCCCAACATGCGTGGTGAGGAAGAAGATCCTAACAGCAACAGATCCTAATGACTTGCCCCTTTATCCTGGAAATGTTCTGGAGATCTCAGGTGGAGCCCAGTGTTAGCAGCATTGGAAAGGAAGGCAAAACCACGTGTGAGAGAGAGGGAGAGAAGATAGACACACACTTCATTCAAGTAATTCCACCCCTGTTGAGCTTTTCAGCCACCTCCTTGTGCATTTTCTCATTAAATCCCCCAATACATGCACAGGTGGTTTTGTGATGTCTTTGCTCAAAGATGTTTGTTGTAGCTGCTCTTGAGAGGATATGATTCCTCAGTACTTGAGGATATGATTCCTCAGTGCTGTGCTTTGCTAGAGAGCTGGGATTTTTGGGAGCTTGTGCAGTAAAAGGTATTTAAAGGGACAGATTTGAAAATCACACACATGCTGCCATGACAAACTCAGGCAGACTAACGTGAGCTTTTCCAACCCCCTCATTTAAAAATTAACAGGAGTTGTCTTTGAAGCAAGCTGTTATTTTCTGTTATAGCTGTATGCATACTTGCAATTGAGGAAGCAGTTCATAGTGATTAGGCAGAAATACATTTTTTTCTGATTGTCACTCAGAATTAGTTGCCCCCGTGTGGATTTTCACTGGTTAGTAGCCACCTTGTACATGGAGTAGGAGTATCACTCCTAATTCCTGAAGCAGGAGTGAGAACTTTCTAACATCCCTGAAGAAATACCTTACACTGAGTCTTCTGGCTTAATATTGCTTGGGGGTATTGTGATACCTCTCCAGCATGACTGCTCTGAGGGAATTGTGTGGTATTGGCCAGTTCATCTCTAAATCACCCCATCAAAGGATGTTTCTTCCTGATGTTCCTTATGATGTTCCTTAGGAACAGAACAAGAACTGAAATTTCTCTTACCATTACACTCTTGTTCATTCAATCCATTATGTGTCTAAGTCAGGCTGTAATTTCCTTCTTCCAGGCTTGCAGGAAGCAGAGCTGACACAGGTTTTTGAAATATAAATAAGAAAGTTCAGCCACAATAGCAGTCACCAGTATAGCCCATGGAAACTGAGATGCACAGGATTAAATTGTGTGATTATACTTCTTGGATGTAAAAGTCTCTTTATCATGAAAGCCTGCCAATAGGCCACATAGTGTATAACACATGCTAGTACATACAGCATTTAACTCTGCTTTTGTCACACACCTGCTGTCCTTTCAGAGTTTTAAATGGTTGGCAGCTTGGCCAAAGATGTTTGCTCACTGCTCAAGGGGTGTTTGTCTCCACACATGTCTCACCTTGGCTACTGGGATAACCTTTGTAGTATCCCTCACACACGATTAACATGACAAAGCATGATTTTTTGGGTAACTTTATCACTTAATGCTCGTTGTTTTGCAGTTAACACCAGGAAGCCTTGGTCATTTAGCAGCTGTTAAGAAAACCAAGTAAAAAAAGCAGTCCCCACGCCACACCTGAAGTTTTAGATGTATAACATCACAGTTACTGCAGGGACAGCTTGCAGGTGTTGAATGCAAAAGGAGGTACCTTCCCTTCCTTCCTCTTTCTGTTTTCTTCCTTCCTAAGGTTGGCTGCGGTACTTGCCTTGTGACTGAGCTGTGCCTAGCAAAACATGATTCCAAGGGAGTTTGCAGGCTTTTTTTTTTTTTTTTTTTTTAAATCAACTCCCTGGCCAATCAAAGGACTAGCAGAGCTGACTCAGGACAGATGGCAGGAGGGTGAGCTAGGGAAGGGGAGTTGGACTTCCACTACTTGGCTCTGTTGTGCTGCTGGTCCGTGGAACTGTGCTTCAGCTAGGTCAGAAACCAGGTCTGCGTACAGAGAATTTAAATGGAAGAATAATAGAAGTGATCACAGGATAATATCTGCACATGAAGTGTTTGTAGCAGTGCTTGGGACTGTACAATCATCATGATTTTAGTTCAGTCTGGGCTTAAGAGTGAATTTGGTGAAGAGTTGAATTAGACTTTTTGTTTAACATGAAATAGAAGGCTTTCTTAGGGTCCTTACAGTGGTGTAGGAAATGGCAGGATCTTACTAAAAATAGTCAAATTCTTTCAGATTTAAAGATCTTTGGCCATTTAACATATTACTGAAGGTAGCTAAGGTGCTTGAGAATCAAAACTGTCATGTAGTTACAGCCCTGTGCTTCAGCATTTTTTAATCTTTTCCCTTTTTATGGGAGATGTCATTTTCTGCTTTTCAATCAAATACGTAAATAATTTTGCAGGTTCTAAATAATAATAATTTCTAACAGTCTGTACCTTGAACGAAATGCATTCACATTTATTTCCAAAGCTTTCTGTGGAATCAGAAAAACATGCTGCCCTGACCAGAGGTGCATCTGGTACAGTTTTTGGGCACTGAGGATTGCCAGTGGTGAACAGTAAAGGAGGGTCCACAGCGGCATCCCACTGTCTCTTTCTCCTTCCGGACAGTGGAAAGGCTTGGAGAGACAAAAGAAAAGCAGCTTGGCAAAGGTTTAAGAGTCTGGAAGCCCTGTTGGGAAGGATATATAAAATGAAAAAAAAAAAACCTCTACTTTTCCAGCCAGTTGGGTCCAAGTGCCTCCATGCAATAACATCTGGTATGTGTTCTTCCCTTTTTGCTCAGCTTTCTCCCAATGTTTTTGTTATGTGCTCCCTGTGTTATATATCATATGTCCTTATTTGGACAGATGGTTTTTCCCCTTTCTTTTGGAGAAAGCATTTGGGAGCTGATACTTTCTATGCCTGTTTATGAAAATGAGTTTACTGGTGTTAGCAGAACACAGAATGTCTTCTCAGGTAACTGGTGTTAAAGTTTATTGCTTAAGTAAACATTCCAAATTTAGGCTTAAGAAAACTACTTGTATTACTAACCAATAACTTCTCCACTTTGATGCTTGACTTGAGATACAGGGGTGTGATTTCCAGAAGTGCTGAGTACTTAGAACTGTAGCTGAAGTTCAAAGATATACTTGGGACATACAATGCCAAGGTTAATGCTGTAACTGAAAAATCAGGTTTACAGTGTCTTAACTGGGCAACCAGAATCAGTGAATGTCTTTGGAAGAGTTCAGGCTTTCCCATCTCAGTAGCTCATGTCTAGAATAATGATGATGATGATGATGATGATGTTAGCCCTTCATACTGCAGGATGTTTGAAGACAAGGAACTATGTCTAAAGCTGATTTCCTCTAAGAGATTATGTATGTTCTCCCAAACCATACATCCTAGAGAAAAATTAAGGGAGGAAAGTTTGTTGCCCCCTTACTCAGTAATAAGAAAAAAAGCAGGTTTGCTTTGGGAGAGTCTCTCCAGTGTTTTATGTCATACCCAGGCCCATTAATCACATCTCTCAACCACTTAGGGGTTTGGTGCAGGTAAACACATTTTTGAAGTGTCATCTTGAATTAATCTTGCCCAGTCATGGCATGTGGTTCTTCCCTTTGTGCTGATGTTTGGGTATTCTTTGCACTGTGTTTCAGACGTCATTTGCTTTTTACCCCCTGGAAGAAGCCCTATTGCCATCAGTACATTCACAGAGCTCTGGCTTGCTATTTATGGAAAAGACTGTAACCTTTTCTTCCAAAAGCAGTTACCATGCTCAAGTACTTTTTCCTCTTGTTGCTTGGATAAATCTCTCTCTGACGCTAGGGAACAGCAATAAAGTGTTTCCCCAGTATTTTGTTCTCAATTGTAGCCAGCCAAACTTCTTCATCCATTTTATTAGCATCTGTACAAAAGGACTGCATTAGTAACAGGGGTTTTTATAACCCTTTTCTCCTCAAACATATTTCCTCTGCTTCTTCTGCATTAGAGATTTTATAGGCATTTTTTTCCATGTATTTTCTTTTACGTTTTGTTAGTGCAGTTATGGCCCATTCTAAAGTATTACAAGTCTCAAGATGATATGGAAGGAATTTGAGATTTACTTATAAAATGACCCAATGAGAAGTATGGGATGATTAATTTGAGAGTAATTTTAAGAATCAGTAGTGTTCTTAAAAGAGAGGGTCTTAGTGATGTACTAACTTCATAAGATCATGCTCTTCCTCTTAGACTATAAGCAGCAAAGTGACGCTATGGCAAGGCTGCAGTAGGAGGGAACAATAACCTCTTTAATGGTAAAGTGCATTCTTGGGCAGACAAAGAAAAATGAAGGACTCTAGATATGTCTCTCTCCCTCTCATAAATGAAATGTGATGAATTGTGTTCTGGTTGTTCTGATGTTGGAAACAAGTTCAGAATAGCACTGCTTGCACTGGCAGTTCACTGCAGCTTCAAGCTGAGCAGAATGTGTTTTGATAAAGGTCCCATATCAGTGCCTTTAATGACTTTGGATATATTTTCTATCAGGTCATTGAAGCTCTGGAAGATGGGTCACATTTCTGGTTTCTTCTGAAGCAAAATCCTTCTAGACACATCTGAATGGGGTTTTTTAGTTGAAATGAGCCCCAGACTGGAATAAGGTTCATGCTAACACATGCATTTTAGGTGTTTGTCTAGATCTGAGAGCAAAACTGTCACCAGGGATTTGATGTTTTGGTTTAATTCTATCTTCAGAAACTGAAGAGTTCTGAAATATTTCACAGTAGTGAGTGTGTGAAATGAGTAGTGAAATCAAATCCAAGTTTTGCTGTATATTTATTGTCAAAACAAGGCTTTAGACAGAGTCCCACTTTTCTGCTAGTTAATGATGAAAAACAACAGATAAATTTTGCGTTTAGTCATTTCACCTCTAAGCTGGGCATCTACATCTACCATCCAGAACAAAAGACCTGTGCAAAGCAGGACCTGCTTCTTATGCTAAATGCTCAACTTTTTAGCTGCACAAATAGGTCACACCTCAGGCAGCAGCACAGTAGCAGCTTTTTCTTACCCCCTGATTCCTGTCACTGTCATAAGATTAAGAAAACCACTAACAACTGCACAGCTCTGTGCAAAGTTCAGTTGCGTGCGGAGCAGGACTGAGGACGCTGGATTAGTTCATGGAGGGCTGATAATGAATGAGGCAAGGGAGACTGACTCCAAGCTGAATAAGTTATTGCAGTGACCCATGTCTGTAATCTGCAAGAATAGGAGTTTGCTGGCTTTAGTTACACTTTGAGGAGATGAATTACACACTTGGTGGCAGTTCTCATCTTCTTGTGCCCAAATGGGTGTAATAGCAAAGGTTCAGAGAAGGAAAAAGTGCCATCTTAGACAAACCTTATATATCTTCAGTGCTGAGAAGCTTTTGTTTTGTAGTCACAGAATCAACTAGGTTGGAAAAGACCCCAACTGGTGGCCATGCCTGTACGCTTACCTTTGCATGGCAGAGGAATGTTTTTTCACTCACTGTTGAGTGCTTAGCTCCCTCACAAGCCTCTTGCAAACAGTATCAAATTCTTAGAAACCCGTCTTCTGACCTCTTTCTTTTGGAATATTTATTAGTGTACAACAACTACAGAGTTAGTCCAAGAGTTAGGAGCAGCTGTAGCAGTAACTAACTATTACTAGTGTGCAGTCTTACTGTTTTTAAAGCACCAGAGTAACCAGCTGTTTGCATCCTTGTTGAATTGCAATAATATTCAAGTATAAACATCACTTGATGAACTTTTCAAGAAGTAAGGGCTGTATTGCTGTTATGTAGGGCAGTTCCATATCCGTGGTGATATTCTTCCTACACTAACATAATTAAATTTAAAGTAATATTGGCTAGAGAAGGGATTTGGTTTGTTTCGTCTCTCAAACGAATGTGTGTCAGGAAATATAAGTGAGTGGAAAAAGTCTGTCTGGACAAGCAGCATGCTGTGGTGTATTGCATTTCACTGACATGGGAGGAATGTGGCAGTGAGGTCTACAGTTCCCTGCTGTAGGCACCAGCACTCAGGCTGAAAAGCAGCTTGGGATGTGCCTTTTGCTTCATTAAGCAAAAGGCTTTATGCCTGTGGCATGAAGTGCTGTAAAACGTGGTGCAAGTATTACAGTGTGTGTTCTTAGACAGGGTTGCCAATCTCAAGCATCTAAAATCAAAAGTCAGATATTCCAACATAAAATCTGTCTAGAAATTAGAGATTTGTTTCTTTTTTGCTTCTTAAGCTTCATTTATTTTTAAGTGAAAGCTGAGATCTTCACCGAAAGTTGAGATCTTCACCTGACTTCAGGGCTTTAACAAAAACAGCAGATGACAAAAAAATTGCAAAAAGGTCATAAAAACTGTTAACAGCAAGTCAGGCATCTTCTGTAGAAGCTGTGTGATTGTATAAGCTTTGTCATTGTAAATAGGATCTAAAAACCAGAGGTATAAAATGCAGGCTAAGCTCCTGGCACTTGCAGTATAGTTGAGGTTTGCTTACCTTTAACAAATAACAGTAACTCTTCTGGCTCACATTATGGAGAAGCCAGCCAAAAAAAATAATAAAACCAAAATACAAACCAGGAGAGTCTAGCAAGCCTGTGTTGTGTGGGGGAGCCAGGGGGAGGCAGTTTGCAGACCTACAGCTGATCTGTGTCTGCTGTAACTTCTGCAGCCTCCCAGAGCTTCTTCCTGTGCGAGTTGGGGTCGGTCAGTAGTAGGACTCCTGTTTACAGGAGCCAGCAGGTGATGCTGAGGGATGCATTCTTTTCCTTGTGTTGTCTGCATCTTCCAAAGAAATGTCAGTGCTGATGCCTTCCCTGAAATGGAAATTGTAAGGGTAGGGATGTCCAGGTTGTTCTCCCCACTCTGCTGAAGTGGCAGCTTTAGGGTTTTGAACCTCTGCGCTATTAGCAAGCAAGGAAGGTGGAGTGTTCCTGTTTCTAGGCTCTTTCACAGTGCTGGAAAAGCAATGCCAGAGCATTTTTAGGATCTTTATTCATTGTTCCTGCTGACCTGCACTACAGTTCCAAAGAAGACAAACTACAAAGCCCACACTTTGCAAAGACTAAGATCCAAGAATTTGAATAATTGTATAGGATTTTTAATTAAAACTAAAGTTCGCTGATTTGGAAAGGAGATGCTCCTGTACCCTGGTCCGATATTTGCCAATCTGCTTTTGTTCCATCTTCATGTCTTGGACTCAGTTGAGATCTTTTTCAGCTGTGCAACCCTGGAGGAAGCAACAGTTCTTGAAATAACATTTCAGCACCATAAACACTTCTCATTTGACGTTTTGACATTTGCTGTTGGCAGCTCTGCCTGCCTCTTGAGTGTGCATCTGGCTGTCACCATGCAGCCAGGCCTTTTTTCCTGCCCAGCCAGTTCAGATGGAAATCACCTTGGCTCTCAAGAGTGCTCCGAGTGGCTGTTTAACATGGCTAAGCCTCAGGAACTCTGTCCTGCAAATATAAACTTGCTCTTAGGTCAACATTTAAAGCATAATTTTCATTGTTTTTAAGAATCCTATTAGTTATAGAGGAATGATAAATAATCCAGTGGCCTGGAACCACATTGTTGCGGGTCAGGGAGCTGTTACCACTGCACATGATGCTTTAGGTGTTGGAGGTGTATGAGATGCACTGTTATACTCTAGGATCTAGCAGTTCACCTAAAGGTGCAGTGCAGTTGAGCCCAGTGAAGTCCATAGGATGTATCATTCACTTCTTAAAAACTTCCTCCACCTTTCAGTGGAAACACAGAAGTCAGTAGAAATGTTTACTACTGTCATATTGAAAGGCGAAAAAAGATACAGATGTACAGATGTTGTATGCATTAATTATTTAACCTGCAATCAAGAGAGGATAAAAATAATCTGGGGTGAAAACTGCGAAGAACTGTAAAGGAAAGCACTGGTTCTTTCAGTTTGAATAATGCAGACCCCATTCAAGCTTTCTCTGCAGAACATGATGTGTAATCCCAGCACAATTAAACACATGTAGGGGTTTTTTTTCTCTGAAACAGATTTACAAATCATGCAGCTCTTGTGAGGTGGGTGACTAATTGTGCTTACTAAGCTTCTAGTGAATAAACTGTGAAGAGTTATTATTTTCCTGGCTCATTGTACTGTTTTTTACCTATTAATTCTTACATATTCAACTTTCAGCATCAATCAGGCTCTGCTTCTATTGTCTGAAAAATAAAATATGTAAAGGAAAAACTGCACCAGATTTAAATACATTGTACTGCTACAGTATAAATACCATAACTGTAATTAAACCACTTGAAAATAGGAACCATTAACTTTTTCTCTCAGGGATTCAGCCACCTATGGGGGTTTTGAGTCTTTGAAAATCTCCCTACAGTTCCAGTGTGCTTTGCTTCTACTGATTGTTCTTGAAAGAAAATTAGCTTTTAGTCCTTTAGAATCTGTTGACTTTATCTGCTACTAAATATATACATAATAAGTGCTGTGGGATAAAAACAAAAGCAAGTTGCTCTTCCTACGCTTGTAATTTTGATGGGATTTGCAGTTTGGCAGAAGTCAATAATATGACTCAGTGTGTTTGGAGTCACGGTGGATTAAGGGACATCCCTTTGGCCTGGTTCAAGAACCTGCAAGGTATCTTCAAATCAGAGGAAAGAGTGAATATGAAAGAGACTGGAAAAGGATGAGAGAGAGCACTTGAGAAGGCAGGTAGCCTGACCCAAAGTCCTGAGGCAGAACTAACAGTGCCTGTGTTGCTCCTTCCAGATGTCAGCCTAGCACCCACTTAAAAGTGTCTGCTAACAGAGCTTCTGTCACCTGATGAGAGTTTAGGCAGATTTTTTTCCTGTTAGGAATGTTTTTCTGATGACTGACTTGCTCCACCAGGTGCCTGTGACTTTGTCTTTAACT
The DNA here is from genome assembly GCA_035041135.1 of Platyrinchus mystaceus. Classification (NCBI taxonomy): domain Eukaryota; kingdom Metazoa; phylum Chordata; class Aves; order Passeriformes; family Tyrannidae; genus Platyrinchus; species Platyrinchus mystaceus. The sequence goes on along the minus strand of JAWWLV010000144.1, from coordinate 10,891,385 downwards.
TGCTGCCTTTGTGGAGAGAGAAGATGATGCCAAGTTGAAGAAGTGAAAAGGGGTGGAGAGGGAAATGCTCAGATGGTGGGAGGAAGGTCATGAAGGACCTGGATGGAAAGCCCCTGGGAGGAATAAGAGGAGAAGAAAGTGTTACCCATACAAGCTCCTTGTCATCATGTTTGTCACTGTGATAGCTTGAACTTTGTGATATTTTTTAGAAATGTTTTAGGCAGATATTGAACAAGAGCAAAGTTTCAACTCTGAGCACAACCTCAGTGGTGGGGAAACTTCTGGGTTCCACCTGCAGAACTAAAAATCTGTAATACATTAACAGAAAGACATGACCTTTTCCTGTCTTTTCTACCCTCACAGATGAACAGGAGCCAGCAGTCAGCAGTGATTCAGATATTTCATTGATTATGGCAATGGAGGTTGGACTGTCCGATGTGGAGCTTTCCACTGATCAAGACTGCGAAGAGGTGAAATCTTGAAAAACAAACGGAGATCCAACACCAAACTACAGGGGAGGGTCACAGGGAGGGACCGAGTCAGCTTTCTAGGATTTGGACCAGTCATGCACATGCCTCCAGAGCACTGTCACTCCTGCACACTCCATTCTGAGATGGTCACGAAAAGCAATAGCAACAGTTGTGTCTGCCTGGATGCAGTTTCATCATCTACATACCCTCGTTTGGTTCACACGGGAGATGAATGCTTCCAGTTAACCCACGTGCTTGAGAGCGGTCATGGAACTCTTCAGTGGCTCGTAAATAGGCAACTGAAGTGACAGCTTGAGTGTTTTCTACACTTGTTCAATTGAGTTTTTGGTTTTTGGTTTTTTGTTTTTTTGAAAAGACGTATGTTTTGTTTGTTTGTTTGTTTATGGTTTGTTATGGATAGGCACTCTGTTTGTGTTGACTGACCCCAGCTTTTTCAAGAGTTCAATCCAGAAATCTGAATTCCCATTTGCAGGTCACTTCATAATCTGACCAGGATTTATCATTGCCTTGTTGCGTCTGCATGAAGTACACCAGGCTTCAGCAGGGTGGTGCACCTGCACCCTGCATTAATGTGAAGCCTGCTTTCATGAAGTGGAAGGCTTTGAAATGGTGTGTTCTGAAGGTCTTTATTTGTAAGAGAGCTCTGAATTAACAGAGATTGCTGAGATTTGGGTTAAAACTGCATTATGTTGTCTTTTATGTAGAGCTCTGTTCTAGAGAAGTATCGTACAGCTTGAAGGAGAGAAAGAAAAGCTCAGAGCGTCACTCCGTCCATGTAGTCCTGTGCTATATTTTATGCTATTAGCAGCTGTCAGTACATTAGTGGCCTTCCTTCAAGTCAATTCAGTAGCTGGAAAAAAAGATGTAGTCTACCATCATGTCTTTTCTTAGTTTCACAGACCAAAGTCAAATCATTGAGCTAAAGGAGTGTCTGAGGGGTTTCGCAAAGGCTGCTCATTAAGGTGACGATATTCTTACAAAGGGTCTGGAGATGCTGCTGTCAGTGTCAGAAATTGCTAGTGAAGCAAGAGGCAGCTGGCTGAAATGTTTAACTCCTGGTTTGTTTTGGGTCCTTTTCCTTAGTGCATTTCACAGCAGTTTTTGTCTGCTTGTTTTCCAGCACAAGAGTTCAGGTGGTTTGTTGCCCTCCAGAGTCAACACTGTTGGAAGCATAATGGAATACTTGGAATTTGTATATAGATAGATATACCAAAATATATTGGGGAGGGAATTTGAAAATAAAAAGAATTAACATAAATCAAAACACCTGAATAATAACAACCTGACCTAATCATTTAGTTCATCCTGAGCTCTGCTTTCCAGGTAAAAGCTTATTGTTATTTTTTCAGTGCATGATTTAGTTTTTCAGTCAAAATATTCAACTGTGAAGAAGCACTTTTGGCTTTCTGTTACACGAGAGTACATGGTTTCTGCTGAGAGTCAGATGATTTGAATCACATTACTGCTTCCTGAGTAAGTCCACAGAATCAACAATTCATCTTACATCGAAATTCCATGGAGGTCAAACATTTTGACTTGATGGTGTCATGGCAGCATCTCAAAATGCAACTCTTGTGACTCTTGCTGCATTTAATCTCGTGGATTTACTTGTTAGATGGGGAAATCAACTTCCAGTGAAAATTGGTGTTTGTCAGATATTATTCAGGAACAAATGTGTTTAGAACTACCACTAAAATTTTGGCTGACTTGCTTCTTTACTACAGGAAGAAAAAATTATTCTCCATCCTTTTTTGTCCATTTAGAACTCAGTTAATTTTATAGCTTAATTTTGTTTTACATTCTTAGTCCCAAAACTGGAGGGTAATCTTGAGACAAATGCTTTAAACTGAAAGAGGGCAGGTTTAGATTAGCTATTAGGAATAAATTATTACTGTGAGGGTGGTGAGGCACTGGAACAGGTTGCTGAGAGAAGCTATGGATGCCCCATGCTTGGAAGTGTGCAAGATTGGATGGAGCTTTGAGCAACCTGGTCTGGGAGGGGAATTGGAACAAGATGGTCTTTAAAGTCCCTTTCAACCCGAACTGTTCTGTGATTCTATAAAAAAGATCCAGAAATGTGCTGTTACGTCTTTAGAAGCCATTTCAATGAAAATCTCTTTACAATTGAAGACATACAGGCAGCTGGAAATCTTCTTGGTTAAAAAAGAAAGTTAGAGATCATTCCAGAAAGTGCAGCTAGGTCAGTCTTGACAATATTTGTGGTTCTGTAATCTTATTTTCTTTATTCTTTAATGTCTTTTCTATTCCTTGCTGCGGTGGAAAAGACCTGACACATCAATGCTTAAATTGACCCCTACACAAGAGAGTTTGCACGAGGTACTGCATCAGCTCCACTTAAAGCTCTACAAATAATGCTGAAATGGGATTTAAGTGGTGCTTACACCAAATACTGACACAGGAACGAAATTCATCTCAAATGACTGCAGGGGAAGGAGTGAAGCTGCTTATACACAGTCAGGGCTCCCTACAGAAAGTACAAGCACTGGTACAATTTATTCTCCAGTGCTGGAGCCTGAGTGCTACATGTCACAGGAACATCACGAACACGGTGTCCGAGTTGTCAGTAATCCTTTCACATACACCCACTATAGCTCAGCACACAGACTGAAAGCTCCTGGCCAAACTGTTTGGGTTTCACAGGAGCTGTTGCAAAGTCTTCATTTTTATTTCATAAACCCAGTTAAGTTAATCTCAATGGATAGACTGACCAATTAGCTGTTGCCATAGCGGAGCCACCCACAGCACAGCAAGGGAAAAAAGAGCTCTGTGGAAAAGCAAGGCAGGAGGTGAAACTCCCAACTGATAGCAGGCTGTGTCCTTTGTCCAGCAAAATTATTAAAGGGAGCTGAGCTCAAAGAGGCATCACAGAGATGGTAACTGAGACCTTGCCCATATTTCTGGGAGTTAATGAAGGACTTTCTAGAGATTTCACACTGTGCACACTCTTTTCCTAAGTATCCCATTCTAGATCTGGTCTCTCAGCATCCATGGGTGGCCACTGGCAGAGGCAGGGTGTCAGCCTGGGTGAGATGTTTTGACATATCACCATATGCTGTGGTCTTTCAGAAGAGACATCCCAACAAATCTGGGTCAGGAGCCTTTCTGCTTTTGTTTTCCAAGTTCTGCCTGCAGTTTTTGATCAGGGAAGATGTCTTTCCGTCCCTGTCCTCAAGTGTTCTGCAGCTCTGAGCACTGTTGAGTGATAATGAGCACAAAGCCAGGTTATCACTGAAGCCTGAACTTAGGAAAGCACTTAAATAAATGTTCTATTCCGTCCTTCTTTAAAAAAGCACTTACAGCTGATTTTGAACTTGTTCCAAAATCACATTGTTTTCAGTAGGTCTTCTATGAGCATAATTAAGCCCCTGTGTCAATTCTCCTAAAGCAGGACCTGGCTGACAATATTCTTTGTACCTATGAACTGTGAACTGCCTTGGGAATTCAAGGTGCTTTATAAATATTAAGACCTCCCCTGACATATGTTAGTAACATGTGTGAAGGCCTTAATTCTGCATAGCTGCATGCCCGTGCACATTTTTGCTTACATGAGTGTCTCCACTGAGATTCCTCACAGGGTAAAATTAAACCTCCAGATTTGCAGCTTTGAACATGGTTAGTTCCATCCTGAGCATTGTGTGAGTCCTCCATATACTGCTGCCTGCTAAGCTTGGACTTTAAATACATGGGATTCAGATGCCTGAGACACAGCACTGGCTGGTCAGAAGGGAAAGCAGCCTTTAGCAGGCAGCCAGGAAAAACCAAAATCCTCTGGTGCCCTCTGACAAACAAGTGGATATAATTCTGCAGGGCTGATGCCATGACTGGGCGGGGGGGTCACCTACTGCACAGGGCCAGGGGACCATGTGGCTCTCTTGTCATTAAACTGATCCTGTGTCTCTCCCAGCAAGTCCTGTCCTGTCATCTGAGGCTCTTTTCCATGAGCAAGTGGTAGGCGGGAGAAGACTTTGCCTTAGTGAGGCTCATCATCCCTCAGGCTGGGTTGCAGGATGAAACTTGGTCAGATAGAGACTGGCTTAAAGTATCCTTGGATTTTCTTGGGTTGCACTAAGCTGCCTTCCCAAAGGTCTATTCAATAGGTAGGATGCATAAAACGTTATGTGGGCAGAATTTTGCAATCACAAATGACCTAATGTGTGCATGCAAATGTGCAAGGCACCGGGTCTACATCCCCTCCCCATGGCTGACCAGTTCTGGTGGGGATACAGATCTGGCACTTGCTAAGGGTTTGGGATTGTTTTATTTTCTGACTGCTTTAGAGCCTGAAAACTGGGATCAGGACAATCACAGGACTGCAGTTCATTCTTTAGGCACTCTATAGAATTGCCATGTATGCATATAAAAGTGCATTGATATGGGTATGGAAACTGTCATGTAGTGAAAACAGCTGTCATTTTTAGACCTTTTATTTGAGGGAGATTGTAGCACTAAAGAAAAGGGGTTTATAGAGGCAATTTGGAAAAATAAATTATTGAACTCACATGTGATAAGTGGTCCCATGGATCTCACTAATGACCTCTGGATCAAATCCCGAGGAAGTCATTGCAAGAAAGGCATTGCTGTTGGGGTGCATTGATTTCGTGTGACTAAAATGGCAGAGAAATCCAGCCAGTTCCTTCCCAGCCCCTCTCACAAGTGTTTGCCCCTGCATGAGCCTTTGTTGCAGGGGAAGGAGAACGTGGGATCAAACTGGCACGGTGCTGCTTCCTCTCTTCGTATTTTGTGCTGCCGGAATCTCTTGCAGCAGATCAGAGGAGGGAAAGGAGCCGGCCCAAGTTCAGCTCCAGGGCTTAAAAAAAGGCAGGCCATGGGCTTTCGGCACGTTCATGGCAGCCAAGCTTCTTCATGGCCAGTGCTGACCGGGAGCACGGCTTTGTTTTATAGATCCAAAATGTGAGAGTGTGTGTGCGTGACAGCAACGAATCAGCTTGGTTAGCACAAGCAGCAAAACACATTTGTCACGAAATATCTTAGGGATGAGGGAAAATGAGGTTGGAGGTGTTGTTTTCACGGACCTTTTAAATAGGGACAATTGATCCAAAACAAGCACTTCTTTTAATTTCCCAAGCTGTTACCTGAACTAATTGATGGTTTTGCAGAAAGAGGAATGCCAGATGGACTTTTTAGTTGGGATTTGTTTGTGTAGCAGATGGCAGCTGCAGGCTGGGGCAGCGAGGGAGGGCGAGGGCAAAGGCTGCCCCTCTGCCGCGCCGCTCCCCCCGCTGGGCTCCACACCCGCTTGGTCCCTTTATCTTCCCATTTCTTTTTCGAGGAAAAAAACCTTCTGAGCAGGAGCTGTATTTCAAAGGGAGAAATAGAGAAGAAAGATGAATGAAAGATGTTGTGGATTTTGAATGAAAAGCCAACAGATTAATTTTCCATCTGAAATTAATCTTGTCTCTCTCAAGTATTTTAATTTTGAATTGGTGGAAGTTATTTCTTTCTGTATGGAATGGAAAAGAAGGACAGGAAAAAAAAAAAAGGAGAAACAGCATTTTCCCTTTCTTGTTTATTTCTTGATTCTTTGGTCCTGTGTAGCATTAAAAACAATAGCCAGATCAAGATGCTTGTTTGCTCTGAATGTATACAGTTATTTCAGATGTCAAATATCTAAATGTTTTTTATGTGTACGTAATGCCATCCTCACTTCTTGTTTAATGTTAGGAAGCTGAAATGACTGTACCATTTTATAATTAGAAATGTAAAGAGGGGATAGTGGGTGGGAGGGTCTGTTATTTTTATACCAAGATGTTCCTTGTATTTGTGAACATTTAAAACGGTTTTGTACTTGTCGAAATATACATTCCATCCATTTCCAGAAGAGGATTATTTCTATTTAGAGTAGTTTATAAGCAAACCAAAAAAATGTGGCATCCCACTTGTATGCGGTTAAGAACAGAGCAGCGGTATCCTGGTTTTCAGTGATGGCTACAAAGCTTTTTCCAGCCGTGTCTCTTCTCACGTGGCAGAGCTGTACCAGCAAATGCCAATGTTATAAAGGGAAGAAAAATCCCAAATGAAATAAACACCATATGGATCAGCTTACTGAAATAATTTCCAGTTCGGAGACAATGGTCCGTCCCAGTGAAATTCTCCAAAGTAATCAGTCCTGCTCTGGACAGCAGGAGCGGATTTACTGGGAGGCTTCATCCCCCTTCCTCTGCCTAGCAGGGCCACCAGCTCCAGCAAGCCAGGGGGACACAGAGTTGTCACAGTACACTGTTGTCACACTCCGCTGCAGCTCCCTCAGGATGGGAGTGGTGTTTGACTGAAGTCATGCTGGTGAGGCAGTCACTTTCTGCAGGCTGACCACACCGGGTTTCTTTGGACTGTGGAAATGACCCTTCATCTCCACATTAAAAAAAACAAACTTCCTTTGTCCAGACAGCTGCACTTTGGTTTGGGAAACACCTACCAAAAGGCCATGGCAAAGTCACACAGTGGCATTTGTATGGGCCATTCTTTTTCTTGTAGTTGGCGCTTTTTTTTCCACCCCTCTCCCTCTGCTACCTGTGACTTGCTGCCAAAACTGTGCAGTAGCAGTTTGTGAAGCATTTTTTTGCCTTTTTTTTCCTAGCATTACTTTCTGTACAGTCTTGCAAATATACTTTTAACTCTTTGCTGATATTTTATAATGTGTACATCTTCCTCTCCAATGCACTTTATCTCTCTTGAAAAATGTGGGAGTCAGAGAACTACCATCTTAAAGGGATTTGCCTGAAATCATGAGACACACACTTTATTTTTTTGTTTCCTTCTTGCTTTGTTAGATACTGTAAATGCTAAAGAGCATGGACAGTGACTCAGCTGGGGGAAGTACCGAAATGTTGAGGCTAATACTTGGAAGCATTATTCAGTAGTACAACATGGCTATTTTTGTTATATAGAGGATTATAAGGTAAATATGTGAGACTGTGTTATTATGTACTAGTAAAATATTGCAACTCTCCAAGTTAAAATGGTGAATTCCAAGGAATTTTATTGCAAGTTTTTTAATAAAATGATTCTGATTACTGTGTCGTACGTATTTTCTAACAGACTGTGTAAGACTGGAATTTCCCAATGTGTGAAACTCGTGGATTGCTTCTTCTTGAATTCCCCCACTGCAGACTTTGACATCCACATGAGGCAGAAGGTGCAGTGGGAAGGGACCCGAGTGACAGCCTGGCCTTCGTGCCACCACTCCAGCTCTGGTTCCCTCTGTCCTTCAGCTTCTTCTGATCAGAAAGCAGCAGCTCTGTGAGAGGTAAATGCCTCTGCTACCCCAAGGGAGAGCTGCAGCCTCAGCCCAGACACTGGGCATGATGTGTTAAAACAGCCTTAAAAGATGACTGCTCTGCCATGCCTCAGTGGGAATTGCACCTTTGTGAGGGGTCATCCAGCTTCTCTTCCCTTGCTTGATCAGCTGTCACTACACATCCCGAGGGAGGGAGCCCCAGGGGTTGTTGTATCATCCACCATAGGTATGCTGCTTGCACAAGGTGTAAGGCGCAGTAAAAATCCTGCCTAAAAGTAATTGAAGAAACTTACAGAAAAGTTTTCCAGTAGATGAAAAAGAAGACAGAAAAATCTCCGAAGGAGCCAAATCCTGGCTCAGGCTACAGCCCGGCTACAGGTCCCAGCCTGCCCCATTCTAGCCCACGTTTTGTGCTTTCTGGCTGGTGCCACCAGCACGGGATACCTCTCTTTTCCAGCCACAGTGGTGCTGGAAAACAAGCATGTCGAGGTGACAACATGCCATATCGGCTGGGGACCTAAGTTGGATATCAGCCAGGCAGCAGCCATGGGCCAGTTCACACCCAGCTCCCCAGCCCCTGCTGCCTCCTTGCTTCTATGCACCCCCCCGACGTCTGCCCCGTTTGTCTTTGCTGCTGCTGTCCACAACAGGGGGGCAGCAGCTGGCTCAGAGCAGGAAAACCGCGTGCGATTAAATGTGGCTTCATCAGCAACGCTGGGAATTACTTTTCTCCTCCCAACTCATGTCAGCCAGTCAGCAGCACAGCCTGGAGCTCACATTCCACCAGCCCTGCCCAGCCCCGACGGCAGAAGCCCTCCGCACCAAAACAAACCCTGGGGCTGCCTTCGGAAGGAGGTTTTAGGTACTGCTAGCCAAGGAACACGGTCTCGCTCTTCCCCACGCGTCGCCCTCCCTGCCAGCCTGCTTTGTTCCCCGCCTTCGTGTAATAACCGGCGAGGGGAGGGAGCGGGGCCGGTTTTCCTTGGCAGGCAGCTGTGCGCAGTTGCTATGTGATCTGCACACACAACACAGCTGCCGCCGCTGCCTCGGAGCCGGCGGGAGGCGAAGGCAGCGCGCTCGGGTAGCGCCGCAGGAATAACGCCGTGCGGAGCCGCTGGGAACGCCAGCGGGGCTATAAATAACGAGGGGCGTGAGGCAATTCATTCCAGGATGCGAGCACATACTTGGGGCTTGTGTTACATCATTCCCTGCTCTATACGGAATTAATTTCTGGTCAAAATATTGAAATAAAGCTGTGCTGCTCTGTGTCCCGCTGTGGGTTTGGTGGTTTGTGGGTTTGTTGGGTTTTTTTTTCTCCAGAAAGAATAAAGCAAATTTTACTCTCTCCTCTGATTCAGGGAGGTGACACTCAGACCTAACACAGTCGATGGAGAGGACTGGGGATTCGAAGTGAATTTATGCGGGTCTGCACTGCACAACGATATGTTCAACGCAGTGTCTCTGCTGTCCCATGGTACCCAAACCACACTAAGAAAGAACATGCACCCTGAGGGTGCCAGAAGGGGAGATGCAGTCACCTGTGCTTGGCCTGGGGAAGCCACTCTGGAATAAACACTCTGAGAAGCCAGTTTTCTAACACAGGGAGGTCAGGTTTGGGAGCATCCCTGAAAGCATATAAGGACTTAATAACTCAAAAGAAATCTAATGGGTTGGTGATTTATCAGAAATCAGTTGTAAGAAATCAGTGCTCAATAGGTGGGGGTGTGATTTTGCAAAACACTCATTCCTCATCTTTGATCCCCATGTAAAAAAGCTGCTGGCAAGTCCTGGCAGCAGTGGAAGTGAGCGAAGTGTCAACCAGGACAGGGAGCGAACACCTATAAAGGAGTTGCACAAGTCACCTCCCTCCACGCCAGAGAAAGGCAATGAAGCCGGTGAAGGGTCTAGAGCACAGGTGAGATAAGGAGTAGCTGAGGGAGCTGGGATTAGTGTTTAGTGTGGAGAAGAGGAAGCTCAGGGAACCTGATCACAACTACCTGAAAGAAGGTTGTTGCCAGATAGGGTTGTCTTTCCCCCAGGCAACAAGTGATAGGACGAGAGGAAATGGCCTCAAGTTCCGCCAGGGGGCGTTTAGGTTGGATATTAGGAGAAATTTCTTTGCTGGAAGGGTGGTCAGGCATTGGAATGGGCTGGTCAAGCAGTGGAATAGGCTGCCCACGGATGTGGTGGAATTATCATCCCTGAAAGTGTTAAAAAAACCGTGTAGATGTGGCACTAGGGGATATGGTTTAATGGTGGACTTGGCAGGGCTGTGTTAATGGCTGGACTCAATGATCTTAGAGAGACCTTTTCCAACCTTAACAATTCTATCATTCCATGACTCTATGTCCTCTCTGCCTTTCTCTAGATCCCACTGCCCTTTCCTTAACTGCATGGCATGGGGGTCCCAGTCGGAGCACAACACCAGGAAGGGAGGATATAGACAAGCCCAGTTGCAGTAACACAGCCAAGGTATTGCCCAGCACCATGATGGAAAACACTCCCCACTCCCACGGGTTTTGGATGTTACCTGCATGCCCCAAACCACTCCCAGCTGGGCATCCTGGGCCTCCTCCAGAGGATCCAGGGCGTGCCAGCCCACCTGTTCACTGTTAGGATGTGTGATGTTTGCTGTCTTCTGCCAAGCCTGAAGGCAAAGGAACGACAGCTGGAGGACATGGAGGGGAGGCAGGGGCGCAGCCTTGAGAGTTGAGGAGAAAGTGGTTCCAAAAACGAACGAGGAAGGGTATTTACTGCTTCAGGAGGACCGCGGGCAGAGGCAGCTTACCCGCATCCCTCATCCCGCATCCCGTGCCGTGTCTCTCCAGCAGGAGGCTCCCCCGCCTCGCGAATGCATCGCCAGCCTCGGGCGGGCACCCGTGGGCGTGCGGCTGCCTCTCCCGCACCCCGGCGCTTCTGGCACCCACCCGGGACTGGCTTCATTTATTGAGTGAAATTAGCGAATACTTACTGTGTTAAACAAGTGAAAGCCTCCACTGGTGAGTTTTTATCTCCTCTCCGCCCTGCGCAGAGCCCAGGGTACCTCCTCCGTGTCCATCGTATCAGTGGGTAAAAGCCCCCTCTGTCCGCCTCAGCAGAGGTGAGGAACCACAGGAGGTGTCCCCGGATCAGCCCCTCCAGGCCCGGCCTGCGGGATCGGGACCGAGGGCTGCGGCTCACTAAATTAAAAGGCTGCAGTTATCCCTTGCCAGACCCTTGGAAAGATCCCTCCCCGTCACCAGGGTGTCTTTTAGTGGAAGCCCAGGAAATCTGTAGGTAGCACTGGGGTTGTGCCTGCTGGCATGTGTGTCTTGCCTAGATTTTTGTGGAGGGGAGCAGGACTGCTACCCCGGGTCATAGCCAGGGAAAAGGAAGCAAAACCCAGCCGGGACACCTGATGACAGCAGCTTTAGCAGCGATGAGCAGCAGGACAGGGACAAGAGCAGGGCTGGAGACCAGCCCTGCAGCCCCAGTCACAGCCTGACCCCCAGGGTGAAGGAAATAGCACATTTTAGCTACACTAGCTAAAAGAATGTTTTTAAAGCAAATTGGTTGTTCTGTTTGTGCATACACTTAAACCCTTTAAAAGCAGGGTTTTTTAGCATGGCTTTGGCTGCGGATCAGTCTGTGCAGAAACAGACCCTGCACTCGGAATTGTATTTAAATGGGAGTGGAATTTTGAGGTGGGTAAAATCCCAAATTAAAGCCTGATGGCCACCGTAGGGTGCTGGATCTCACGTCTTGTTCCAGCCCAACCATGAGAACCCTCCTTCTGTAGGGAGACACAGACACCTTTAACTGGCACAATTTAACTAGTTCTGCTTCAGTACCATTCATCAGCTCAGCCAGCGTCCTCATCTCTCCTGGCTGTTTCATGCCCTCACAGGGGCTGGCGGTACAGCTTCAGGGTGTGAATTACTTCATCCCCCCCAGTCCTGGTGCACATTCATTCACCTGCTTGGCCTGCTTGGCACCGGCTGTCTGCTCCCAGCAGCGCTCCCTGTGAGCAGGGGAGGTTGATCACACTCAGGCAGCTCTGGAGGATCTCTGGGGAGGCAGAAGATGAGTTTTGCTTTCAGCCTGGCTTGGGTGTGAAAGTCGAAGCAATAACCTAAGAAAGGAAAGTGCCTCTTGCTTGTTTACCTTTTGCTTGCTGTGCCTGGGGGCTTTGTTTGCCTTCTCTTTTGTGGAAAAAAAAGGACTCAGAGCAACACTGGGGAGCTGTTCTTCAAGGTTTTAAGGACTTACCTGTGCTTTGACTGGTAGGAAAATGTATTTTTTTCCCTGAAGATGGTTGTCCCTTGCTGGAGTGGTCTGCCCAGCTATCCTAGTTTCAGCTGGGATAGAGTCAGTTTTCTTCTTAGTAGCTGGTACAGTGCTGTGTTTTGGGTCTAGTATGAGAATAATCTTGATAACACACTAATGTGTTGGCTGTTGCTTACCCCAAGTTAAGGAATTTTCAATGTCCCATGCTCCACCAGTGAGGAAATACACAAAAAGCTTGGAGGGACAATGCCCAGGACAGCTGGCCCAAACTGGTCAAAGGGATATTCCATACCATAAAACATTATGTACGGTATATAAACTGGGGGATTTACCCAGAAAGGGGCTGATGGGCTGGGCTTGGGATGGGATGAGCTGAGTATTGCTCACTGGCTGGTGAGCAATTGTATCATACATAACTCGTTTTTCTTGATTTTTTTTTATTATTGTCATTATTATTTTAATTAATTATTAATTAATTGATTTTTAAATATTGTCATTGTTATTTTAATTTGTTTCAGTTCTTATCTCAACCCACAAGGGGTTCTTTTACTTTTTTTTTTCCCCTGATTCTCCTCTCCTCCCAGTGTGGATGGGGAGCAGCAAGAGAGTAGCTGTGTGGTACTTAGTTGACAGCTGGGTCAAACCATGTCACCAGCTCATGGTCTAAAATGGTGCCTGAGTGCACTTGTTGCACTGATTCCCGAGGATCCTTCACTTTCCTTGGGTTTGCCTTGCATTCCTTATTGTTAATAAAATGCCAACTTTTTTTACCCAAAATAAGTGGGGGTGGGGGACTCCCTGGTGACTGGCTCTTTGTCAGGGTGAGGAAGGAACATTACTCTGAGCTGGAGTACTGCTTAATACAGGTTTAGTTTGGGCAAATTCCTGTCAGAGTGTTGAGTGAACCAACCAAGTGCATCCTCTGATAAAGGGCACAGAAACAACAATGGCTGGGGAGAAGGGTGGTGTTTATTGCCCGAATTCCACACATGTGTTATGCCCTCAGTGGTGAAGCCACCTCACTCTGACCACAAGAGTTTCTCTCTCCTGTGTTGAGGATGATAACTGTGTGTAGTGGTGAGGTCATGTCCCTTGGGATGAAATCTCACCAGCAAAGGAGCAAATCCATGGTGCTGAGTCTCTCTCCTCAGGCATTGGAGATAAAAACCGGAGCAATTCAGAAATGAATTTGACCATCTTGGGGATATGAAGTCTGACTCCACACAAAGTGACACATTAAATACAAACTGCATGTGGAGCGTGAATATGATTTTGACTTTCTAGCAGAAGAATGTCAGCTTGTTTTGGTTTGCCCTTGGTTGTAATGCCAGAAACCTTCCTAAATACTG
>JAWWLV010000144.1:10867730-10877903 GCA_035041135.1 Platyrinchus mystaceus | reverse complement strand
AAAAAAATAAAAAGAAGGGAAAAAACCTTTTGAAAGCAACATGTTAAAATGCTTCCTTTTTCTTTTAATAATGATTTCAGGGTGTCAGCTGGCTGGAGGAAGGATAAAGTGTTGTGCATGCTGGCTGGGTGTGTTAAGGAAGAGGTGTTTGAGGGGTTTATTTTACGAAAACTGTTGGAACTGGGAATCAATTGTCTTGGACCATGGGTGTGGGGTGCAAGAGCACAAACTGAGCAGGGCTGTGTGGGAGATGCTTTTGGGGACTTTGTTGCTGGAGGGATGCTGGTGGCTAAAGGAGAAGACCAGTAGCTCAGGCTGGAGCAGCATCTCAGCAGGAGAGACCCACGGGACATTTCAAGTCCGATGGAGGATGAGGAGCAGGCAGCCAGAGCCAGACTTCTTGAAGTTTTGCTGGGTACTTTTGTTTCCCACAGATGTAAGACATGACGACTGATAGATGGAACCCCTTTGAAGTCCTCTGTATAATTTTTCAGCCTCCAGCCTCTTAGTCAGACCCAATTTGCTGTTACAACCCCACAGGCCATATTCCTGACTCCCATTCAGTGAGGTTGCAATCAGGTCTCCTGTTCCTTGGGTTATGCTTGTATTTCCTTTATCGCTCACTTCTGCAGAAGTCTTGATGCTCAGAAGCATTTTCCCCCCCTTCCCTGCCTTTTCTCCAATATTGCTGTAATTCTTTGTGTTTACCAGATTTTAGTTTTTCACATGGCAGTAAATAGAAACATGGAAACAACTGAAAACAAGATATGCCTTGAAGAAATGCCCCTTAAAATAGCTACAGTGGAGCCAGATATTTGAAAATACCTGATATATGTGTGATGTAGTTCAGTTTGCAAAAGCAGTGAGCAGGAAAGAAAGGGATAGGAATGCACATGGCAGAGAAGTGATGGTGTTGCACATGAACTGACTGGGGAGGGAGAAGAGGCTGCTGAGTTATGTGTCAGGAACAGTGTTTTGGATAAGGGGCAGGTGCTTCATGGCTAATGGAAAAAAACAAAGCCTTTCATGGCAGGAACCAGGACAGTTGCGTGCATACAAAAAGGGGATTCAAAGACAAGACGAGGAGGTATAGTCCAGTTTTCAATTTCAGAGGCTATTTTTTATTTCCTCTGAGCAGGCAAAAGCTCCTGCAGGTATAAGAACTATCTCTCTTCGAGTTCTTCTCTCTGGTAAGCTATAAGAATGAAGGCCTAGAAGGTTTTGATCAAGTTTCTCGTATCTGCTGTGGAGCAGCTGCACTGGCAGCAGGGTTTGGGCTGAGCAGTCAGGGCTTTGTGATGCAGGGCTGCCTTGTGCCCAGAGACCACTATGACAGGGCAGCAAGCCACCCTGGCCATGGGTGGGGGGCTGGAAGGAGCCCTGGGGTGCCCACCTCCACTTCCTTTTGCTGCAGAGGAATGGCAACTCTGGGCCCAGAGCTGGTGCTGTTGATGCATCCACTGAAACTGGAAGGGAAGTCCCAACTGCTCCTCACAGCTTCCTGAGGCTGCCACGTGGAACGGTTCATCTTCCTCTTTGTGTCCCAGCACAAGAGAAAATGCTCCCCACCAGTCTGTCCTCCTGCTGCTCATGCACATATCTGGGAAAGCAGATAAATATCCAAAACAATGCACAAGGGAGTGTCAGACACTTCCCAGGACTTTTTCCAGTCCATTTTCCTTTTGCAGGGAGCAATCCCTTCAAAATATTTTAGGCAGTCCATGAAGTGTAAGGGGAGGAGTCGTCCCTGCAGTGTCCCTCTGAGGCACCTTGGCTGTGAGCTGGCAGCACACTGCTGGTCAAAGGCAGCCTGGCTGCTTTGCTGTATTTTGTAGTGCATTTTTCTTCTCTCCTTTTAGTGCAAGTTCTTAGCTGTTCATATTCTCATCACAAAGGAGGAGCTATTTTCTGCAGCAACACCTTTCTATGCTGGCTGTACTCAGGCAACTCTGGCCTGGTTTTTGTTCATCACAAAAAAGGCAGAGAAAAAGGTGGTTCCCTGTTTGGGGTGTATATGAATGAATTTGAAGTATGGTGGGTTTTTTTGATTTGGGATTTTTTTTTTCCAGAGAAAAGCTTTATTCTTTGGCTGTGGAGAGTCTATAACCTCTGTACATACAGAAATTCAGGTCCAGTAGCCACCTGCCTCTCACGATGATGGTTATAATTCATCTTCATTTATCACCTGCTTGTCCGCATGTTCAGAGCATCCGTAAATCCAGGTTCCTGGGAAAAGTGATGGTGGTGAAGTTTGCCACACAGGGATGTGACACAAACCCACATTGGTGATGGATGTTAGCAGTGGAAATAATTCACTGTCTATCAGGGGTTGTTACCATCTTGGGGAGCTGAGGTGGGCAGAAGAGCCATGGCTGCCTTCAGAGCTGGCTGCTTGGAGGGGGCTGGAAATCACACCAGGGCTCGTGTTAGCTGGTGTTCTGCGTCTGCAGTGCTTTGGGCACTTCTAGTCAGTCCTCAGAAAACTGATATCTGCTGCAAGAATTACCCAGAGAGTCATAAATATTGTAGGATACAAAGCACTTTCTAACCCCATTAAAGATGGATATCAAAATGTGTGTTACTTTGTTTGTAGAGGAAGCTTAAGGGATGTGTAAAATACCATTGCAGAAAACAATCACGTAGTTATTTACTTCTGCCTGAGATAAAGGCATGGAACATGTGAAACCTAAAAGCCATGAAAGGAAATAACATAATGCAATATCCTATTGATCTGTGGGATTTGCTGCTGCTTAAGATGATGGCGCCACAAGTAATATTTGTAGTTGTACTAACTAGAATTAAAATAATTATAGGATGGAAACAAACCAAAACATGAACTCCTCAGGATAAAACTTTCTACTGGTGGGGCCCAGGGGATTCTGCTATCCCTGCATATTACTGCAGTGCCCAGTTACACGTGATATGAATGTTTTGTGTCTTGCTGTGGAGTCACTGGTAACATCTCCCCGGGCAGGCTGAGTGCCAGGCCCTCGGCTGATAGAAATCGATGTGGCGCTGAGTTCGCAGACAGCCTGTCCCTGTCATGGGCTCAGCCAGCTCCCTCCCAAACCAGTGCCTTTAGGGAGCTCACACATGGAATAAAATCAGAATATGTCCAAGTAACAGGGTAAGAAACGAAGGAAAACCCTCCTTCTGCTAGGGGGACAACCAGCCTGGCATCCCAAAGCAAAGAAGCAAGGCACCGAGACCTGCATAGCACAAGGTAGCAGGGAAGGTGGGATGCAGTTGTAGGTAATCAGTAGCACCATGGCAATAAGTAAATGATTCATTTTAATTATGTTGTGTCACAGAGCTGTAGTTGAAAGCTGAGCAAGTGACAGGTGATAGCATGGAGACAACTCAGCTTTTCCCTAGGAACCATTCCTGTGTTCACTGTCACAGATTAGAGTGGGTAGATGCCAGTACAATAGCTTTTATTTATTTTATCTTTTTCCAGAGTAAACACAGGGTCAGGTCCTTCAGGAGCTGGGGGGATTGGGCTCCTGGTCTCATCACACCTGCAGAGCTTCCAAGGTACCCACATCCAAGCTGGGTGCAGAGATGCCTTGCTGCATGCTTGTGCTTGGGTCAGATCTGTACTGGAAGGCATTCATGCCAAGCAGTAACTAACTGCTTAGATGATTCCTTTCCAGTATGTAACAGAGTTTCCATTACTCTTCAAGCCAAATATACTTTCTGCTATTAGAAAGAGAAAAAAAAATTAAAAATAAAATGCAGTGACTGCAGGAACCAGGGTTTTTTTTTCATGGGAAGATTTGACTGCTTTTGACTTGCATTAAAGCTGATCAATGAGGGCTCAGGTTGCATCATCCTTCATAAGAAAAAAACAGCTCACAGGAATAGCTTCTTCAGTGATGTGCTGCTTCAACAGGCAGGTCTTGGAGACCACACAGGGATTTAAACACCTGTAAAACCTAACCTCCAAGTTACCCCTGTCAGCCCGCTCTGAAGTGATGCATAACATTTATTCAGGAGAACATGGCAGTCTACAAAAGACTGATGCCTTTCATCCTGCCCCCCACCTCCACCCCAACCTCAGTATCCTTCTGTATCCTTGGACCCTACCAAACGGTCACTAATCAGTCTGTGGGTCTTCTCTTCACAGTAACAACTTCTAGGGGGTCCAGATGGGAGCTGAGGCTTGTGCCATGGACTTTCATACAGGCAGGGAAAGAGGAGCTTCAGCTAATTACCCATAGAACTGGCTATAGGAAAAAAAAGCCTCAAAATTTGTCTTCTGGGTTTTCAGGTGCATATCTAGTAGCAGGCACTCCCAAGGCTCTGGATTTTTTTCCACCAGCCCAATGATGATGGAAATGTTCCTGTGAGAGCCGGCTAAGACTATTTCCCTTGCAATTCCTAATTTCTCACTACCTTGCTCTAACACCATATTTTCCATGTTTACTTGCTTT
Organism: Platyrinchus mystaceus; assembly: GCA_035041135.1. Lineage (NCBI taxonomy): Eukaryota > Metazoa > Chordata > Aves > Passeriformes > Tyrannidae > Platyrinchus > Platyrinchus mystaceus. Next base: position 10,873,470 of record JAWWLV010000144.1, on the reverse strand, counting down.
TTCTAAAGAGACCCCCAAAGGCAGGTGAACAAAATCCTTTGCCCACTTTGACTCCCTTTCCTTCTCGTGTGATGCTTCAGCACAGCTTTGAATGAGGCTTTGGTATCAGCCCACAGGGATTTTGCAGGCTCTGTTAGCGCAGTGTCTGAGTCATACTCTAAAAATAGCCAGGGAAATGTCAGCCCAGCCAAAGTCATTGGCTGATTAACAATGAAGTTTCATGATTCCAGCTACCTCCAGATACACTCCTGATCTGAACTATGTACCTGAGCTTTTTAAAAATAAATAAATAAATATATAATAAATTGTGAGTAGGGAGTTGAAAGAAAAAAAAACCCGAAAACATGTCAGAGGTAGTGCAGAAACAGCTTTTCTTATCCTCCTCAGGAAGGTGTGTGATTAGGAAAGGGCTAGAGGGACTGTCTGGCTGGAAATGCAGCATGTCCCTTCTAGCAAGAAGAACGAGAAAGAAATTAAAAACTGGACAGGAATGAAGATGAAGCAAATCTTTGGTCCTTGAGGGCAATGTGGTACTGTGGCTGCGATCTCTGTGGAAGTAGGAGATGGTCTGAGGATAACCAGAAGCCGGGCTCTGGGACAAGGTGGAGGATCAGCCACGATGCCTGGCCCATATGTGGGAGCTTGCCAGGCAGAGGTGGGTGGAAAGCCTCTTGCTAGGAGGAGTTGTGCTTGGCCAAGGCGGCAGGTCTGCTTTACCAAGACTGTTGCAGTTAAATGTCCCTCCATCACGTGTATGCAGTGTCATCCAGCGCCTGTGGATGAGCTGCCAGTCTCTGAGCTGTGGTTAGGCATGGGAGCTTGGCCAGAGGTGCAAGAGAGAACACCCCAGTTCCAGAAACATCTGTCTGCTGCAAGGGTTGAGGGTGTACCTGAAAGAGCACCTGGAAACAGGTCCGTCAAGAGCCTCGGGAAATAGATAAGATTAAACTAGTTCTCTAAAAGCCGATGTGGTGCCAAGTGCAGGGACTGTAATGCTGCAGCAGTGCCTTGTAATGGCCACATGTCCCTTGGGCCAGACACACCAAATGGCTTGTAGTGTGGTGCTGGCAGGCTCTGGGAAAAGAAGTTGAAATACCTCATCTGGAGAAACAAGGGAATGAATTGACAGTGAGTAAATTGGGCACTGGTGGCTGACAGCTTCTGCCAGATAGTGAATGCCCTGCTGGCACAGTTACCTGTGCCTGTTACTTAATTCTGGAAAAGTCTTTGCTCCTTATTGCTGCTTTCTTACATGGGACTCAGCCAAAGGCTGCTGCCCACGTGGGCAAGGCGAGAAAAAAGGGATGCTCAGACATGACCAAGCTGTTGGAAAGGTAAGGACAAGGGTGGTGATGCCAACACCCTCTCCAGTATCCGGTCTGCTTTGTGTGCCAGGGAAGGAGTGCTGTTTTGCTGCAGCTTTGGCAGTCCCTTCACACCCCCTTGTGAGCTCATCACGGGTAAAGTGCCCAGGATAGTTATAGTGGGAGTCAGGACCAAAACAACCTAAGTATGAATGAGCACACTGTCCCTGCACATGGTCCTTGAGTCATCCATTCAAGTAAATGAGCTTTTCTACCAGTTTTTTCTGACAGGGAGTATGTTAAGTTACATGAAAAGATGTCTTGCTAGAGTGAGTAGCCAAACAAAATTGCCGTTAATGGCAAGGAAGGGAGAGCAAAAGCTTTTAACCTGATATTTCTGAGGTGCTTCCCTTCAAAGGAGGAAGGAAATGTGATTCCCTGCCAGACCTCATCATGCTTGATACAGCACAGTGGGATGCTCTCTGCAGGTACATGCTGCAAATAGCCTTTCCACCCTGGGAGTCATCACCTTCTCCCTGCACATCACCACTCTGGTGGGGCCATGAAGGTGAAATCACATTAAAGAAACAGTGCTGGAGTGGGGTTACCTTGTGAGAGGCCCTCGTTCCCCCACGGTGTGGATGTGCCTCTGCATCCAGCCAAGCAGGTGCTGGTGGGGGAGCTGCTGACACCCCTGGCACCACTCCCTGTGCTCACCCCTTAAAGACTGATCCATGGCATTGCCTATCTGAATCAGTGGGTGGGAGAGTTGGGGTGCACCCATCGAGGAGGGGGGTCACATTTGACACCCCATAGTGCTGCAGCGGTGTCCCGACTGATGGCTGATGTCTCTGCAAGAACATCCTCTGCTCCCACCAGGGGACCTTCTTGTTCTTCCTGAGCTCACTGCCTCACTCCTTTGAAATTTAAGGCCACTGACCCGTGGAAGAGCTACCTTCTTGTCAGCTTGCTGAGCCCATGGATGAGCGAACACGGCCTCCAAGGCTAATACTCAGCTGCTGGGCGTGTGAAAGAGTCAGGATGTGCAACGTGCTCTCCTGGATCCCTCCTTTGCCAGGTAAAGGTTTTCATTTCTTGAAGAGGAAGATGAACTCCTCTTGAAAAAGAACCCCCACATGGTGCACCGTGGAAAGCTTAATGTGCCTCAGTGAGGGAAGCAGAGCTTGACTGACCCTGTTTTGGGATTTTAAATCTGTATCCCTTGTTTACATTCCAGAGAAAAGTCTATTTTCATAAATAGAGTGGCCCCACTTTTCCAGGTCCTACCCTGGCCTGGCTGCTCTTGGTGATTCAAGAGAGCTGAGAGAGCAGCTATGGGCTTCACAAAGAACATGCAGGGGTGGGTGTGGGTAGATTGCTTGGCACACTCTAAAATCCAGATCCACTGGAGCAAGGGCAGTGCTGTGGATCTGGGTTGAGCAGCACAGGAAAGAGCATGAAAGTGACTTGACTGTTGTTCAAACTAATGTAATTATTAAAAAGGTGATAAACATTCAAAGGGATGAAATGTTTAAATCTTTCACTGATGCTTCTTCCCACCGAAATGTATGCTATGAAAAAGAAAATATTTCTACCAAGTGATTTGTAAATAAGTATTCTTTCATGACCTCTGAGCTTTAGTAGATGTATTTGTATAAGCTGAATAAATGCAAATTAGCAATAATGTTTCCCTGATTTGGCAGTCCTTCCTCTTGCACTGAGGGCAACAGGGACACAGCAGATAATGGGGTATTGTTTATATGTGCCAGGAGAGGCCTCTTCCTTCTCAATAATCAAAGAATAATTTTTCATGCCATCCTGGTGTCATAATGTGCTCTTGTCATCCATCAATGTTACCCTGCACCGTAACTCCATCTGTCATCCCTCATAAATAAGTTTGAAAGATGCAGTTGGTTAAGCAGGCACTGCAGCTTTATCAAATAAATATTTTGTGCCCACAAACAATAAAGCAGAGTGAGGCATGAATGAAAAACTCATCCATGATACGCCTCGCTGTTCTGGCTGTTACCAGATCACATTACATCTGGACACACGGGTGAACATCTGGAAACAAATGTGTGGGCACCCTTGGCTACCATGGTCATCAGCAGAAAGGGAGACAGACCACGCTGGCATGTGTGGACACAAAATGCAAAGCTAAATATAGGCCATGATAGTGCAGAGACACATCTGAAATGCATCAGCATAAAGCTGTTGATGTGTGAATTTGCAGCAGGTGGAAGCCACTGTTATCTTCCCAATGGTGTCACTACAGTTTCACCCTAGTCTGGGTCTACTGACCTAAGTGGTGGTAATCAGTGGAAAATCCCAAACCTCTGAATTATCCCTGCTCCCATGGTCATGAACTAAGATGCAGCTGCTGAAGGATCATTTGAAAATACTTATAATAGGAATAATTTTTAATTTTGTCCTTCTTCAAAGCACAAATCTACACATGAAAGTTAAGGTAGGTTATGGGAGGTGTGGATTTATATTGCAATACTTGTATCTGAAGGATTCCTTGGAACATTATCTTATTCTGGGAGGAAAAAAAGTAGTTGCTTAATCCAGATCAATACAATTCACTTTCAGACTTAAGCTTGATGAAAGCAAATTTGTTCTTAAATGTGTCTGAGGAGTTATTTTGGAATGATTACACGGGTTATTCATTACACTGGAGTTTTGTTCCTTGAACAGATTACCCAGATTCCACTGATTTATTTTTATTCCCTACCTTTTTTCTTCTCTTCCTTCTCCAATTACTTTGATACTCAGCTACTAAAGAGCACACAGGAAATGCTGAGAGACTGACCTACAGCTGGCAGGCAGCCCATGAAAACTTCACCAGGTCAGAACATTATTTCTTTAGCACTTTTTTTCCTGCTTTCTGAAACTAGTACTGGCACTTTATTATCAAGAATACCTGAGGGTAAAAGTCTCTCTACAAATCAGCTGGGCTTGGTTTCTCTTATTTGGTTTGTTGGTTGGTTGTGTTTTTTTAACAGGAAATGTGGTGAAAGCAGGTGTGCAACTTTTGCACATTATCCAACTGTGACTGTACCTCCTATTTCTTGCATATGTTAAATGTCATGGACTGACTATATTGCCCTCTCAATATTCTGGTAACAGTCTGCACAAAAGTGCTCTCTTGAGGTCCTTCTGCATTAGGAAGGCACCTTTTGCATCTTTTGACCCAAGTGAGAGACAACTCTAAGCTTAAACAAAATTTACCTTGTTGATGGTCATTTATTATGGAAAATTACCAGTAAGGGTGGCTCTGATTCATGGATCCCTTCAGAGGTGTTCTTACCCCAGACTGTGTTTGATGTCTGAAGGTGTCAGCAGTTTCCTTTACATTTTGGGGTACACTGAAAACTCTCACAGATTTGAAGGGTGTTAGATACTTTTGCAGGTACAATCAGAGGGTTGGCATCTAAAGCAAGTGGCAAAATCATTTTCAACAGATTAGTGTTCCAGCTAACTGTGGAAACTTGTAGGGTTGGCTCCAAAAGGGATTTTTGACTACATGATCAGTTTGTAAAAAATCAATCACAGAATCACAGAATTGTTAGGGTTGGAAGGGACCTCCGGAGATTGTCCAGCCCAACACCCCTGGCACGGCAGGGTCACCCTGGAGCAGGTTACACAGGAACGTGTCCAGGTGGGTTTGGAATGTCCCCAGAGTGGGAAACTCCATGATCTCCCAGGGTAGCCTGTTCCAGTGCTCTGCCACTCTCAGTGTAAAGAAGTTCTTCCTCATGTTGAGGTGAAACTTCTTGTGTTTTGATTTGCGGCCATTGCTCCTCATCCTGTCACGGGGCACCACTGAAAAGAGTCTGGCACCATCATTTTGGCAACCACCTGTGTAAAACTAATATGCATCAGAAATCAATCAGAATGAGAAGAAAACACTGTAAAAATGTAGATGGGCATGAAGACCTGTGCTTTGCTGAAACATGCGTGCCACAGCAGGACCTTCTGATAGCCAAAATTCATAGAACTGTAAAATGGTTTGTGTTGGAAGGGACCTTAAAAGTCATCTAGTTCTAATATCTGTCTATGCTATGTGTTTGTGTGTGCCTGTCTTCATCTCTATAGCAATTTGTTTCTGTATCAAGAGCTTGCTTCCTTCCCCCCACTTGTTTTTTTTTTTATAAGAGTAAAACAAAATCAGTCTGATCCAGACATACATGACTTGCCAGTCTCTGAAAAACCCTGTGTCTGTTCTTGCCTTGAGAGCAGAACACTTCATCTTTTAAGAGCAAACCACAAATAAAATAAGTCAGGAAGCTGTGCAGAGAATGAAAAGTATTCCAGACTGCTTCTCTCTGATATGCACAAATTGATTTCTGGGTTTTCTCCATTCTATGTATATGTGTGTGTACATGCATTTTGAAATATGTTAGGACTGTAACTGCTCTAATGATAATTTTATG
>JAWWLV010000144.1:10819296-10844457 GCA_035041135.1 Platyrinchus mystaceus | reverse complement strand
ATAGAAGTAAGATTTTCCTGATAAACTGTCTGTTACAATTATCTTGGTAAGCTAGACTTTGAATTTCCATAGGATCTTCTGGAGTTCTGTGAATTTCCTTCCTTTAACCTCACCACACGGTTATTTCCATGTCCTGTTTCCACTGCTGAAAAGCCCCAGGGCAACACCTACTTACTGCACTATTGGAAAGTATTATTTGTTTTCTTTTCCTTTCCTGTTTCCGTGCTGGATTGTCTCTTTTGTTATTGTTTTTTGGGGGTTTTTTATAGTGCTTTCCACATTTCTTGGATACATGCTCTATCTTACAATGTTTAGTGGCACAAGGGGCTGTTCCTCTCCTGTCTCCCATATCCAGGGGAGAAGGAGGTAGGATGGGAAACTCTTCTGAACTTGATGTTTCTGCACCAAGTCAGTAGGTTTGTTCTGACTCCCTGATCTTACCTGCATATCCCAGTTTTCACAGCTGCAGTGCCCTCCTAGAAGTAGGGGCAGAATTTGTTGGCAGGACCACCCACACGCCAACAAATTTGGAAATACAGCAGGAGGAGAGAAACAAGCATATTTTTTAAGAATGCAGGGAATTAACAGCGTTTCTGTAAGCTCAGAGAAGATTGCATTTGGCCAGCATACAACTTTATTTAGATATTACATCATGCCTTGTGCATATTTAGTACTGTCAGTAGTCATGTGAAGCTGAAAAGCATAAAGAATCTTTGGCTTAATTCTGCTGTGTTTGCAGCAAACCCAGATGATGAAGGCAGTGTAGTGTCTGGCTTGGTCTGCACTCCAGCTGAGTAATTCTCCTGAGCTCACTGGCAGCTTTAAGTGTCTGAGGATCTTTGCCCTTTGTTGAAGCAGTCATGTTCTTTCTGGACCAGGACCATACTGGTCAGATGGAGAGTATATTTAACTGGAAAAAAATAATTAAAGTAACATTAACATTATAACCTACTTAATTCTCCTGAGTTTGGAGGGAGTCAGGGTGTATCTAGCAGTGCTGGGGGAGGATTGTTCAGAGGCAGCTTCTCAGTGTACACCACTAATCAAAATGTGTGAGAGATGAGGGTTTAAGATGGCAATAGGAGCAACTAAAGCTAGTTAGACTAATGAACTTTGGGATATTTTACAGTAATATTTTTGTTTGTATCCTATAATAGATAGCTTTGTAACACACCTTTCTAATGTCCTCATGCTGTGTCCAGACTTGTTTCTCATGTATTTTAGAATTCTTGTATTAAAAAGTGGTGGATATTAATGCATTGGGCAGAAAGAGGTTACAACTGATCTGGCATGTGAAGATCTATATAAAACAAAATACAAATAGAAAACATAAAATGGGGAAATACAAAATCACTGATGAGCAGGGTATTTCTAAGTATCAGTTTCAGTTCAGATTTAAGGGATCTCCTGAGATGGAAAATGGGTAGTGCTTTTTTATCTTTGGGATGCATAACGCAAATCTGAAAGAAGAACAGCAAGGGAAACAGTCTTCTGTACCAGTTGTGACAGAGGAGAATGAGGAACTAATAAAACTATGACAGTAAAAGATGAAAACAGCCACTTGAAAGGAGAAGAAAACTTTAGCAGGAGTGTTTTAAAATGTTTATTTCAGCTGTTTGCAAAAAACCCCCTAATAAGTATTCGCAGAAGAAAAATCTTCAGAACTTCATCCATTTGTTTTCAATGTGTTTGAAATTTTTTTCAAACAATTGAAACAATTTGCTGGGAGCTTCAACATGAGAATTTAAATCTGACATCTCTGCAGGGGAGATAAAAAACTTTTTTTGGAGGTCAAAAGGGGAAAACCTTTTATTTCTTTAAAAAATAAATTGGTCTTTCTTGTGGGAGAGAGTTTGGGGGAGTTAGAGTTTTGTTTTGTGTGTAGTTTATTATAAAAATAGGATCAAGAATTTGTGGAAATATAGTTAGGAATTATTGGTAGCTTTTGGTATGCGACTGTTGATGGCCCCATCCGTAGCAAAGAATTTTCAAAGCTACTTCTGCAAAACAGTATGGCTTTGTGTTTCCCTAGTATCCTTTCATCTTAAAAACAGCTTGACTCTAAGGCATTTTGATCCTTTCTACTCTAAAGAATCTGACCGTTAAGTAGCAAAATTATTTTTGCTGGAAGTCTTAGTTTTTCCTAGCTGGCATTCCAGTTTTGAACCCTTTCAGGGTATATTGTCTGGGGTTTTTTCTGTTGATGTTAGAGGAGAGGGTTGTAGTTGGTGGTTTTGTTTTGTTTTGTTTGTTTTTTTTCCCCAGGGTTCCAACAGTATATAAAACACAGAAAAGAACTAAATAATTTTTGAACATGATTTTGTAACGCAACTACATTCTTCTTTGTTTCAATTTGTTTGTCTTTGTGCTAAAATTGAGGTACATTTAGGAGTTGAAGTCCTATTGAAATGGAATATTTTTCCTTGTTGGGTCACTTTTCCTCTTTACAACATGAGACAACGAGCGTGGCAATGAATATATAGGTCTGCATTTTGCCATGAAGGGTGAAATGAAATGGGGAGGGGCTGCAGAGGCCCCTCCTGGGGAATCTTGCATGGTCCATCACTGTGTATTCATCATAATTTCCTGTTCCATAGGTCTCCTTGTGGGTACTCTTGATGTTGTGTTGGACTCCAGTGCCAGAGTGGCACCGTACCGAATCCTCTACCAAGCTCCAGACTCCCTGGTCTATTGGACTATTGCCTGTGGTAAGGACAAACACACTGACATGTGGATTTTTATTCTTCCTGGATACTGTGTCACATAACTTAGAGAGCAGCCTTCCTGCTGAGCACAGTCGTTTCAGGACAAATAAATGGGTCAGGATAAAAACCTGCTGTAGTGGTAAAACTGAGAAGCTCACAAGCTTCTAATAGTCAGGCTTGAATGCCAGAGTGTGTGTGTGTTATGCACAGTGATCGAGTAAAACCAGGAATGGCCATGGAGTAGGGACAGAAACCTCTGTTATTTCCCACTCTTCATCTCCCAAGGGTGTACCCTGACAAGCAATATAGAATCCATTCCTCCTTCTTGCATGCTCCTCTCCATGCCCATGGGTCACTCCTGCAGCACTTCTAAAGTGCAGCATTCCTGGGTGGTGGGGTATCTCTGGAGAGGATGGTGGGAGGACTACCTGGGTTATAGGCCCCAAATTACCCAGACAGGCACCTGGCTTCCCTTGCAAGGGTAACCAGGAAAAATATGAAGCCCCAGCACTCACCTGCATACATACAAGCTGATAGCATTTCCTAGGTGAGAACTCAGTCTCCTCCAGGATAATACCATCTAGATCCCAGGGATGCCTACCTCATGGATGTTTGTTTCAGACAGTGTGTGGTCCTTCTAAATAAGATGTACTTAAAAATTCAGCAAGATGGTAGCTAGGTTAGAGTTAAATACAGAAGTGTATGTTTTGGTCATTAATGCTCCAACTTGGATAGATTTAACAGTAAGACTGCTCCTTCTGTCGTTAATAGTGGAAACAATTGAGTTTTGAAAAACAATTGAGTTATGAAAACAATTTTCATACATTAAATAGGATTTTTGAATGCATCAGATCCTGTACTAAATGCTTATTTCTGTGGTCAGGTACCGACTGCAAGTAGCATTAAGGAGAATGTAGTTGGTCTCATGTTTTGTTTGCAGGTTTTGTGTCCTGAGTTGAATGCAGAAGATAAAGGTCTCTGCTTTGATTGGCTAAGCCTGTAAGGTCAGATCCTCAGTTTGATAGTTTCAGGCTTAGCAAATGGAGAATTTTCAATGCAACACTTCTAGCTCAGGTGTTTCAGCAGCTCTTTCAGGCAACAGCTAAAACTCTGTTCATTTGAAAGAAAATTGAGAAAACAGGGCAGATGAGAAGTGCATACATGCCTGTCATCTCTTTAATGGCCTGGTAACCTCCAGCACCTGCAATGCTGTCTGACTTTCAGAAATACTAGTTAATGAAGCTCTAGGACTCTTCTGGCCCGACAGTTCTGTCTCATCAGTGCACATTCTCTCAACAAAAATTTTGGGATTTAGATAATTTGGATGACTTTTCCTCTGGAAAAATCGCCTCTTGGGAAGGGAAGGGGAAGAAGAATGAATGAAGGTTTGCTGTAGATGTAACAGTGTTAGCAGTTCAGAGCAGGCTTTGTTCTTAGGAGCATATGATTTGTGTGTCTGAGGAAGGTGATATCAAACCTGTGTCACATTCTAGATCCAATAAGAAATTTTTTAATAGCTTGTATTAGCACAAGTGTTTCTTGCTATTTTTGATAGTATCAGACCTAAAAGAAGGCATCAATTTAAACACCCTTTTCCGTTCTACATCTGTTAGTACCAACTCCCTGAGGATTTTAAAATTCATATAACATAATTTATCTTTTGTGACAGCTAATAGTAAAACCAGATATTAATGAAACCGTCAATATTATGAAGGTTTTTTCCAAATCTTCATTTAACTGCTTGCTTTGTACTGTCATCTACTCTGCTGTGACCATAAAACATGCATGTCAGCTTTCCATGGATCTCAGTCATGAGAAAGAAGTTTAAAAGTGCTTGCCTGTATGTTTACTTACACTACTGGTGCACAAGTAGAGGTAGTTGCATGTACAATCCCTTTTTCCCTTCATCCAGATGTCAATGTGCAGCAATTAGTAAACACCTCCTTCCCATAAACTTGAAAGGGGGCAACTGAGGACACAAGTTTTCTTGCTGTTTGCAGACTCATTTCCAAAAAAAAATAACTTTGGAAATAGGCCATATGGCTTTTCTTTAAGTATATATTTGCAGGTTGTTTTGCATAGTGCCTATAGACAATGACTATAATTTTATACCTACAGTGTGTGTCCTCAGATAACCAGAGGCATAAAATGGAAGGCAGATGAGTTATGGGAATAAATGAATGTACCATTCATATAGAAATTTATGGTGTTGAACTTTGAGGGTTTTTTTTTCTCTTCTCTGACTGATATTGTGGATTTAATGTAAATATATGGTACTGTGTTTACATTTAAGCTACTATTAATAAACATGCTCTTCAATTATGAATCTTAGCCCTAATTGAAATTGGTAATGTAGTTGATGTATATATCCGTGATTTTGTTTTGTGGAGTGTTTCTTGAATTTTCAGTCTCCTAATATCTGGTTGATGGCTTCGTTATTTTTGTTAAATTACAAGACTGCACTAGCTTAGTCTTGTCACCTGAGGGGAATAGTGTGGGTTTAACAGGAAGGTAAAATTTTACAGAAAGCAAATAATTTGTCTACATAACCTTGAAGCTGAGCAGCCTAGGATTCCCTAAGGCTCTGCACTGTGGTTATTTTATGAATTTGCAACTAAAGCAATTCCATCTGAACTGATCAAGGGTTGTTAAAATTATATGGGTTACTAAGGAGTTTGGCTACATTTAGCTATGCAACTTGGATTTGTCCTGCGTTGTCCCTCCGTGTTCCCTAAGGGAAGTGCTGGTTATTTGGTACTTGTAATCTCTTACTTTTACAGAAATTTGTCATATTCTTCATCGCCATTCGGTTGAGGGAGGGGCTTATCCCGCTCTGCTCTGCACTGGGGCAACTTCACCTTGAATATTATGGCAATTTTGGGCACCACAATATAAGAAAGACATTAAGCTGTTAGAGAGCGTCCAAAGGAGGGCAATGAAGATGGTGAAGGGGAAGCTGTATGAGGAGTGACTGAGGCCACTTGGTCTGTTCAGCTTTGAGAAGAGGAGACTGAAGGGAGACCTCACTGCAGTTACAACTTCCTCATGAGGGGAAGAGGAGGGGCAGGCACTGATCTCTTCTCTGTGGGGACCAGTGACAGGACCCGAGGGAATGGGCTGAAGTTGTGTCAGGGGAGGTTTTAAGTTGGATATTAGAAAAACATTCTTCCCCCATAAGATGTTTGGGCACTAGAACAGGCTCCCCAGGGAAGTGGTCACAGCTCCAAGCCTGACAGAGTTCAAGAAGCATTTGGACAATGCTCTCAGTCACATGGTGTGAATCTTGGGAATGGTCGTGTGCAGGGCCAGGAGCTGGACTCAATAATCCTTGTGGGTCCCTTCCAGTTCAGCATATTCTGTGATTCTGTCTTCAGTAAAGAAATAATCTCCATCTTCAGCAAGTAGATGTACAGACTGACTCAAAGAAATGTGATTGTTTCCTTGTTTTTTCATGCTGTATGACATTTGGTCTTGCTCAGTACAAGACTATTCCGAGGGTGAAAGTAATCCAGGGGGGTTTGTTTGCTCTGAAATGGTTATTTACATTTTATTTAGGCACAAGATTTATTTTTAATTAATTTTGGATGTGAATTTCTTGGGTATTAACTCTACGGATCTAGGCAGCTGAGAATTCTACTGAGAATGGTAGCTGGTAGATCTTGGGCTTTATAGCTCTGGAGAAGAGGCTTCTTAGCAGCCCTTTCTCCAATGCAGTGTTGTGTTAAAAGTGTCATGGCTTAGAGTTCTGTTTATTGAATTACACTGGAAAGATGTTATTGGTAACTTTGCAAGATTAATTTTAAGCATATTAATGGTCTAGAAATCCAAAATGTTGTACATGATCAGCCTTTCATATTGTAATAGCCCTTCTGTCCCTCCCCAATCTGCTAGTGCTCAATTTAAGGGGAAAACAGTGGTGGTATTTGTAAACTCTGGTTGGAAATGAACTTTTTTAGGTCCTTCTCCACCTATAAAATCAGTCATTTTTACAATGGCTTTGTGTGTTTTTCAGGTATAGAACTGCTTGTAGGGTTTTGTGGTAATGGTATTTATATGCATTTTCATAGAAGTTACACATGTGAAAAGAAAAATGAGGTACTGATTATTTTAAAGTACCAGCCTTGAATTCTTATTACATGCCTTGGACAAGGTTTTTAGAAAAGCCTATGTGTTTTGTTTAACAAGTTTTATTTAGAGTGCTGTTGAGTTTACATGCTGTAATTATTTTCTCCTCCCTCTCTGTGCAAATTGAAGTTTTGCCAGTCCATTCCTGAACCTGCAGTTACTGGTAAGAACAATTTTAGGATCCCTGAAGTGTTTCAGGTTCTCTTGCAGGCCATTTTGTTAATGGCAACAAGTTCAGGTTGACTAACGAGCATCTCAGGTAAGTATATCTGCTTGGAAGAGAAAAGTGGACATGACAGCCTCATCAGCTGTCTCAAGTTAAGCCATTCCTATTTCTTAGTCACCAGCCGAAACAAAACTGAGATTATACTTTTGAGTGTGTTTGAAAGTATGTTTATATGACTTACATTTTCTTCTCAGAACTTAACCTGGTCACTTTTCCTCTGTACCTACACCTCCTACCTTAGACAAACCAACCTAGATGTTAGAAACCTAACCCTGACACTGAGAGATGCTCCCATGTTGCTCATGCTGTTACTGCACCTCACCTGCCAGGCAACTGCCCCTTCTCATCCTCTCTCAGTTGGGGATATTAATTAAGTTTATTACTAACAAAAGCAGAGTAGGATAATGAGAAGTAAAATAAATCTTAAAAACACTTTTCCTCCCCTCCTCCCTCCTTCCTAACTCTACCTCCTCCCCCTCAGCGGGCTATGGTCAGTTCATCACAAGTTGCTTCTGCTGCTGCTCAGGGAGAGGAGTCCTTCCCCTGCTCCAGTGTGGGGGCCCTGTCACGGGAGAGAGTGCTCCATGAAATTCTCCAGCGTGAGTCCATCCCACAGGCAACAGTTCTCCGCAAACTGCTGCAATGTGGATCACTCTTCTGTGGGATGCAGTCCCTCAAGAACAGCTTGCTCCAGCATGGGTCCCCCACAAGGCCACAAGTCCCACCAGGAAATCTGCTTCAGTCTGGGCTCCTCTCTCCATGGGTCAGCAGGTCCTTGCCAGCAGCCCACTCCCATCATGCACCTCTCACAGGATCACAGTCTCCTCTCAGACATCCACTTGCTCCAGCATGGGATCCTCCACAGGCTGCAGGTGGATCTCTGCATCCTAGTGGTCTTCTGCCAGCTGCAGGGGCACAGCTGCCTCACCATGGGTTGCACCATGGGATGTAGGGGAACCTCAGCTCCGGCATCTGAAGCACCTCCTTCCCTTCCTTTTCCACTGACCCTGGTGTCTGCAGAGTTTAATACGCTAAAATAGGCAAAAACTTGCCAGTAGTGGAGAGAAAATAACCTGTAGTTTAAAACATTGCAGCAAAAGTGTTCTTTAATCCTGACTGACCAAAGCAAAGAGAAAGATCTAGCCTGTGATGATGAATTGATGAGGACTGGGGTGTAGGTTTTGGGCTGATTTCATGATCACTGAGACTTGGGAGAGTAAATAGTAATACAGTGGAGACAAAGAGTGGTGGTAAAAAAACAGATGGATTGTTGAGAATCCATTTCAGTTCTCAGGTTGAGAATAGTCAACCAAAGCAGGTCCATAAAAAGTGATGAAAAATAATTGATGAACCACAAACCTGAAATAGACAGCTTTAATAAATAGTTCATCATGATTGTGTTTCTGCCCTGCTTGTCACTGCTCTTCAAGAGATAAGCAATTTTTCTGTTGACAGTCTAGTTTTATATACATAGCTCGTGCATTTCATCAGTGATTTTTGCAACAGTGTAAAAGCCAAGAAGAAATAAAATAGTCTTCAGACCACCTCCTGAGTTCCAGAAAGGTCTGGTTGCATCCAGTAGTTTTAAGGAAAAGCAGCAGTGGTTCTGAAATATTGAATACATATGCAGGCTGTTCTACAACATCATTTATGTATCCGTACAACAATTAGAATTGTGAAATTCCCCTGGAAGTTGCACAGAATGTTGCATTCTGTTTCCTTCTTGGAGTTGTGTTAAAGCTCTGATTGTATGCTGTACAAAGAATATTGTTCCCCATCACTTGTTGTTGAAGTAAGCTGAAGAAGTTATTAGCAGTAGCTTGTTGCAATTTAACCTCTTTCCAATGGTTGTTTCACATGAGCCCCTCATTTTGTTGGGTTCTGTAGGCATTATTTAGCTGGTAGGTTCTCTGTGAATATGTAATGATTGTTTTCTGAAACTACTTAAACTTTTACATGATTTCTGACACAACATACTTTTTTGGGGGAACAATTTTTTTTGAGTACTTGGGTTTATTCTTCCTTCTGGGAGAGGGGCACAGGGAGATCCTGAGGAGCACCAATGTCTTTATTCTGGAAGATGCTGAGAACAGGATCAGAATAGAAGTTATACTTATTACAATCCATCTGAAGTAAAATAGAAACAAAACTTTGCATTTATAAACACTAGTTCATACATGAAGCTTTCTCATCCCTTTCTGTAAGGCTTTACAGACTACACATATGCTGATTCCTCAGTATCAGTTATCTCACTTGACCCCTTTTGATCTCCTAAGGAAACAAGGGTCATCAAAGTTTAGTTTATTATTTCATCATTAAAAATTAACCACCTCTAGCAACCGTCTTCCCCTAGAAGGTACAGCTTTCTTATAGGTCATTCAGCACTCTTCTTTTGGGGAAGGGACATTGTAGTAGAATTGTCAGGAAAACGATCCTTTTTAGCTATTATTCTTGAAATTTTGTCATTGTTTCATAATTTGTCGATGCATCTAATGGCGGAGATTTTATGAACCAGTGGTAGAATATACAACTGTAGGGGTTGTATTGTCAGTTCCTAAAAGATGCAGGTAATACCTTTCTAACTCTTTAATGTGACAGCTCAGTGTCATTGTAGTTAGAATTCTACATGTAGGGGGCTTTTGCTCATGATACTGATGTAAGTAGCTTGTGCTTCTCACTGAATAGTCTTGAAATTTGCTGCCTATTTATTATGAAATTAAATACAATGGGAGAAAATTTTGGAATTTCCAGAGGGACAGCATCTAGTGAAATCCTACATCTCCAGTTACTGGCAAATTTTCTTAGAGTCTTCTGTTTATGATTAAGAGGACATTGGTGCTGGTGAAATACTTCTTTTATAACTTCTGGGGTTTTTGTTATGTACAGGTTGCTCAAGAAAGGAAATCACTGAACACTGGGAATGGCTTGAACAGCATTTGTTGCAAACTCTTTCAATCTTCGAAAATGAGAATGACATAAATACATTTGTCAGAGGAAAAATACAGGTAGTGTATATACTGCTGTAAATGTTGTTAGTGATAAATGTGACTCTGGAAGGAAAACTGATGTGAATTCTAAACAACTTTGACCTGGTAGTCCCTACTGCTCTGTGTTTTTGAAGGAAAACCAGATGCTAAGTAGCAACATGTGTGTAAAAATCAGGGAAACTGGGATTGGTGCACATAATTATAGCACTGTGATATAAAAAACCCCCCATATAAATATACAAGCAAGGCTTCAGACATTATAAGTTCTAAAATAAATTGTGCTGTTGCCTGTCTTAAACTTTGACAGTTTTCTACATAACTGTTTTTCCAGTGCAAATCTTTTTTTTTTTTTTCATGTGCTCATAGTATCTCCTCCTCCTCCTCTTCTGTGTAGTTAATTCCTGTAGTTCTGGCATTTACATTTCATGTATTAGAGGTTTCTGGTTCATTGATTTGTTTGATTGGTTGTGGGGGGTATTGGAGTGTTGGTTTTCTCAGAATTTCTTTTTCTCTTCATAGGAGAGATAGTAGCTATACTGGTAAAAAGTACTTTATCTGCACTAAGAATTACCTAAAGATAAATGCTTGGTAAAAGGTTGATTATAAGCAACATAACTATGCTCACTGGGTGTGTGTTCTAAGCATTGGCTTTGCGTCATTCCTTTTTTCATGTATTAAGTCAACTGTCTTAAGAATCCCCCAGTTGCTTGTGTTTTACTAGTGACTCTGATTTGAGGGCTATAG
Source organism: Platyrinchus mystaceus (assembly GCA_035041135.1). NCBI lineage: Eukaryota > Metazoa > Chordata > Aves > Passeriformes > Tyrannidae > Platyrinchus > Platyrinchus mystaceus. The sequence continues at coordinate 10,833,670 of JAWWLV010000144.1, read as the reverse complement.
ATGGTCATGGTAACATATGAGAAGACCTCTGTCTTTAAGGAAGTTATTACTTCTTAGAATTGGACAAATACTAAATGTGAATTTAGTCTTATACTACTAAATATTACTCATAAATAGTATTATACTCCTTCTATTACTAAATGTGAATTCTGTGTTATACTCTGCATTCCATGTAAATATGAAGCAAGTTGAAGGCAAAAAGTTTCCATTTTATAACTTTAATATAAAATTCAATAGAGATTATTATAAAAGAAATGGGAAAAATAAATGAATAGACCAGAGCTTCAGCATAGAACAGAAGGAACTGTAGTCTTCAAGATATCAAGAGCAGCTTTTCACCAGACAGTTGCCACTTCAAATTTCACGAAAGTCATCTGCAACTGGAAGTGGGAATAATTTTTCCATTGTGACAGTTAATCTAATAGAAGATTTTTTTTTTTAATCTTTTTCTCTTCTCTTTTGCTCAAGGTCCAGTGAAAGGAGTCACAGAAGTCATTTGATATTTTCCCTAATGAATAACAGATCTTTTTTCCTTTTATTTTTCCTTCCCTTTCGAAAAAAATTTTCTGGTGAAATCCTATCCCGGGGAACATATTTACATGGAGGAGGAAAATATTACAAATCAGAATGGTCATTAAGATATCTGATGCCCCGTGGCAACTAACATGATGTGTGCTTCTTTCACTGCCTGCTGTAGGGCATCATCGCTGAGTACAACAAAATCAACGGCATCAAAGAGGATGATGATACAGAAAAATTCAAGGAAGCCATAGTGAAATTTCACAAGCTATTTGGGATGCCAGAAGAGGAGAAATTGGTGAACTACTACTCCTGCAGTTACTGGAAGGGGAAGGTGCCCCGTCAGGGCTGGGTGTATCTCAGCATTAATCACCTTTGCTTTTACTCTTTCCTTATGGGCAGGGAAGGTATGTTTTCCGTGGAATGGTAATCTGTGCATCTAAGAGTTGTTAGGAAATCTTCTGTAGTTTATTATTGTTCACCTGCTGAACGCTGGGGGTACAAAGACACTGCTGAGGAAAAGAGGAGCAGGGAGCAATTGCCTGATTGTCACCCTGCTTCAATCACGCTTTTGTTCCCTTGTTTATTTAGTATTTCTCAAAGTAGTTCTCTCTAAAACAATACCTATGCCTTGTTTAGAGACATGGTTCACCTCAGGGACTGTGACCAAAATGGAATAGGGACGAGATCACACCAGTTTTGACTCCTTCTGCTCTTACACAATCCTGCAGTACTTCTCTGGCAGACTTTGCAACCTCAAGTGCCATATGTACTCTTGTACAACTCCAGAACATAAAGGTCTCAGAGGAGACCCAGAATGAGCTACATAGTGTGGATACAACCAGTCTGCTCTAGAGGGAGTTAATTCAAAGCAGTGTGGAGGTGAATAGAATCTGCAGTACTTGGTTATGGGCAATGGATCAGTCACCAGTCATGAATGGCTGGATTTTCTTTTTTTCCTTGGTTGTTTTGTTTTGTGTGGGTTTTTTTTTTTGGGGTGGGGGTTGAGTGTTTGTTTAATAAATGTAGATTTAGCCTCCATTTTAAGGACACCACCTATATTGGTGTTGGAAAAAAACCCAAAGGATCTGTCATTGCTGTGACATTTGAAACTTTTAATTGTATAAAAATAACACAATCCTGTCTGATGTGTTTAAACCATTTTCTTTGCTTCAATGGGAAAAGAGGGTTTCATTGCTGTGGCAATGATAAGTTACGTTAGACTACCCAGCATTGTAATGCTTGTGTGGTGTCCTGTAAATGAAGTTTGTATTTAAACTCTTTTATCTGCTGCTTGTCAGGTCATAGTAGTTTGTTTGTACAAGCTGGGTCTATTTATGCTGAGCTCCCAACTTTTCAAGATGCAAGGAAAATTAATCTGAATGCACTATATAGGAAGAGGAAGATAAATGCTCTTGAATATGCTCAGTTTTGTGCTGAATGTTTTTTCTTTGTTTACTCCTGTTCAGCAAAGTTAGTTATCCGCTGGGTTGATATCACTCAACTTGAAAAGAATGCTACACTGCTCTTCCCTGATATGATCAAAGTGAGCACAAGGTCAAGTGAACATTTCTTCTCAGTATTCCTTAATATCAGTGAGACATTTAAACTAATGGAACAGCTTGCCAATATAGCTATGCGACAGCTTTTGGACAATGAAGGATTTGAACAAGACAGGTCATTGCCCAAACTGAAAAAGAAATCCCCCAAAAAAGTATCTGCACTAAAACGGTAGGTAGCACTGGCTCTTACTCATTTGTTCCTCCTCAACCCTTTTTACTTCCAGGATTTTGTCCAAAAGTTTTCTAATGTTGCTGTCACTTACTGTTACTGCATAAAGAATGATTGATTCCAGCAGTGGCAAAATGTGAGTAATTATTTGAGTATAATTACTTGGTGTCCTGTTGAAATAGGAAAGGGAAAAAACACTTGAGTATGAACTTATTGTAAAAAATGAACTTGAGCCAAGTTCTAGTTTGTTCAGAAGCTCTTTAGAGTATCTCTCAACACTAGCTGCATTAGGTATCTGTTTTAAGGCCATTTTATGGCCTTACTAGGGGAAGGTAATAAAGTGATTTAAGTGTTATTAAGAAATATGGCTGACATTCATACTTGGTCCTAAAACTGGGATTGAAAAATGACTCTAGATAATGAATTCTATATAAAACTTACTTCAGGGTTACAGAGATACAAAAATTGACATAAAATCCTAAGGGATGAAGAACTATCTGGAAAATATTTCTGCTTCTTTTGTATAGTACTGCAGTTAGTTCCTTTTTAATTTTTTTCATTGTATAGTGGTCATTTTAGTGAACCGTACGGAATTGTAATCAGTGCTTGTTTATATTTCTCATTACTTAGTGACATCTAACATGCAATAGATCCCTTGGGTTTGTCTTTCTTAATAGTGTTTTGCACTGAATATGTTACCAAGACTAAGTCTTGAAACCGTTAACAAACTCTAGCCCTAAGGATTCCATTAAATTAATAAAAAACTCTCAAAGAAACATGTTTTATTGCTATTTAATAAAAAATGGATTCACTGTATGTATTCTCAGAAAGTAGGGCTGAATATAAAAAGCTCACCTGGTTCTTCCCCTCTGAGAAGGCAGGATCAGTGTTTAAGTCACTCATGGCAGATTTATTTGTTTTTCATGCAGTTTTAGAGCTTTCCAAAAGTCAAGACTGTGCATCCCCTACATGCATAACTAATTCCACTGTTTTGCTACACACTCCGTGCTTAGCTGAGTTGTATGTTGCAAGTAACTTGCAATGATTTGCATAAAATATATCTTACAATGTATTATGTATTTCTTAAAACAAGAAAGTCTCTCTGTGGGGTTTTTCAGGGATCTTGATGCCAGAGCAAAGAGTGAGAGATACCGTGCATTGTTCCGACTTCCCAAGGATGAGAAATTAGATGGACACACAGACTGTACTCTTTGGACTCCATTCAACAAAATGCATATTTTGGGTCAGATGTTTGTTTCTACAAACTACATTTGCTTCACTAGTAAAGAAGAAAACTTGTGCAGTCTTATTATCCCTCTTCGAGAGGTAAATATTTGTATTTGTAAATTTATAGGGCAAGTAATAAAGCAATGTCTTATTGGATATTGCATCCTAGCTTTGATTTTATTTTTTTTTTTTTGGAGAAAAACCTCTTTTGATCTTTTAATCTCTTGTGAACATACCATTGTGATGTGTTCTAAGTAATATTTAATGACTGTGTATCTTAGTTCATGATTCCTACTACTGAAATTCACAGGGAATTCTTTCTGTCAGTTTTCACAACCCTTGTGAGTCCTTCCTGTCCCATAATTTGTATTCAGATTTACAGCCCCATTGTACGTTTTTTGTGGCTCATAGGGAGGGATGGACTGTGAAATTTCCTAGATTAATGAGTGAAAATTCTTTTAAAAAATCTGTCAGACAAGATTTACTTTTGTCAGATGTAAAAAGATTAAAAATATCCTAAAGTTTTGAATTGTCTCTTCATGCAGATTTGAAACAGTTTACTCCTGTATATGGAAAATATTTGTCAGCATTTTTCAAACTGGTGTGTTTCCCTTTTTAAAGCTGGTTACTTAAAGAAGATGTTCAATAAAGAGTTTGTTTGATGCAATAAAAAAATAATTATGTTGGGAAGGTTTTTTATGGTTGACTTGATTTGTGGGTTGATGGAAAATTGTGTAAGGTTTTGGAAGTAGTAGCAAGGCTGATGCAACCAAGGACAGTTTAGCTTAACTGAAGAACCATGGAATATTTCAAGGCACTGTTTCCCCCCACAAATCACTAAGAGTAAAAGCACTATTTGTTTGGAAATGTTGAAGTACAGCTTCTTGAAAGCAGGTTGCAATGGCTTTGGTTATTTGAGATGAGTCATTCAATTATGGTTGCACTGTTTGTCTGGGAATCAATGGGAACGATGGTCCTCCAGGTAAAGTGGTGGAGGAGGAAAGTGAAGTCTCCATTTATCAGGGCCTCTTTTCCTGGATGCAGATTCAGCAACTGCTTTTGATAACCACAGCCACAGCAGCACAGGATTCAAAGCAGCTCTAAAGCTTTAAGAAATAGCTGAAGGAATAAGTAAGTGCTTTTATGTCAACAGGTTTAAGTCTCAGCACCAGCAAGGAGAACAGTAACCCACGGGGTAATGTCATTCCTCAGAACAACTGATCAGTACCCTTAATAATTGAAGGAAAGCTTTCTATTTAATTAAAGCTTTGAGTTAGACCCTAACCTAATTCCTGTATTCTGTGGTGTCCTGGAGGTGTTTTGAGACAATATGAGACAAAATGAGACAATATGAGACAAAATTATGACCAGAAAAGATGATTTTCAGTGGCTGACTGCACAGCTCACTGCACCTACAGTAGGTGCACTCTCCAAGATCAGCACTTCAGATGTGTGTATGTCTCTATTGAATAGGAAATAAGTGGACCAGAGCATGCTTGCTGTAATGTCTGTCCTGTGCCTTTAGAACTTATCTGTCTTTTGTGCTGATTGCGCTCAAACAGTTTTTAAGTGAAACAGGAAAATAATTTTTAGCTAATTTCCATATGCTGTTAGTGAAGATCCTATAACATAACAAATATGTTTTTAGTTAACAGAAAAATAAAAGGAAGTGGGAAGAAGAGAGAAGTAATTTAGCATCTGAGCTGTGCACTGCAGTCGTTAAATACATCTTCAGAGCAAGTGTGTGGAAAATGGTTACTCTATCCATTAAGTTAGAGAGATATTAATATTATAGCCCTAATGTCTTACCATTGATTTCTGTTTCAGAAAGGGTTTAAAAAAATAGCAAAAGTAAAGATCCTAGCAAACTGAAATGTGCCCCTTTCTATTCTGAAGGCAGTAAATCAGTTTTCATTACCTAAGACATCGTTTAAAGTCATAAAAGCAATATTTACAGTTGTGATTTGTGTTTTGTTCAATGTATGAACTGCACAAACTTGATTGATCGATTTATTTTTAAGACTTATAATTGGTAATGTTTAGAACACACAGCTGTTATGTATTTCATCAATGGTGTGTGACTTATTCCTGAGATTTCTTTGTGTTAACATGATTTACTGAAAGCTTAGGGAACCAGTTCCCTGTACTCAATAGATTGTATGAGTACTGTTTACAGGTTGGATGGACTTCAGTTAGATTAGTGACCACTCCACTAACAACTGAAGGCCAAACAGAAGCCTGCACCCCACAGAGTTAGATGCTTTCCTTTATAAGAGAAGACATGGGGTTAGTTTTCCTTTGTTCCAAGTTTCTGTGTACTGTGAAAATACAGTTTAAATAACAGTTGTTATCACATTATGCAACTAGGATATAATAGTACAGGAGTCTTGTCTCAAAAATGGCTTATTCACATGTGTTGGCTATGAAAGGTAAGCAAAAGTCTTTATTGATTCAGCTTATACTGGTGCTGAGAAGCAGGATTTGGAAGTCCTACAAAAAAGCCCATAGATCTGCCTCTCTCAGACAGAATTCTGTTTTACTGATTCTTTTAAAATAAAGCCTGAAGAAAATAAACTAAGTTATGCAGAGGAGTTTTGCTGGAGAATGTACTGAAGCCAGTTGTTTGAGGGATGACAGCCTTCATCTTTCACACTTCTAAATCCTTATATACAAATCATGTTTTCCATGCAGAGGGATGTCCATAGTGACTTCATACAAAGGCAGAAGGAGCATGGGTTTATTGTGTTAAGATGGTTTCTTAGACCAAGCAACTTGATTAATTAAAGATCATAAGCTGTAGCTCCACTTTCTCCCTAGGTGACAATAGTGGAGAAGGCAGACAGCTCCAGTGTGCTGCCCAGCCCACTGTCAATCAGCACAAAAAACAGAATGACATTCCTCTTTGCCAACCTGAAAGACAGAGACTTTCTTGTACAGAGGATCTCGGACTTTCTGCAACAAACCACTTCAAAAATATACTTGGAAAAAAATATTTCTGGAAGCTATATCAGTTCAGATGATGAGGTATGTGGAGGAGCATGAATAATTTACTAGAGGGGGATTTTAACTGGTGTGGGAAGGGAGGAGCCAGGAAAAAATCTAAACCTTTGTACACAGAAATGTTACCTCTTTTGTGTTCATGCATTTTAGTTTCCTTAAACTGAAGTGTTAAAATTTTACAATTAAGATATCTATTTTTTTATATTATACCTAAGAGAAATCATAACTCTTGAGCTGAGGAAAAGCTACTCTTAACTCCTGCTGCCACATTCTGAAATTACATTGTATCTTGTTGGAAAGTGTCATAGCTAATTAATTGGCTAATTGAATGATACTTTTAATATCTATTAACTTGTCCAAGTCAAATGTCATCATGGAATTTTAATAATCTGAAGAAATTATCATTTGATATGAAACTCCTTTTATTCAAGACTTTAGCTGCTAAATCCTATCCTTTGATTCTTCTGAAAACAACATCTGAGCTGAGCAAGTTTGCATGTGCACAGCTAGTGAACTTTGGAACATTTGAACTAAAAAAAAACACCCCTGCCCTGTCCTGGACATGAAATGCCCCTATTCTGAACCCCCTCCTTATTTATATGTGTGTAAAGTAAATGGTTCTTAAAAGATACTATAAGGTACACTTTTCTCAGGCATTTTGAATGTCAAACCTTCTGCTGAATTTCCGATTTTATGTATGAAAGTTGGGTGCTTCATGTAACGACCTCATCAGATCTGTTAAACCCAGAAGAGTTTAGTAGTTCAGAATCTCAAAGCAGAAAAGATTGTTGTGGGTATATCATTTTGGTTTTATGCAGGTTTTCTCACATTCCAAGTCTGTACTAAGCCATACCTTAGTATTGCACTGAATAGCCCTACCCTGTTTGGTATGTATATCTTAACAAAAATTTGTTTTACTTGCTTTGTTGATGGTGAGGTATAATTACTCTGTTGTTATAGTTGTATGCCAGAGCACATAGGCACGTATAGTGCTGAAACTTTGTCTTGCCTTTTGCCCTAAATGGATCTAAATATTCTGCCTACTGAATTATAAACGCAGATTAGTAACTGCAAGCATTATTGCTACATTTAGGAATATGACTACATATGTAGACATGCGTGACTACTATTTACAATTTCGGGCATTTGGTATGAACTCTATGAGATTTGACTGTGATACAGTTTCAAAAATGTTTGAGAAGTCAGAAAATCCTTTTTCTTTAAAATATTTTTCTTCCACATCACAGTCTGACAATGTTGAAAATTCTTCTGTAGAAGATATTTTTAATCAAGAGGAAAAATAATTTATTTTGTATATGTCTGTATAAACATCTATACAGATATAAATATGTGGGTTTATATGTGTACACACATGTATAAAAATACCTGTTATATATAAATCTTACATTCTGGACAGTCATGAAGCCATCCATGGAGTTAACAGTCCTACAGTGTTGCAGATCAAGGGAGCTGGTTCAGTTGCCCAGGGCTACCTAAAGTTAACATTGCTTTAGTCATTCTCATTATAGAATGTGATATTGTTTCAGGGCAGCTATTGAGAAACTGGTTTAATTTCTGCTGTCATATGGTCAGCCTGTACATGGGAGACTACTTGTTAACTGTTAGCACGTATAACTTTTTAGAGTAAAATGAGGTAAAATGGCTCATCCCCACGTCTGTGTTGCTTGTGACTGCTTTCTACAGGTGTTCACAAGATCAAGTAGTTCAGTTTCTGCCAGCCCTCACAAAAGCCTGAGCTCTGAGTCGGAGGGAGAGCGACAGTTCAACCTCAATGACAACGGCATTCCAACAGCAACTCAAGCTTTAATGACCATGTATCGGCGGAGGTCACCTGAGGAGTTCAACCCTAAGCTGGTAAAATGCACCCCTGAGTGCTGTACCTGACTGAAAAAGCTGTCAAAGCATGTTTTCTTTAAAACCCATGTTTCTGACCCAGAAGAGTTTCATCCAGAGCTAACAGGCAGTACTTTTCACAGAAATAAAGCGTTGAACGTGATGTTGTTTTACCGACAGAAATAACTTCACTACAGGAAAAGAAAGCAAAGCTGGATGTAAAACAAGGAGAGGTTGTATTCCTGTTCTTTAGTACAACTGCTTCAATAATATTCTCTTAACAGCAAGGTCTACTGGGATAGAAACTAGGAAGCCCACTAAGAAGAAAATTGGACTGCAGCCAAGTTACTTCTTGCTCACTTGGAAAGTTAGGACATTGTAGGCTTTTTAGCACTTAAGATTTCAGTGGGGCAGAGTGTTGGAAAGAAGGGCTGCATCTTTATGCCTGCCTTCCTTTGCTTTTAGGCTAAAGAGTTCCTGAAGGAACAGGCCTGGAAGATTCACTTTGCTGAATATGGCCAAGGAGTCTGTATGTATCGTACAGAGAAAACCAGAGACCTTGTGCTGAAGGGCATTCCAGAAAGCATGAGAGGGGAACTTTGGCTACTCTTTTCAGGTAGGTGTTCATTTGAATGTGACTGTGGGGTATAAGCAGAAGCATGAAGGGGAAAAAAGATTTCAAAGATGATTGAAGGTGCAGATAATAAGTGTCTGAAATATTTGGAGTAAGTAAGGTTGTGATTGTTAGCAGGCACCAGACAGGTTTAGACAAGAGTTCTGTTTAGACCAGTAAATAGCCTTTCTTCAAACAGGCTCACAAATTTAGGGAAGAGTATAAAAAAGCAGAATGCATGCTCTGTTACCAGAAGCCAGCAGTCTGGGGGCCTTCTGGATGTTCAATATCTACCAGCAAGCCTAATTCCCATTTATTTAGTAATTTCCTAATCCAATTAAGCTTTTGGCCTTCACAGCAACTTGTTGCAAGGATTTCCAAAGTTCACGCATGTTGCGTGGAACCACTGTCTTTTTTTGTTAATAATACAAAAAAAGTTACTTTATCATTTTATTAGGAGTTCCCATTATGTGAAAAATGGTGAGAAAATACTTTTGTCCATCTTCTGTGCCATAAAGGATTCTCTAGATCTGTGTCCCCTTAGGCGTTTTTTTCAAAGTTGAAGAATTTTAGTAATTTTTTAGAATTTTTTAATTAATTATGTGGAAATCAATCCAGCCTCAGGCTCTCAGGCTTTCTTCATAACCTTTCACTTACTGTATGCCTTCTCTAGCTCTACCCCACCCTTAGATAGTTACCACAGCTACCCACACCATTTAGGATATGAATTCACCAGAGACTTTATATGATGCTTTCTGGTTTGTTTTCTATTTCTTCCCTAATAATGCTTAATCATGTACGTCTCTGTGCTGCTGGGCATTAAACAAATGCTTTCAGAAAATATGCACAGGAATGCACAGCTCTCTTTTGTGGCTGATTAGCAGCTAGTTTGGACCAATTTTCATGGTGTATGTATAACTAATATTTTCCATTTTGTGCTGCTGATGCTTGGTTTTCATTTCCAGAGAAGTTTCAAAGTCAGTAATGAAATCTCATAGCAATTCTGTGAGCATGCAGTGGTATCCCCAAGACAGTCTAAGTGTCCTGCCCAAGATGAAAAGAGTCATTTTCAGAAGCAGGAATAGAGCTCATGAGTTCCTGTCTCTTGCTTTTGGCTGATGTATCATACTTTCTGGAACCAAACATTAATCTACTCCCTCTTCAGGGCAAGTAACTTTCTCAGAGGGACATGTTTTGGGTTATTTATGATAGCCAAACCCATAGCCAGATGCAGAGGGAGCTCATGATACCATGTGAGTGCATAGCTCGTTTGTTCTTCATGCCTCATTTTTTGTTCTGGCTGAGAGACAGGCTTTATCTTCTTCCTTTTTTTTTAACCTCATTATAAAAATGCCTCTAGAGAAGACAAGAGGGGCTGATAATCACATAAGCACACCCTTTTTTTTTTTATCACCTTTACCGAAATAACATTTCATATTTGCTTTTGAGATGCTTGATGATATTCGAGATGAGAGGAAAGGGCAGCCGATCGTCATGTTGGAATAATGTACCTGCCAACCCTTCATTTTTTCTTCTGGTTTTAATACTGTTCTCCCACTCTCAGGAGCCATTAATGAAATGGCCACTCATCCTGGCTATTATGAGGACCTAGTGGAGAAATCGATGGGAAAATATAACCTTGCTACAGAAGAGATAGAGAGGGATCTGCACCGCTCCCTCCCAGAACACCCTGCATTCCAGAACGAGATGGGTATTGCTGCTCTAAGGAGAGTCCTGACAGCTTATGCTTTTAGAAACCCAAACATAGGATACTGTCAGGTAATTGAAACACCCTGCACTCCTTTTGTCTCTGGAATTCTGCTTCTATCCTTATACTCCTGTTCCTTCAGCTGTGCACATGGGTGCTCAGCTGTGTGAAGTGCACTGAAATGTGGATAATGCTGTGAGCTGACACCTCAATGCTGCAGAATGGCAGCAATGCTGAGGTCAGAGGGGTTTGACACAAGGAGCTACTCTGACAGCAGTATTAGCAGCACAAGTTGAGAGGTGGGCAGTTTTCTGTATGTTCTGCCCATAAGTCTAGAAACTGGACAGAGAAAATGACTAATGGACCATGAAGAAAAGTTCTTTTCTTTTTAACAAAAAAAAAAACCCTCAAGCCTTAAATATTTACCTAATTATTCCATGTATGAGTTGTAATAACTCTCCACTTGTCAAAAAATAAAGCACCCTAGAGGATATCTCATCACTGTGAGCCACAACCACGTATCCATAGAGTTAATGCTGGTTAGTTCTGGTGTTGGTGTTCTTATGCCTGTGATTCAGGTCACTTTAGCTTCTGGTCCTAAATCATTCTTTCTTGCTATATAAATTTGGCTTTTCACCTGGGCCTTTTTTTGCCTTCCTACATATTTTTGCAAAAAGGAAACTTATATTTATGAGTATTAAGAAGCCTGATTAATGTTTGACTGTTCAGACTCCTAGATACAACCTAAGTGCAAGCAGTTCTAACAAATACCATCATAAATTATTTAATCACAAATATAATACTAAGTAATAGCTACGACAACATTTGCAAAGGTTGTTTAACAGGGGAACAGTAGAAAGACACTTCAGTTCTGGTCCCTAAAGCTGTCACAGTAATTAATAGCCTTGAGATTTGGTCCATGGCATTCAGAACAGTACAGTGAGAATTCAGGCACTGAAGTATTTCGTACATGGTAGACAAGATAAAAGGAATAACATAGACTTTGACAGAGCTGTAACATAGATTGGAGCATCAGTTGAAACCTTAGTTGTGATTTCAGGCAGGTAATGATCAAACTGGAGTCTTAAAACACTACAGGATTTGAAATGATCAGCTAATTCCTTCAAAGACAAACTGAGAAGAAAATAGTACTGAAATACTTCCTTTCTTCAGACTAACAGCAGTCTAGTCAAAGGCTGTAAGCAAACAATCTGAGGTCATTGTACAATGCTGTGATATTTGAAATAGAGCCAAACAGGCCGTAGAAAACTCTCATGTCCACGGTCAAATGTGGAGAGTGAGCAACAGCAAGGCACTTGTGTTTCACTGTGCTCTGGTTGTTCATGAATGACACTGTTACAGGCATTTCTCTGAGCTCACAGGTGCTCTGTCTTGACCTTTCCATGGGAGCAGAAAGCATGGGCAGTGCAGGCTGCCTCTGCAAGGAGTGCTGGAGCAGCGGCCATCATTAGTGCTGTAGGAGGTATTTTAGCTGCACCAGACCCAGATTCCCCGAGAGCACCTATGGGAGAGTATCAGTATCAGTGTAATGGGATGTTTGCAGATCTGAGTTGGCCCTTGATTAGGAAAAGAAATCTTTATTCTTCTTCTTCTTTTTTTTTTTTTTTTAAGGAAAAGAAAACCACTAACAGTTTTTTTGTGATTTATTTGAGGCTTTCTTAAGCCTTCCTTTGAGCACTGGGAAAACACTGTCTTGCTGTTTTTGCAGGGAAATACTTGAACAGTTCGGGGTCTGCAGGGGAAGATGTAGCTAATTTCCTAACCACTTACCTTCCCAGGTACTGTGCTAGGTATTGAATAATTATATTTCTCTTTCTTTTAGGCTATGAATATTGTCACTTCAGTGCTCCTCCTTTATGCAAAAGAGGAGGAAGCTTTCTGGCTGCTGGTGGCTCTGTGTGAACGGATGCTACCTGACTACTACAACACAAGGGTTGTTGGTATGTCATGGGGACATTTTCTAAAAAGACAGTACAAAAAATAACCAAAATAATTGGTGGTATTTGTGTAGATGTATGTGTGGCATAGAGACAACTGTGAATGCCAGTGACAAGACAGCTTGCTCAGAAGCACAGAAGCAATTCCCTAAACACCTACTGTTATAGTAGTTTTTTCACTTAGCATTCTAAAGTGGGCTTAAACAAAGTAAATTAAAAAGAGATGGGAGGCTAAAATTTGAATTTTAGATGATCCAGTTATCTAATTAAAGTAAGGTGGAAACAGGAGCTTTAGCAGTTTGCAATAGAAGTCTTTGTGCCTGTTTACCTCTGATTGAAAGGGCACAAGTAGCTGAAAGCTGTTGTCAGATGAGTTTCCTTGTGTACGTGGTAGTGGCTCTTCAGTTTATCATGGAAACTGTTTCTGCTGTAGCTCACAGATCCTTGAGATACTCATTCAGCCCTAGGAATTATTCTTCCTGGCCTGCATAAGACACTGATGTTATGGCATAAAAATGTATAACATGGGGTTTTCTTGAAATAATTCCAAACCTTTACAGTCACCCTGGCCTCGCTCACAGGTGATGCTGAGGCCTTATCCCAATTAATAATGGTAAATATCAAGCCACCATGTAACTTCTGTAGGTGCTAGACCAAATTGACCCTTTGTTAGCTATTGTGAAGTATATAATTAAAGCAGAATAAACCATATTGCAGTTCAGTTTGTCTGTACAGCTCAGTAGTGTAGTGGAATCTGTTATTTATCTGAAAGTAAGAAAATGTGTGTAAGCATTGTGTAGAATATTTTTAGGCTTTGTACTTATATATATATATATATAACATATGTATACATTTTTTTTCTCCCCTAAATGGCAATGTGTCCGTTGCTCCCAAATTAATGACCATCCAACTTCATTTATTTTGAACAGGAGCATTGGTGGATCAGGGTGTCTTTGAAGAATTGGCTCGTGACTACATTCCACAGCTTTATGACTGCATGCAGGACCTGGGTGTAATCTCCACCATTTCCCTGTCCTGGTTCCTCACTCTTTTCCTCAGTGTAATGCCATTTGAAAGTGCAGTGGTGGTTGTGGATTGTTTCTTCTGTGAAGGAATAAAGGTGATATTTCAATTAGCACTCGCTGTCCTCGAAGCTAACGTAGACAAGCTGCTTAACTGTAAAGATGATGGAGAAGCCATGACAGTCTTGGGAAGGTATTTATTACAGAAAATAAAGTATCTTAATTTTATTTTTCTTTTTTGCTTATTTTTGTGGTTTGTCTTCTATGTTGAAATACTAAATTTAAACCAGTACGATATATGTAAACCTTTTATGTTCTTATAGTCCCCTCTCATCCCTATAAGGTAGTGTTTATGTTATCTTAGAATAATGTTAAGTGACCAACAAGATATAAATTCTTCAAGACAATCAAATAAACTTCCCAAACCTGCTTCTAGAAACCTAATTTGTTTTATTATTTTAGTTAATTGTATGTTGTTTGTTACTTCATTTTTTGCCTGCTACTTTTTAAAGTATTACTAAGATAAAGCCTCGATGTCCAGGGAAATTGTTTTGGGAATGGACTAAATAGAACGCAGAAGAATTAAGTAGGATTTTGAACAAATAGGTTTCAGTGAAACAGGAGGCTGGTAAATAGAGGAGCTTGAGTCATTTAATAGAAACTAGTATTGCTGAGTGCAGCCTCTGATTTCCTCATGTTTGGTAATGGTGCTTAGTTTTCAAGATGCTGCTGAAACTTTGGA
>JAWWLV010000144.1:10799763-10814166 GCA_035041135.1 Platyrinchus mystaceus | reverse complement strand
TAGGACTCCCCTTTCTGACTTGACTGTGTAATGAGAGTGAACAGGGTGACTAAGCACAACAAGCCTGTGTATATATGGAAGTCACAGCTGCTTACTGCTCTGCTCAAAACAGGAATTTCATGTTTCATCAGCTTAGGAGACAGAATAAGTTTTGCTTTACCTTCTTTTTCTTTTTTTTTTTTAATAGAGGGATGTCTTTTTATTCTGGTTAGAGGAGAAACCTCTTCCAGAAGTGGGAGGGCTAGAAAAATTGAAATACAACTGTTATCTTGCACTGTTTTAAGAATGCGTGTGTACAAGTTTGGGGGGTTTTTTTTGTCACTGATAATGATGAATTGTTCACAGAGGTGCTGACAATCTCATGGTATTTACCTTCTCTTCAGGCAGAACATCTGACCAGCTGCTACTGGGGAGGAAACAGCAATGCCACTGACCGGCACGATCCCAGCCTGCCTTACCTGGAGCAGTACCGCATTGACTTCGAGCAGTTCAAGGGGATGTTCGCTCTCCTCTTTCCCTGGGCCTGTGGAACTCACTCAGATATATTGGCTGCCCGCTTGTTCAGGCTTCTGGATGAAAATGGAGACTTGCTCATCAACTTCCGGGAATTCGTCTCTGGGCTAAGTAAGGAGGATTCACAGCACCTCCAAAATACTGTGACCAAAACAGTTTGTTCCTGAAGGGGATCCAGAAACACAGAACTTATATGAGCTATCAGATAATGGGAGTAACATATGCTAATTTGCACAAGTTACTTTTCTGTTCAGTTCTGTGACAGTGGTTCCCACGGGGGTTTAGGCTGGTCTCAGTAGGTGCATCCACATTAGACAGTGGTGTATCACACTGGGAGAAGGAGGACACCTGAACTGCACATCCATTAGGATCTGAAGATTTCCCTCACTGCTAACTCTCAACACAAAAATGGACCACAGCTTGTGTGCTTAATGGTGATATTACTCCTGGTCAGTGTATTCCCTTTGGAAAAGCCTTTTGTATGTTCTTGCGTAGTGTTCCTTTCTCAGTGACACTGCATTTCATTATCTGTTCCTTAAGCTTTTCCTGAAAGACGGGAATTTTTACCATTTGTTACTGCTTCTGGAAAAATGGAGAGAGGCAGCATTTGCTCCCTTAGTTGTTCGTGAAGAAGAAGATTGAGAAACTTGTGTGCATATGTAAGGGGCAGGGAAAGGATAGAGGGAGGATGCTTGTTTTGCCCCTGAATAAAAGTCTTTCTCTTTAGAAGTCTGCTGACATGGCACATAGGTGTGTTCCTGTGTGAGGGGAAGAAGTCAGCACCCCACAGTATTTGCAGTGGGAGGTACTACTTGTATTCCTTCTGAAATCAGTAACCAAGGCTGCAGATCGAGAGCGGGATGGAAGTCACCTGAAAAGGAGAAAGTGGAGGTGCAGGTCAGAGAAGAAGGCTGTGTTGCTGGTGAAGGTTATGGCCTACATAAGTCTTGAAGAAGCCAGATTTCAGGACATGAAAGTCAGTATCACCACAGAGGGAATGTGCAAGCCCCAGGAATAACATGAGGAAGCAAAGATGAGGCAGGTGCTGGCCACTCCTTTTTTGAATAGACCAGGAATTGTTCCCTCTAAGTGATCAGCATCTCACTATCTATCATGTGTTATTTCATGGCAACCTGCCATTTCCTCCAGCTTTACATTTTGATCCTTTTTGAGAGAGAAAAGGTTTCCCAATCTAGCTTTTAGCAACTCTTTGTAAGACTATGCATTAGGGCTCCAAATGCAGCCTTGCATTAAAACCTCTGTACAGCAGTGGTAACACCTCTTCTCTTGAAGGTGCAAAATAGCTATGTGACAGTAAAACTGGTCTCACACCTCCCTTTCACACCACCCAAAAACCCCAGTGATGCAGTGATTTGTATTTGAGGGACTGTTTGCCAGATAACACTCAATGGCCTTTTGATGACCCGTGAATTAACTATTCCTGCTGTTAACAGACTGCTGTTAAAATAAATCGACCAGTTTTTGACTGACACAGCGTTTTTTGGAACAAATAATGAGTTCAGAAACTTAAGCCCAGTGTGGTGTAGCTTGAAAACTTTTTTTTCTAAAAACAGTCAACCCTGCTGACCCCTTTTGTTTAAGAAGCACATGAATGGTAGAAAGGGCAACGCAGCCAACAGAAACAACATTGGATGTGTTTGAGCATATTTCACCATGCCCCAGGACTTTTAATAGTTCCACAAACATCAGCTGCTTCAGTCTGCCTCACCAACCCAATATGCCTTGACTAGGAAAGTATCCTAAATGACAAGTATCCTTTGTTTGAGCAAGATGCATCTGCTTAGAAGATGTCTGTGTCACCTTTTCCTTGTGGCTGTCCTGGAAAGCATGGGGGGAGGATGGACATTCTGGAGATGACTTGTGGGCACTGCCCTCTCGCTTCTTACTGAGTCCAAACAGCAGAATTGAACTCTGGCCCCGATTACTCAAGTCTGTCTTTCCTAAAGGAAGTCTCCTATCCAAGTACTTCCTAAGCATGGCCCATTTTGGAGGCTGCTTGTTGTCGTCTGAAGCAGCCATGGCACCAGAAGCATTTCTGTTTCACAACTCTCTCTTTCAATAGTGTTATTCCATGTAACCATAAGGATTTGTTCCCTCAAAACCTCTCTTTGATGCCACTGACTTCTTTTAGGAGCTCCATGAAGAGAAGGTATCAAAGAGTGGTGCTGCGATCTCATGGCCCTTTCTTCTGTGTCAGCCTGAAATCCTTGGGATATGAGAGAACTGCAACTGGGAATCTTCATTTCCTTTTCATTGTCCCAGTTGCAGTTCTCTCATATCCCAAGGATTTCAGGCCTCTAAGGCCTCAGCTGGGCAAAGGTGGAACAACTTGACATATTCTTCTGTACATTTACTCTGTGCTGTGTTACTGCAAGTTCAGTTAAAGGAGTTATCTTGATTAGTTTGCCCAAGGAGTTGTGCTGCTCAGAAGGGGTTGTCAGCCTTGATTATGAGCTGTTATTCACTGCACCCCTGTACCACACTGGATTAGAGCATGACAGTTGTTGACTCTGCTTCCTAGTAAGCTGGAGAGATTTCTGCACAGACTCAAAGTGGTCTCCTGTCTCCTGTCGTGTTTTGCAATACTCCTTTCTCAGAATGTGCAGCTCTTCCACTTCTCCAGTGGCTGCTGCTGACTGCAGCACTCATCACAGCCTCCTGCAAAAGTCAGCACCATGAAAACTGTGTCTTGCAAGGAGTACCCGAGTGTTTTGTTGTTTTTTTTTTTTTTTTTTTTTTTTTTTTTTTTTTTTTTTTTTTTTTTCTTTTTGGAAACACTTTTTCTTCAGCCACAGATTGTGGAAGCACGTTCAGAAAGCAGAGTGTTAACCTCACCACTTCTCCAATGCTTTCAGGGAGCTGAATGCTGTACAAACACTCTGCACCCCTCCACCTGTGGTCAAGAGAGGGGCAACTGCAGCCACCACTTTTATGTTGCTACGTTGTCCTCTGCTGTGCCTGCTCCAGGAGCTCCGTGTCTCTCATGTACTGAGGAGCCCAGAAGTGGACATAACACTCCAGATGTGGCCTCAGTAGGACTGAGTGGAGGGGCAGGATCACTTCCCTCGAACTGCTGGCAATACTCTCCATAATTTTGAGGGGCAGAGAAAGGGCCTGGCATTAGGAAGCACACACAGATACATCTCGGGTGAAAAGCAGTAGCAAGTGAGCTTTTTCAGTTCTCATCTGGGGACAGAGAGAGGAACAAGCAGCCTGTGTGTGTCACCCTGTGCCCTGGTGACTGCTTCCCTAGCTGGTTCTGGAGGATGCAGAACTGCAGGCAGTTCCATGCTTGGGTTATTTCAGGTTGTCTTTAGCAGTGGGGCACTTCACATGGTTGCTGGGGGCATAAGCTTAGGCATGGTTTCAGTACAAGGGAAAGCACAGTGTGGTGCACCAGAGAGGAACGTAACAAGGTTTTGTGCTTAAAACACCAAGTTGAAGGCAAAATGGCTAACATAGATGTGCTCAGTCCTTTAGCCTAATATCAGTATTTATTGTAGCATTCAGCTTTACAAGAGACTGTGATTGCTAGTATTTGCCAAAGCACACATTTTAGTTTGCATAGCAGAGGCAGGTTGACACGGTCATCTGTAAGGTAAAATAGATCTTTGCATAACCTAATTATTGAAGGTTAATTTATTTGTTTATGGATAGCATGTCACAACAAGTGAGATTTATGAAGAAGTCTGATTATCAGTTATTTCATTACTTTAAAATTAACTACTATCCATTTAATTAATTGGAAGGAGGGGCTGCAGTAGACTGCTTGGATTTCATACAGCTAATTGTAGTGTAGACCAGAAAGGAATAGGGGTTGATGTGGATAAATCACTAGAAAGTATTGTCTGAAGATCAGTTTAGCCCATGGCTAAGCTGTGATAAATGCTGTTTACTTGAATTTCTCTCTTTTTTTTTTTTTTGGTAAATGTCTTATTGCTCTGAGTCTTGTGATGTTTTTATTGAATCTGCAGATCAGAAAGTTTGAAGTCCACACAAAAAGGTCTTGTTAACTTTCAGCCAGAGGCCCTTCTGGGTGGTAATGCCATGACCATAGCTTATTTTTGAGCATTATAAAATAGGCATTTAATGAAGGACCCAAGGTTGAAGTACAGAATTCAGGGTAAATTGGTCTGTGTTCTCTTGCTATTTCTACTGCAGACTGTATAATCTTATATATCAAGTGACTGCCTTATGATTTGGGCTGTAAAGGGAGTACAGTGCTTCCCAGAGTAAATGTAGCAGCTTCTAAACCAAAATATTGCAGCAATAATAAATAAAATGGCATTGAATGCTGAGTACTAATGTACTGTATGTAATGCTGTTTAGGTGCAGCGTGCCATGGAGATCTTACAGAGAAGCTGAAGCTACTGTATAAAATGCATGTTTTGCCTGGTAAGTAAATGATATTAAAATAGCTGTTGTCTTGTTGAGAACAGGAATTTGGAGCAGAGTTGTTTATGACTGGCTTTCCCAATTAAAAATTAATTTGTGGGAATTATTGTAGCTGTTCGTGCAGCAGTAAAATAAAGAGCTTCTACCATAACCAGACAGAGATTTGGAAAGTCTGAAAGCACCTACACAGCCCTCTATTGCTTCAGTCACACACAGGCCATTTATATGTGTCTTCTACCTGTTCATCTGGGGTTGGTGATATCCCCCATGCATAAATATAGTGTTCTTCAACCTTTGTTACCATAATAATGCACTTTATTTAATAGCAAAGCTAGTTTGAAATGTTCCTGCATGCCCTGGTTCCTCGTTTCTGTCCCCAGGCTTTCTTCTTGGTTTCCCCTCTGGGCTGACACAACTGTTTGCAGAGGGAAGCTCCAGATGGTTTCATAGATGTGTTTTCCAGGGAGATGTACAAACTTGGACTCAGCTAAGTGAGAGAGGCAGTTTAGGGTGGAGAGGGGACGAAAACATCTCAAAACAATTTTGCCTCTGAAGAAAATGATATCCTGGAACTGTATCCTCTCTGTCTTGTCACGCAAGTGCCGTAAAGAACCTATTGCTGTCCTCACTGAACCTGCAATTTTAAGTATGTTGCAACTGCTTGGGTGGTTTAAGTCTTGTGTCCATTTACATGCTCTGGTAAAGATGTCTAAAGGCTTTAGGAGGACATTCACCTTCATGTGCTTTGAGCATGAGTCCCTGATTGCTCCCAGCTGGCTTTGCTTGGAGGTAGGCTTGAGTGATGCATTAATTAAACAGGGGGGAAAAAAAAAAAGCTTTAAATACTTATAAAAAATACTTTAAAAATTATTGAACCGTAACAGAAGAGATGTCTTTTTAAAAATGCAGCTTCTGGTATTTGGGGAATGGTAAGCTCATAACAAATCATGACAGACTGTTTCCAGCTAGGAAAAAGTTGATACCCTGCTTAATACACGGTGAGCTGCACAGAAGAAAGTAATAGAAGTAGCCATGGGAAGATGGGTAAGCCAACCTCTGAAGGCAACACTGTCTTTTTAGACAGTATTGGATACCGGGGAGAAGACAGTTTCAGGTCCAGCTGTTCATTTCCTGTGGGCTGAAAAGAGATGATTCCTAGCCCATCACATCCTCACACTTCTAGAAACTGACATTCTAAATGTATCAATGGAAATATCTTTTAGTTTTTAATTAAAGGGCAGAATTGTTAATGAAATATGTTCACTATATTCCTTAGATCCGTCCCCTGAGCAAGAAGAGCCAGACTCTGCTTTTGAAGCTACTCAGTACTTTTTTGAAGACATCACACCAGAGTGTACGCACGGTAGGCAACTTTTGTCTCGGGCATGAAAAGATGAGGTAATGCATTTCAAACAACATATGCTTCTTTTTAATTGGGTTAAACTTTGCAAGTGAAGTATTCCCTGTAAAAGGAAGTATGAAGTATTTGTATATATTTTATATCCTTAGAGGTGCAGGCATGTTTACATCAAGAGCCACCCTGGGTTGTGCATTGCAGAAGTATTTGCAGAATAACATCATCAAGTGTGTTGTAGTAGACGTAGTTTTGTGATAAGTCCAGCATATATCTTGATGGAGAATAAGAATAGATATATTGGCTTTCACAATATATTTGGATCACAACTTAAAAATATTCTATGAAACTGAGACCGAAAGATACATCAAAATGTAGCTCAGCAGTTTGAAATCTTTTCGTGCCCTGATGAGAGGCAGCGTCTCATTGCTGTTGCCTTAAATGGCATTATCTTTCTTGAGATATTTGATGTGAAGTTTTTCTCTGATCCAAGGAAAATATAACCCATTCTTCAGGTTACAAGGAGGAGGAAGGTTGTTTGAAAATATGAGTAGGAGTTAATAGACTAGAACTGGCAATTTTAAGTCCTGAGAGACAAGAGAAGGTGCATTACTATAATCACCGAACATACATCATGCTAGAAGTTGTCTGTGTTATGGTAACACATTGTACTACACAAACAAAATTTGAAATGGTCCAAGCCTTATAAGTGATATTCTAAATTAAATGGAATATGTCAGCAGGTTTATGAATAAGCAAAAGTTATCATTTATTCCTATCATTTTTACTCTGCATTTTCTGCAGTGTAAACATTTTCTTATTTTGCACTGTACACATGAAAACTATATATGTATCTAAAACCACGCTGATCTCTCTCTCCCCCTGCCCCTCCACTTCCTAGTTGTTGGCCTAGACAGCAGGAACAAACAAGGAGTAGATGATGGGTTTGTTACAGTGAGTCTGAAAACAGACAAAGGTATGCATGGTGTCTCCATGTGAGTTACATCTTTTGTTTCTTGTAAAGATGCTCCTTTTGAAAATGGAAAAAAAGGTATTAATTTAAGGTTTCTTCATGGACTTTTTCCTGCATCTATGGGTAATTTGTTGACAATAGGCAAGAAGAGCTCACAAGAGAATCGAAATTATCTGAGAATGTGGAGCCAAGAGAATAAATCCAAAGCCAAAAACACAAAGGATTTGCCCAAACTGAATCAGGTACTTCAGCTGACAGTTCCTTTTTTTTTTGACATTAGCATTGAACTTTCTTCACATATGTATAAATAAATATTCAATTAACACTGAGCAAAGGTTTTATTTTGAGGCAGATACTTTTTTACCACAGAGCAGCAGTCAGCTGATTACAGAAGTTAGTTGTTTTCAAAATATTGAGACTGGCATTCAGCTCCCAAAACATCCCAAAAATGAGACACACACATGTAGCAATGATAACATTAATTTGATCTCTAGACAAAGGGTGATGTGACATTGAATATCACCAGCTGGCTGATAATGTCTGATACACATAACCTGAAAGAAGCATTTTATGTTTTGTGATTTATACTGCCAGTCTCGTTCCCCTCAGATCCACAGCTGCTAAGGAGGAGGAGACCCACTGGCATAGATGTTCCCTCCAGAGCACATAGGGAAGGTTTATTGCCTGTAGAACAATGATTCTTACTTTAAGTAGCCGTGAGCAAATCTCCTTCCTATTTAATTCATGAGTTTTGAATTTCTAAAGACTTGCATCCAACTAAGTTACCCCTGTCAGTTAAAGAATGCTGCAGGTCTTATTTAATTTTTCATTACTTCTCATTAGTTTTAGCAGACCCCCTAGTTATACTTAGCATCATTCCTACAAGAAAATCCACCAAAATGAATACTGGGTGTCTCACTGCTCACCCTCTGTTGCCCTCCTGTGGCCGCAGAGAATTACATTTGTCATCTGTTGGATGAAACATCCAGCGGTTTATTCTAAACAACTTTGAGACCTGCAATACATCTGACTGCCCAGTCACTGAAGGTACTTTCTAGAGTGCACCCAGATTACTTCTGATTTTAGTTCAATCACACAAACTATTGTTATGCCTCAATTCCAAGCTTTTAAAAGCCTCATTTGTTTCCTGCTCTCATTAATGTTTGCTCCCTCTGTGTTCAGGGACAGTTCATTGAGCTGTGCAAGACGATGTACAACATGTTCAGTGAGGACCCCAACGAGCAGGACCTGTACCACGCCACCGCTGCTGTGACCAGCTTGCTCTTGGAGATCGGGGAAGTGGGCAAGCTCTTCAGCGTGCAGCCCGCCAGCGAGGCAGACAGCAGCAGTAACAGCTGCAGCAAAGCTCTCCAGAGCGAGCTGTTTCAGAAGAAAGAGCATCAGCAGTATCCCCTGGAGCAGCACAAGCCGCTCCAGAGCAGCGAGGAGGAGGCCGTTTGCCCCGACAGCACCCTGGGCATGCAGATGGAAGACATTAAGCTCGATGACTCTTCTCCCAGGGACAACGGGGCCTGTTCCTCCATGCTCATTTCCGATGATGACACGAAGGACGACAGTTCCATGTCCTCCTACTCGGTGCTGAGTGCAGGCTCGCACGAGGAGGAGAAGCTGCACTGCGAGGACATCGGTGAGGACACCGTTCTGGTGCGGAGCAACCACAGCACTGCCCTCCGCAGGAGCACGAGCATCGACAGGGACTGGGCTATCACCTTTGAACAGTTTTTAGCCTCCCTTTTGACTGAGCCAGCACTGGTGAGGTACTTTGACAAGCCTGTGTCCATGATGGCTAGGATTACCAATGCCAAAAACGTAAGGATGAGGGGTAGACCCATAACCTCGGCCAGTGACTATGAAATCTCTACTATGTCGGGATAAAAGGCAGTGGGGTTTTTTATTTTCTTTTTTTTTTTTCTTATTCTGTATTTATTAGTACCTGGCACAGGCCCTGGTATTTTCAGAACATGATTGTTTTCACTAATGTGAAAATGTTGGGGTGCGAACTTAACTATCTTGAAGTATAATCACTCTTTCTGTGGGAAATGTTACACAAATGCAAATTTTATTCAAAATACAGAAAAAAAAATAACGGTTGTCAGTGAAGTGTGTGTATTATTAATCTTGCTGTCAATATATAATGGTAAAGATAAGTTCTGAATTTCTAAATGTAAACTTAACGCCAATATTTACGTGCATTTTTAAAATAGACATATATAGAGATCTGGTTCTTGGGAGAAAAAAATCAACAAAATGGGAAGAACCTAAAATTTAAAGGGATGCTGTCAACCTGAAAAGGACCTCAGGTGAAATTAAGTTCCAGGCAACATCCCTGAAGGATAATTTTATTTCCTATAATTTTTTTCAAAGAGGTTTCTAATGTATGCTTCGATTTTATTTTTTTGAATATATGGAAGACCACTTCAGTGACACCTGCCTGGCTCCTAACTTCCTCTGCCTGAGACTGGTATGCTCAAGTAAAAGTGAGAAGTCCATCCCAAACCTGGCTGGCACATCAGGCAAATGTGGATAAATGTGGTGGTTTCTGCTCTGATGGAAGGCAGAGCCCTTTCTCCTTTCCCTGGGTTCAGCCTGGTAGCGAGAGCCCTTTCCCACCTGCAGCCACCAAAGAGAGATTTCCAGCATGAGCTGTATTCCTAACCAGTGGACTTGGAAGCTTTGCTGGTGTGCTCCAAAGACAGTGTATGCAGGTCCCAGAACAGATTGGTAGAGTCTCTTTTTAAAATTTGAAATCTGTTTTTAAAAGTTAAAAAAAAAAAAATATATATATATATCTACTTCTAAGGCTGACCTACAGCAAATATAGCTTAGCTCTTAAAACTAACTTTTACCACCAACCTATTATATCCTTGTTAGATTAAGAAAATAAAAGCCTGTATTGCATAAGTCTTTATTTACTACAGTGTAAAGTAGCAGTAATGAAAAAAAATCTGCAAGATAATGTAACTGAATGTTTAAGTCTTACTGAGAACACTGTCACTTTATATAAAATGAATAGTATCCTGTATTGACTTACTGAATAATATGTTCAAATGAAAACTGGAGCACCTGCACTTTGAATCCTTGCTTTTTTTATACAGAAATTCAGGATTTTTTTTTAAATTTTGTTAGCTGTTTTTTAATTGATATTTGTTCGGTTCAGGATCATGCCTACATGCCTAATCTTTATTTGCTGTTTTGAGAATATTTTCTGTAGAATACTGTTGATTTTTTTTTATACTCCTGTATAATATTGCATCCATGTAACTTGCAGATTTTTTTAGCACAAGCTATGTTTAATTCCTTTGTTTTAAAAGAATGCTTTTAAACTGTCGGATGAAGTGGTTTTTAACCACAAATAGGTAATGTGAACAAATAAAGTACACTCTGCACAGATTTGATTTTTAACTATTAAAGTCATGCTAGAGGGAAAAGCAGGTGATTGTGCTTTGTTACACAGACAAATTCAAGTATACATACATGTAACAGTATGGAAAAGCACTATAGTCTGTGTGTGAGACTATGTGGATTAGTTTACATGTGTATCAAATAATGATATTCATTCAAATAATGACATTAATTTGAAGCCCTAATTACCAATTTGAAGACTGTGGCTTTGTTTTAACTTAAGATGCCAAGGCCAGAGTGGGGTGCTTTATTGTAATGCCTGGCAGCTGAATAAGCTATAATGGAAGTCTTCAGCACTAAGAGTTAACATCCTTAAGTGGACTACTGACCTTTTTAGGTTTGCAGATCCCTGAAGTATTTCTCTTTTAGGTCTCTGTTATGGTAAAGTGAATTTAAGCCTACCAGCCACCTTCCACACACGCCTAGAGACACACAGAGGAAAGCTCAAAAACCTTTCTTTATCTCAGAAGGCTTTGTCAGCTTTGTTCCACACCCCACCCGCAGGGCAGGGGATGCAACATACCATGAGAATCATTTTGCTGTTTTGACTTCTGTTAACAAGAAGAGGCATCCACAAGTGGATTCCTGGTGTAACAAGAGCCATTTTACAAAGCAACTTCTTTCTGTTTTGCTCTAGTAGCCTTCCTTACCTTCATGAGCATGTCAGCAAAGCTCCTAAGTGTGAGCCAGGTCATCTTTAAGACTGGTTTTGCTGTAAGTAGCAGCCAGGTGAGCTGATTTTCTCCAGGTTTTTTTGGATGAGGCTGCTCACCTGATCAGGACCACAGCAAACAGCCACTGGGCAGATGCCTACTTGATGACATCATCTGCTGTGATCTGTTCTCTAGTAGCTGGCTGGGAGCTGGTGAGTGGAAAGCTACAGAAGAGTTCGACTGACCAGCATACCGTGATGTGAAACCTGTGAGAAAATGTGAGTATTTTGAAAGTCTAATCTGTATGTGCAGGTGTCCTACACAGAAAGTGAGTATGGTTTTTTACAAGTACCTATGCCTTGTGCTTTCTGTGCTTGGAGATACAGTCTCTTTAACCTGTGAATGTAGAATTCAGTTGGGGCTGCTATTTTATAGAGCTTTCTGTATTAAAAAAAAACCAAAACCAAACGAAACCAATGAACCAAACAAAACCATAAGGCAATATTCTTCTCAAATTTTCTTCAAGTCTTTCAGCTTAGTCAATGCTGATAACACATGGAAGTTCTGTGGCACTTATTTCCTTCATTGTAGCATCTTACAGCTCTTGAATTCTAGGTGTTAGAGCTGAGGGTTGTTTTTGAGACTTGTAAAGGTTTGTTGTTATGCAAGTTGTTACGCAGACAGGAAACTCATTATGTGATATATTAAACTTAGCAAAAAATTAACATCAAGTCTGTTGTAAAGAGAAAAACACTTCATGAGTTCTTGTACAGTGATGCTGGAGCTTCTTTTATAATAGATTTTGGGTGTTGTGTCATAACTTTAGATGGCAGAGGCTGGTGTGGTATATATGGTGTGACATGTAAGGGACTGTGGCAGAGAAAGGCAATATCTTTAAAGCAGTTGGACAAGCAAAGAGACTGTGCTTTTGCATGGAAGGTTTTGCAGCCAGGCCTGGGTCCTCTGCTGGGTGCCCTGCAAGCCTCTGCATTCCTCCTGTAAGAGGGCCTTTGCTACTAATCTGGAATCTTGTAGCATCATATTGAAACTGTGGTACTTGGGTGTCAGCGGTAGTTGCAATACAGTAACCAATAGGAAACTGTTGGGAAGAGTTTCAATTCCATCAGAATGCACAGAGCAACAAAATGAAGCTGGTGCATAAGCAACTGTAAACCTACAACCTGCCTAAATGGGAGAGCAGTAGGTTAGAGGGGGCACCTGAGGCTGTCCCAGTGTATTACAGGTTGGGAACACGGGTCACCAAGTCCCTGCCAGTTTGGGTTGTACGTGCCTTGGGGAGTTCTTGTGGCATCCCTGTGAGTGACAACCATGATGCCTCGTCTGCTCCAGTTACTGGTAATTCAGTAATAACGAGGTATGCTGGTAGAAGATGCCTTTTATCAGAAATTAAGTATTAACAGTAAAAGAGTTGATGCTGATGTATCCACTTTTGTAAAAAACATGGACTAGTTGGGCTTAGAGTAAAACATCTGGAAAAAATGAGAAAATACTGAGGAATTGTGTATGAGTTGGTGGGTTGGCTCAGCCTGTGGCAGAGCATGCTGTAGTATCCTGGCCTTTTGCTTAGCTAGAGTATGAGGTTCCAGTGTCTGGGGCCTTCCTTTGAATCCTGATGTCAACATCTGGTGCTGTGGAAGAAGCCTGGTCTGTGACGAGCTCACCAGTTTAGGTACATGCAGACATACTATAGTGAGAATGAAAGTGAAGCAATTGTGTCTATTACTGAGCCTTATCCTCTGTTATTTCTGTTTCTTTCCACTAGAAGATAGTCTTGAGTCAAGTGTTACTTAGTTCAAGTGGCAATTGAGACTTCTAATGTCGTGGTTTAACCCCAGGCAGCCACCAAGCCCCACACAGCTGCTCACTTAGTCCCTCACCAGTGGGATGGAGGAGAGAATCAGAAGGCTAAAAGCCAGAAAGCTCCTAGGTGGAGATAAAGACAGTTCAATAGGAAAAGCAAAAGCCATGCACACAAGCAAAGCAAAACAAGGAGTTAATTCACTGCTTCCCATGGGCAGCATCTCCAGGAGAGCAGGGCCCTATTGAATGCAAAGGTTATTTGGGAAGACAAACACCTTAACTGCAAAGGTCCCTCCCTTCCTTCTTCTTCCCTCCACTTTATATGAGCATGATGCCATATGATCTGGAATATCCCTTTGGTCAGTTGGGTCACCTGTCCCAGCTGTGTCTCCTCCCAACCATCTCTGCACCCCCAACTTCCTCCCCAGTGTTTCAGTGTGGAAAGCAGAAAGGGCCTTGGCTCTGTGTGAGCCCTGCTCAGCAACAACAAAAACATCTCTGTATTATCAACCCCGTGCTCAGCACAGATCCAAAACACAGCCCCATAGCAGCCACTGGGAAGAAAATTAACGCTACCCCAGCCAAAACCAGCACAATTTAAAATGCTGATTTATTCAATAGCAAAACCAGAAGGTAGCCTGAGAGCACATAATAAATACAAAAATGTGGCAGTGGAAAATGGCTAATAATAGAAAACTGTGACAGGCTGATCTGGCTGCATTGCTGTGCAAACGTGATTTAGACCTGGGAATACAAGGGGTGAAATACAGGCAGTTAGTCTTAACTGCAGTGCAAGATGCTCCTGATACATGGTGGCAGATAACATCTCAAGGCACCTCACTTCAGGAGATAGTTTAATGCTGGTTATTTTCTGTAGTACTCAATATCTCCATTTAAATCTCCTGAATAACAGTTTCCTCATCCCATTTGCATAACTGACCAACCTGACATTTGGGGTTTGTAGGACTGGGATGCTTCTGTAGTGCAGGGCCTGTTCTGTGCTTCTGTAGAAATAAAAAATTGCTACAGGTGAGATCTCACAGTTCTCATGTAATGGCACTTTGGTACATTACTAGAAACATTTGGTCTCCAAAATTCAGAAGTAGAAACAAAGGCTGCCTGAGAGATACAAATGAACTGTAAAAAACCAGCACGCACAGAGGTTCAAAAAAAAAAAAAAATCAACATATGAGGGTTTTGAGGGTTTCTCCTTTCTCCAAAAATGTTCTCCAGAGTTGTTCTCCAGCTTG
>JAWWLV010000144.1:10694540-10742236 GCA_035041135.1 Platyrinchus mystaceus | reverse complement strand
TTAAAATCATTGGAAAATTTTGAAACAGAAAATATTTTCTGAAATAATCTTATACTTTCTTTTGACACTTAGAGCTGGAGTTGATATAAGCTCTGCACTCATTTAACATAGTTATTGGAAGAAGAGGTAAATAGAAATGTGAATTCTGGCAGTGGATAATAATACATCCTAAACCTAACAATTTTATCTTCCCTAATGAAAGAGATGTTACTTTTTGCTACATTGTAGAGACTGATTCAACTTGGTTACTTGTTCAGATTGTTAAAGAATGGGAAAATAAAAGCAATCTTACCTAGTTCTTAAAAAAACATATATACTGCAGTCAAATTCTTGCTAAATTTGGCAAGGTAAGGGAACAGGCTACAAGCACTTCCATAGGGACAACAAGAAGTAAAAGAGAGTCTGAGTCAGGGCTTTGTAGTAAAAAAAAAAAAATCACATTAAGAAATAGCACTTTACTAAAATATTATAGTGACAACGCTTCTGATAGTTTTTCCTGTTGTTTTAATGTGTTTTTTCCTCTTGTAGATAAAGTCTGGGGTAAAATTAAAATAGTATTGGTAATATCCTTGCAAAGATATTTAAAATTTAAAACTTTCAGTTCTTCAGATAACCAAGATGCATTTCCATTGGGACTGGCTGTGCTTGGGTGTCCTGATAATTAGCTCAGTGACTGCAGAAATTGAAAATGAAGAGAATCTGGATGCAGATGTTGAAGTGGAGGATTTTGACATGCAGTCCCAAGAAGCTGAGGTTGACAGAGAAAAACCTTCCATAGAGGTAAGATTACAGAAGTCTTAGGTTAAGTCTGGTTAAATACAAGATGCATAGTTATAGAGAAATTGAGAAATATGAGAAATTGGTGGACAAATGCATTTTAAAAAGAGTGAGGTAAAATACAGTGACAACTGAGTGGGTGTCAAACCCATCAGTCTTTCAGTTGCTGAGTGTGACATGTAGGGCAACCTAAAAGAATGATTCTCTTATGCCAAAGTGTAAAGTCTCCTGCCTGTGGTGGATAGTCATGAAAAAGGTTTTACTTCAATCTAAATACAGAACCTTTTGTTGCAAGTCCTAACATGCTTTTTCTTGAGAAGAAAGCAGAAAGCATCTTGGTCTTACTGAGATTTTGACTTTAGGACAGTTTTTGGATTTCATCAGCCACAGCTGCCTTTTGACAGTCTTTATTCTCAGAAAATCTTCCTTTTGTTATGTTGTACTTCAAATAGATGCAAATAGGTGTAGGCAATATTAATAAATTATTTTTTCAACTTTGTGCTGTCTAGCCCAATTGTAATGTGTCGAGTAGATTGGAAAACATGTACAGAAAGAAATAGGAAGCAGAGAATTGGTGCAGGTTCAGTAAATTTTCTGGAGTTTTGTTATATGTAAGATGTAACAAAGGTTTAGTTGTGAGCTTTGAACAACTTATAAAATTCACAGTTGTGAAACTAGTGTTGCAGGGATGCACCCAAACTATTGAAACAGGGATGGGGAGGAAGGGGTTTTATGGTATTTCTGATGAACAAAATCTGTTGTTCTGCCTGGGTGGATTACTTCTGGAGATATGATGGCGTGTTTCAAATGAAAAATTGTAATTTATGTTAGAGCATGTATCTGTACTTGTCTCTTAGGTTGTGTACCAGACTCCAAAGCCAACTGGGGAAGTGTATTTTACAGAAACCTTTGATGGAGGATTGTCTGGGTAAGCTTATGCCTTAAAAGGATAAACTTTTACTTTCACCAGTTTAAATTACAGGCTTATTTTGTGTTCATTTTTTGGCTAGTATCCTTATAAAAATTAAATTTTTACAGGGGTTAGAATTGGGAAGGCTGTTATTGCTTGCTCCAGATACATCATAATGTTAAGAGGGACCTTTAACATTTCAGATATGTTCCTATTTTTTTGTGTGTTTTAAGGAAGCTTTTAATAAACTCTGGTTTTGTGGGCATTAAGAAAAGTAATATAAAGATTTAGCCAGTTGAGCTTAACTGGCTAAAAAGCTTTAGCTGAAAGGTGAAGTGCATAGCCATTACATTTCAGTAGCAAACCCTTTCTTCCTTTTCACATGATCTTAGGTATGTGTAAAAAGGCAGCACTTTCACTATTATAGATAAAATCTCTATTGGAAAAGACTTTTTAAGCAGATTTTTATTTATTTTATTGCTTCCCATACTCAAGAGGAGTTAGGTGTTTATGACACTACTGAAGTGTTCCTAGGTAGTCCTTACTGTAATGAAATTTTAGAACAATGTTCAGGTTTATCTCAACAATTCTTAAGCCAGAAATTTTTGTCTTGTCTGTATCTTGGAAGTGTTTTTACAACAGTGTGGCAATGTCAGGTGTAATTGCTGCTGAGTGACTTGTGATGTTCAATGAAATTCTGTGTTTTTTGAGCTGCACTCAGTTGCCACCAATGCACTGTCAATAAGAAAGAATGTAATTATTACTTTCTATTTCTGGAATAGACTTACTACTTTTAGTTGGAAAACAATTTGGCATTCAGTCCTCTTTCTACCTCAGATGTAAAGGGCGTGAAATCTCAAGGATAAGCCAAATGCTTACCATGTAAATGTGGTCTATATGATCACTGAGTTCTCTTTTTTAAAATGGAAAAAGAATCAAGCCATGCTGTCACTGGCTCAAAATAAGTAATTGTGCATTCAGGTAGAATCTGAATATGGTTGAAATCTCTTGATACTAGAGTACTTTCTTGCTATGAGAACAGCTTTTAAACTGAATGGAAGTGTCTGTTTCTAACAAAAAATCAAGTCTTATTATTGGTATTTTTTTTCCTGTACACTTTGATGCAGTTGAACACAAGAGCTATCTCTTGATTTGTGAAGAATCATGAAAAAAGGTGCTTTCATATGTGACTAAAATTGATGGCACAAAAACTAACTCCTGGGAAGAGCCAGACCAAGGTGAAAGAAGATGCAACGTGGTACCTTAATTTGGTAGAACTTAAAGCTGCCATTTTTTTACTTCTTGTGGGAAAACTGAGATCCAACTATTGTTGGAGTGAGATTATACATCATAAGATGTGTCTGTTGAGGGTGCCTGATTTGGACTGTAGACTAAATAACATGGTAGCAGACACCAGTAACTTTTTTGTAGGATTGAATCTTACTCCCTTTTCCCAGTTGTTTCTAAAATGTTCTCCTCTGTGGAGTTACAGGCCACTGAACATTAGTCTGTTATTACTCACATTATGTTCTTTCATATTTTCTTGCATATCTAGACCAAAGAGAGAAGAAAAATAAGTTAGCAAGCTCCAGTCTTCAGTTTATCACTTGTCTTAGTGATGTGGTCACTTCTAAATGTCAAGTGCACAGGCAGTACCCAAGATGATGGGAAAAACTATTAAATAGAAGAGGTGATAATGGTTGTTAAAAAATTGAAACAAGCCACTGAAAACCTTGGTTAACAAATGCAAAGGCTTAAGTGGGATACTGGAATGATAGCATTCATCCCAATTTCTAGCTTTTTGAGATCTGTTCAAAGATTAGCTTGTCTTCCTACTAAATCTAATATTCAGAGCTTTAGCTACAGTGTTTGGGATTTTTTGCTCTAGCTGTACATAATTTACATAAAAGTAACAAATATGGAAGAAATATTTATGAAAAAGTAAGCAGCATGTTGCCTTTCTTCCCTAAAACTGTAGAAAAGACTGCATATAAATTGACTAGGTAAATCACCAGAATAGAGTAGCTTTTTTGGGAATGGATCTTGCAAATCTTTTGTGTGACTTATAGAGATGTTTTATTTCCTCATTGGTCTCTGTCCTGGTAGGCCAAGGCTCTAGTTTGCTATTTATACTGGGAAGTTTTTCCAGCATTTCTTTGAACAGTGAACAAATGTGACTGAAATTCCAGCAGAAAAGTAAAGTATTCATCCCTGAAATCCTCCATGCAGAGGATAGTTCAGAAAAAATGAAAATAGTTCTTTACAGAATTAATGATGAGAATGTAGTATTGCAGTTGATACAATGAAGAGTTCAGCAGCACTGTTGGCCTAAGATATTCCTGTGCTTGGCTCACTGTATGTCCAGATGGGGGTGGACTGCTCTTTTCCTTTTTTAACTCTCCAAATGAACACTTTGTGTTAGACTGTACATGTATTTTTGGTAACCTCAATTTGATAAGCTGAGTTTTTACCTTGCTCATAGTATCAAGTTGATCAGGAGTGTGTTTGCCCTGTTGGACCCTCTGTGTGCAGAACACTTGGAATCTGTTCAGTGTATAATTGCATTTGTCATTTGGACACTTACCATTCCCTTTTATCCTCTGCTATGCACGTGTACTGTTACTGTCAGATAAAGGTTCCTTTGGTGATTTTTTTTCTTATCATATTGAAGGTTTTATATTTGAAACTTGCTGTTTTCCCTGTATTTTGTACATTATATGCTGACATAATATTCTTACATTCTGCCAAACTCAGCTTGTATATAAAATTGAAGTCTATTCAGAATTAAATAATTCAGGAATTGAATTACGTTAGAGTTATAATTTTATATTCATTTGCATTTTTAGGAAATATTTTGAAATGCCATATTAGACTAATCTACTTATGATTTTTCCTTTTATGTTCTTTGAAGTACAGACAGTTCCACGATGCTGACTGTCAAAATCATTATTACAGGTTCACAGCCTAGAAGCAAAAGCTGTTTTTCCTGTGCTTGTTAAATAATACAGCTTTGCATAGATAGTTCAATGACCAGTACACCTTTTGTTTTAGGTGGGTGTTGTCTAAAACCAAGAAAGAAGACATAGATGATAACATTGCTAAATATGATGGTGAGCAGTTTTAATGTTTACCTCCACTGTATGGTTTGTGATGTTTTGTTGCTCTTTGAGAAATAACTACCCCTTACACAGACCTTATCTTTGAAAATCTAGATGAGACAGGTCAAAAATGTTAGTTTGTATAATGACTGTTACCCTGAAACTGAGATGCCAATTGTTGCTCGTTGGGTTACTTAGTGTGAAGATAACTTTTTTGGTCATCCCCACAATCTGTGGCAGTGGATGATACTGGAATACGCTCTGGCATCGGAATATTCAGTATTGATTGTTTATGAATATTGCTTCTTGAGAACTGTCTTCTTTGAAATCATGTCAGAGAGATTTACCACTTCAATGTCAGCTGTTAAACAGGTTTCTAAAGCAGCATGTTCCATCTTGCTTTATCTGTCCAGCTGATTCATGGGTTGGTCCCTTGGTATAGCTTTTGAAACAAGAAAGTTAAACTGAATTGTTTTTCTTTAAAATACTTCTTCAGATTGCCTGTGCTTGAATAGAGGGCTCTCCAGTGGTTCTTGTACAGTTTAGCCTTAGAGTAGTCTAAAACAAATTTGGAAAGCAATCATGAAAAGGTTGTTTTGATGGTTTAATCATTGGAGTTTGCCCTTGACTTGTGAATTCCTAGTCTAGAACTGGCTGCTTAAATGTAATTCTAAACTGTTTGACAGATGTGTGATCTGTGGCCATAATTTTGGAGTCTGAATTTATTTAATTCAAGAGGGAGTGGAGAGAGCAGAAAAGGTTTCTGCTGCAAAAGAAAAATATTTCCTACTGCTCTTATGTCAAATGAAATCAATTAATGTTAATAGAAAGTGGTAAGCAAATGTAACTTGCAGGACTTTGATGTGCAGAACGGATGTTTTTAGGTTTAGCAGTTACGAGAAATAACTGGTAAAATTAAGAATTTGCAGAGGAGATATCCATACAGATGAGATGCTTATAAGAACTGATGTCTCCCTTATTACTCAGCCTCTTGCTGGATGGAAATTGTCTTTAATGTCAGAAAGTTGTTTTTACTTGAAGTCACTCAGAAAATTCAACATTTAATGAAGTCTGTGGTAAAAACACATTTTGGAACTATTTTCCCATCATTTGTTTTTTCAGGCTTGTTGTTTTGCCCAGTGTTATTGCTTGGCCTTAGTTTCCATGAAGGAACACTATTGAAGAGGAGGGAATTTTCCTCTCTCTTGTTTGGCAGACTAGAAGAAACTAAGAATTAGTTTTCAATGTACATACCTGCCCTCCCTTAACGACTCTTCACATATTGCACTTCAGTTGAATAAATAAATAAATAAATAGCTGTTTCATTGGCATTTCTCAATTTTATGAATCTTCTCTAAAATACATGCTGAAGAACTCATGACACTTTTTTTCCTTTTCACATTGACACAGGCATTTTTCAAGATTACAGTGAATTGTAAAAGTAGTTTTTTTGTGCTGTGTTAATTCCTGGAAAAAAATCCAATGAATCTTGTGCTGGTAATCTCTGAGAAAATATAACTGCCCTTTTAGAAATCTTGTTCTTTGGATATTGGCCACATATGTATTCAACTGTATTTCTCCCAAACTTGGAGAATACATAAATATATAATCTTCTATTTTTAAAGCTGCAGGCGTGTTTGTTTGTCTTTAAGACCAAACCTGACAATTCTTGGAAAGACATTGCAGGGAACTTCATCTGCCCTGTGATTAGATTTGACCCAAAAGATTCTAATTCTGTATAAGCAGAAGAGAAAGAATGATGCAGGTCTCTGGCTTATGCAGTGCCTTGTGACTGATGCTTTTTATGTGGTGATGGTAGGAGTAAATCTAAAATCTGGAGAAATATTTTATGTTCCTCTGGCCATTGCAGGGTCCTACAGTCTAAAGACACAGATCTACAGCATTAAAGTTTTCTTGTAGATTACTGTAAATTTGAGAAGAGCAAGAAATAGTATCTTTGACATCAGATGTCAAGATTTTTTCCCTGCTGGGGTGAATAGTCTTTATTTGTTAACTCTTTGCTTTTGACAAGGCTGTGATTTCTTCAGCCTGCATTTCTTTTTCAAAGGCTCTGTGTGTCTGTGTTTTAGGAAGATGGGAAGTAGAAGAGCTGAAAGAAAACACAGTGCCTGGAGACAGAGGATTAGTGTTAAAATCGGTGGCAAAGCATCATGCAATATCAGCAATGCTAACAAAACCATTTATTTTTGATGATAAACCATTGATTGTTCAGTAAGTAATGCCTCTGATTTTTTACTTTTATTATTAAAATCTTTAAGTTAAGAAAATAATGTGAACCTCTATAAAAAAATACTGACTTCCATATAGCATTGACCTATCGTAGCCAGAGCTATTAGAATTGTAAGTATGATTGATTGATTAATTAATTAAGATTGTAGTGTAAGTGTTAAAAAGTGATACTTAGACTATTTTGAAATAATTTTGGACAGAAATCTAATATTTGCTTACATAGGAGTGTTTTGACAGTAGTGACTAATACACAGTCTTAATGTGTTCATAATTAGAACTGCAGATTAGAAGATAATTTTTATTTTTCTCACACTTGCAATGTTTGGTTTTTTTTTTTTTAATTTCTCTTTGCCCAGGTATGAAGTGAATTTTCAGAAAGGCATTGACTGTGGTGGTGCATATATTAAACTTCTCTCCAGTAGTGATGACTTGAATCTGGTATGTCCTCTTGCTTAACATTTGCTATCGGTTGTTCATTTGAGGAACGACTTGGTTCTCCATGAGTGATGTCTTATATCCAGGACAAAGGACTTCTTTATCTGTGTTAGTCTGACTTTGTGTATTAATAGAAGCCATAGGATCTTAACTCATAACTCCTGAAACAGTTATTTTACTGCAGAGCACAAGCAGGTTATTCCAAATACGGAAAACATATAAGTAGTTGAAAGGTACTGACATAACTAAACAGATTAATGCAACATACTCTGAAGGAGAATAACTATATCTGATATTTTCAGGGCTGTTTGTTGTTGTTACTTAATGTGGAAAGGCAAAAAGCACTGGCAAAACACTGGATATTAAAATCCTGGCTTTTATCTTTATTGGAAAATGAAGTTGTTACAAAGAACAGTAACTACCTCCCCTTCCATTTTTAGTATAATGTTTGTAGAGGGACATAAATACTTGGGTGTTTTGATTTGTGACAGGCATCTAAATAAATACATTCATCTTCCTTGAAGAGACTAAAAGAGTTAATCCATTCCCTGAGAACAGAGAGCACCCAGCATCTCAAGAGGAACTGTTCACTTCCTTTCATGATTTTCCCTACCACTTTTCATTTATCTTTTAGAAAAAGGTAACTATGCTGGATGCCAAAGAAAAGAACTACTGAAAATTACTTCAGGAAATGTCCAGTATAACACATGCTCAGCTTTCTTGCTTCTACAGGAATACTTTTTTGACAGAACACCTTACACTATTATGTTTGGACCAGATAAATGTGGAGAGGATTACAAACTACACTTTATCTTCAGACATAAGAATCCTAAAACTGGAGAATATGATGAAAAACATGCTGAACGTCCTGACGTAGACCTAAAAAAGTTCTATTTGGACAAGAAGACACATCTGTATACTCTTGGTATTGTTTAATTCTTACAAGTTTAAATTGGAAAGGAGAAATTAAAAACTTGTTTATGTCTGCTGAAGCTTTGTAATTGAGTTTGCTTTTTTGCTTGTAGTAGTCTGTTAATTGTGATGGGTGGTTGCTTAATGATTTGGCCTTAAATGATTTAAAAACTGGACTTAAATGGTTTAATGACTGAGTTTAACTGCAGGACATAAAAGTGGCTTTCAAATGCTGCTGTTTAATATTCACTTATTGGAAAAAAAACCTATCAGCCCTGGCCAACGTTTAGCATAAAGAATTGATTAATGCCTTCAGTATTTATTATGATAAAATATTTTTACTGAGAAAGATATTAAGACATACAACTGCCCAATATTCTAGGAAGGTGTCAGAGTTCACAGGAGTTCAGTTAAATCTGCAGTATGTCACACACCACTCTCCTCCACGTGTTAAGAGCTCTCACAGACACCTGCAGTGTGCATGAACAGATAGGTCAGCACATCCTCTGAAGGTGAATAAATGTGGGCTGGGTTTAATTCATGAGACAACTCTTTCTGTACCAGTGAACAGTATAGCAGAGATGAAAGTTCAGTTCATTTTCCACCCTTTGTTTATTCTTCCTCAGAAGTTAGAAAATCGGAGAATGGGTTAATCTGTGGCATGCTGCAAATCCAGCCAAATTAACTGTACTTACTAACTTCCATGGACTAATAATAACAGAAGGCATGTTCAAATGCTGTGTCATGGGTTTTTAAGATAGATTGCTGTAGTGTGCCATGGCTAACTTTCACTTTTAGATAATAGGACTCTCATACTAAAGGAATGCATGCAATCATGTATTTGGGCTCTTTGTTAGAAATTCAAGATACTTAAACTTGGATTGCATTTATTCTCTCATAACTGTTCAAATAGACTCCACAGAGCTGTGTAATTCTAATGTGACTGATAACAGAAGTCTAAAAATTAGTTCTTTGTATTTTATCTAAAGGTGATATGGGGTTTTCATGGGATATTTTAATACTGTTGAAAACTTGGGGCTGCAAGATCTTCATTAGCTATAAGACTGTTACTCTGGTTTTTATCACCCATCTTAAGAAAACTGTCATTGAAGTGGAATAGCATTTACTTTTACTTAATAGTCTTTGTTGTGTTGAATGGACAGTTGAATATACCAGTTAACCAGTGAGCACATTTGTAAGTGCCTATTAGAAGTGGATCTGGATGCATCTGTTACCAAGTCTCACACTGCTCAGTTCTGTGACCTTGGCTTCTCAGTGACTCACACTTGCTAACATACTTAAACATTTGAAGAGAATTTTCTGTATTTGCAGTCTGGCATTTGAGAGAAATGGCTCTTAGAGGTTTGAATCTGAGAGAAAGTACTTCTTTGATCCTTCAGCTGTGTTACTGGCACAATTCTTCTTGTTTCCATGCTTTCAAGTGTGAGATTGTAATTTAGTAGCAGAGATGCCTTTTGGGGCAGAGATTTGACTTTCACTGCTTGTGCTTTTTAAGTAAAAACAGCAGAATTTTGGCCAAGTGGTAGGTTTTTGAAAAATCTTTTAGAATGTGTTTGGATGTGTTTCAGCAATTGAATTTTCTAGAAGTTTCATTTTGGGGGGCCTGATGCTGGTTATACAGCCCCTCAAGGGCAACTTTTCATGTTCAGATTGAGTGAGAAGCCTGTCTCCTGCTCTGCTTGAGAGGATCCTATTGGCTATAATTTGAATAAGTCTGTGCTTATTATATAGCTTTGGTTAGAGATATATATAAAATTAATGGCTCCCTTATTTCTTTAAAACAAATTTCTTCAATTTAGTGCTAAAACCAGATGATACATTTGAAATGTTAATCGACCAAACAGTTGTCAGTAAAGGAAGCCTTCTTGAGAATATGGTTCCTCCAGTAAACCCTTCCAAAGAAATAGAGGATCCTAGTGATAAGAAGCCTGATGATTGGGATGAGAGACCAAAAATACCTGATCCAAATGCTGTCAAACCAGATGACTGGTAAGGAGAATATTTTTTATCTCTACAATGCCTTTTACATACAGGTCATATATTTGAAAGATTTGATTGGTTGTATTTTGGGGTTTGCCAATGACAATTGTAATATGTTTCACTAAAAGCACCAAAGTTTGAAAACATAACTGAGATGGGTACAAGGATCTAGTTATCCTCTAAGGAGAGAAATAAAAATTGATTTTTGCTGATTTTGTGCCCTCTGTGGTTGCAATTAATAACTAAGATTGCTACACCTGAATAAGAAGCAGGTGTTTTTTCCACCATGTAGTCTTAATTTACATTCAGTGATTTTCACTTCCTTATATGTGAATTGCTGTTCATAAAGCAACTCAGGAAGAATAGGGAAAATCTCAATGGAAAGACCTGACTGACACCTGCCAGTTGATGTCAGCAATTTCTGTACTAAATAGTACTATGAAACAACGTAAATATAATTCAGGTATTTATAAACAGATAATTGGATATCTAATTCTCATGCTCAGTGAGTCTAATTCTGTTGTGCCTTTGAAAATCATTCCTTTCATGCCAGTTACAGTGCTCTGAACAGAACATGGGTTCAAAGTCAGGCTGCTGTATTTTCTAACCTAAGTCTGTAATTGAAGGGATGAAGATGAACCTTCCAAAATAGAAGATCCTGACGCTGTTAAGCCTGAGGGATGGCTTGATGATGAACCAGAATATGTTCCAGACCCTAATGCAAAAAAACCAAAGGACTGGTGAGTTGGAATGTGTAAGGAATGGCCAAATAACTTGTTGGTTTGTGGGACTGATTCTATAAAAACATGAACATGTCCATTGCTTTTTGTTTTCTGAAAATATATTAGCAAAAACAGAATACGAAGGACCCCTTTGAAAGAATTTACTACAGTTTAAGTTGATGTCTGGAAGTCATAATAGTCTCAAAGGGATCTCTAAGCATCCTAGGGAGAAGTGTTTCAAGCTGTCTGCAGGTGCAGGAATGTAATTGAGGTCAGTCATGCTGTGGTAGTTATGAACATGTGACCTTTAAAAAAAAAAGTGGAGAACTCTTTAAAAAAAGTATTTCTACTGTTGGGTAAAGCTCTGTGAGCTGGTCAGAATTCTGAGGTTGTTATAAGCAAAATGTGTATGGACCCAAACTGCAGACTGCCAGTGTTTTGGACCTGTCTGATCTTAAAGCAGTTGTTTGTAATTTTTATTTTTTTTTCTCTCTAGGGATGAAGAAATGGATGGGGAATGGGAAGCCCCCCAGATCCCTAATCCAAAGTGTGAGACCGCACCTGGCTGTGGACAGTGGGTGCGTCCCATGAAGAACAACCCAAAGTATAAAGGGAAATGGAGAGCACCTATGATAGATAATCCTAACTATCAGGTAATAGAGAAATTGTAGGTCACTGTTAAAAGGTACAGAGTTGAACAGAGCAAAAGTCAAAGTAGTATATTTATTTAGGCTTTTTTACAGTATATTTATATTTTAGAATGAGTCTGAATGCCCTCACTAAGGACTTTGAGATTTTTTTTTTGCATTTAATTTGCTTTTTTTTTCTTTTAAATATACTGGAAAATAGTAATGCTTCCTGCATTAAAACAATTTGTCTGTTCAGAGTTGCTTTTCGTACGATTTGCACTGGTACCATTTATTTAATATGCTCTGTAGAATTGTATTCTAAGTTACATTGGGGTTTTAGATATGAATCTTTTGAATAAACAATTATATTAAAAAATCAGGCCTTTCAGCAAGCAGGTTGAACTTACTAGTCAATTTTAAAGATGCATCAATTTTGGATAATTAAATTCCCTTCTTCCCCTCCAGTGATAAGAGGTAATCAGTTGCATATTAAAGAGAGTTACTTTGTATTAGTTATGGCTGGGGAATACTTGAATTTGATTTCTTTGAGCTTAAGATCCTAAGCAGGTTTGCAAACAAAATTTGCCTCTAATTTGCACAGGTATCATAAGGCTGAATTTTCCTTTCCTAAAATTTGCCCTAACACTTCTGGTAACAGTCAGTTATTCCTGTAACCATACTGTAACCTGTATGGACCTAAAAAAATAAGGGGTCTGCCCTAAGCCATGTAATTCAGACCCATCTGCCAAAATCCTATAGGCTGTTTCCAGTTTGTTTTCATGTAGGTTAAACTTTAGTGCTTGTCTTTTTAAATAATGCATTTAACATAGTTGTGAAGTTCTAATTATTTTAAATTTTCTTTCACAGTTTGGGGTTTTTTTTGTGAGCTGTGGGTAATGTGATTACATTTTTTTTCCATTAACAGGGAATCTGGAGCCCTCGGAAAATACCAAACCCGGACTATTTTGAAGATCTTCACCCATTCAAGATGACCCCTGTCAGTGCTATTGGTTTAGAACTGTGGTCTATGACATCTGATATCTACTTTGATAACTTCATCATCTCTTCAGAAAAAGAAGTAGCAGATCATTGGGCAGCAGATGGCTGGGGCTTGAAGAAATTAGTAGCAAGTGCTAATGAGGTATAAACTTTATGATGTTCTTGATATCAGAAAGTAGTGAAGAAGCTGTGCTGTTGGAAGAATTTTCTGTCAGTTAATGCTGATAGAATATTAATTTGTTGCAATTAATAACCTTGCTGAGGAACTCTGATAGTTTGGCTTTTTACTTTTCCCAGATCAATATTATCTTGAAATTAAAAGGGTACTACATTTTACTTAAACACCTGGTGAGAAATTGGCTTCATTATTACGTCTTCTGCTGTTCACAGTGATACTAGAAATTCAGTACCTGACAGCCAATAAAAGCTGAGTTACTTACACTCAAAGACCTTTTTTTTCCTTTCTCCTCCCACTCCCATTTTTCCTTGTTGCTCTGTCCATGATACATATTCTTTAGATGCTTCCCTCCTGTGAGGAATGGACAAATAGTCCAGTGTTTGTGTCTGTTTAATAATTTTAGGGCTTTGGCTGCTTACACCTGTATTATGCAGCTCTGAAAATGTTGCGTGTATGTTTATGGAGCTGCATCTGTTGTTCTGTTTGTATTTGTGCATCCACATTTTGTTCTGTGCTTAGCCAGCCACCACAGCTTTCCCTAAATTTCTTCCCTGTGTTCTGGGAAGGACCTGCCCTGCCACACAGGATCATGAGCCCCTCTAGTGGCTGCCTGTACTCCTGTTTCTGTCTAACAGTCCTCTGTTTTCTTTGATTCAGTGGCAAGAACAGGCTGCAATTTTGGGAGAGAAATTATGGGTTGGTGGCAAATGTGGCCAATTCCTGACAGCTGCTGTTTGTCACAGCATGAGCAGGTAGCAACAGCATATCTGCACATGCCATCAGGAAAGCCACCTCCTCCCACAACCTTGCCTTTTTCCAAAATGTTTGGGTTTATGTCTGAACCTTTATCTGTACCTGTACACACAATGGCAAAAAAATCCCTTTGAGTCCCCTCACTCCACTGTGTCTCTCAAACTTCCTTAGATACTGATGTACCTTTTCTAGAGGTCATTAAAAAGCAAAGGTAAAGAAGGGTTTTCTTTGGGCAATATAAATGTACAGAGTACACTTCATTAACTTATTATTTATTTTCTTTAATACAGCCTGGTATGTTTAGTCAACTGGTGACTGCTGCAGAAGACCACCCATGGCTCTGGGTTCTTTACATCTTGACTTTAGCTCTCCCTGTTGGTCTAGGTGTGTTGTTCTGCTGGCCAGCAAAGGTTAGAGAAATTTATTATATTTCTTTTGAGTTTATTCTTAATACTTTATTTGAAAACTCTTAGCATCTGTGCAACAATACGCACTTTTAACATACTTAATATACTAAGTATTACT
This sequence comes from Platyrinchus mystaceus, assembly GCA_035041135.1. Taxonomy (NCBI): domain Eukaryota; kingdom Metazoa; phylum Chordata; class Aves; order Passeriformes; family Tyrannidae; genus Platyrinchus; species Platyrinchus mystaceus. Next base: position 10,728,047 of record JAWWLV010000144.1, on the reverse strand, counting down.
TAGCTTACAGTGGCTGTTGTGTTTAATACTTGAGTTGAAATGTAAATTGATTTTTAATTTGTTGTAGAAAACAGATGAATACGATTTCAAAAAAACTGATGTATCTAAGCAAATTAGAAAAGGAGAATTAAAACAAGAGAGAGAGGAGTTCGAAGATGATGAAATAGATGAAGAAAAAGAAAATGAAGATACTGCTGAAGATGGTAAGATGAGCATGTCAGCTTGCAGTTTGGTTAAAGACATGAATAGAACTAGTTCATGGATTGCATTGCCAGTAATTACAGCCAGTTATCTTAGGAGATGCGAAATCTGCCTTGCTCTGAGTCTTTTCCTCTTTGACAACCTCCAGTGAGTGGCATCCCATGGCTTATAACTCTTTGATAAATACAAGCAGAAACTAAGCCTCTACTCAGTATTTTTTCACTTTCAAGAAATGAATGTGCTTCCAGCAATCTTTTTTATATTTGTAGACAGTGATGCATATTTTATCCCCTCTAAATATTTCATATATTGAACACATTTTAATGGTTCAGGTATAAGTACCTGAAGTGGTTATATTTACATTGTTGTCTTCAAAATGTGTCTGGAATAGCTTTATGTCTGTAACATAAGTATTTCTGCTTACTTCTCTGGGGGCGGGTTGTACCTTGAACTCTTCTGTTGATCATAATTTTAGTTGCTGTTGTTAAAGCCTGAAAATACTTGAAATACTGAAGTTTGCTGCTTCCTTTGTGTTGCTTTTTAGCAACACATTGCAGAGGGCTGTCTGGCTGCCCAAGTGAGAAATCAATGATTCAGTAGGTTGAGCTGTACTTTGGCATCCAAGGATAAATCATCTTGTGTTACTGTATCAAAGATTACTGGTATTATTCAGCTATGGCTTTGATGTGCTGTTAGCATTTCCCTGAGTCTATATAACAGATAAAAACCAAATCACCTAACTTACAGTGTGTTATCTTGACTTTCATGAGAAAATTTTTAGCTTCAGAACTGCACAAGATTCTGCCTCTTGCTTCATTCCTCCTTGGTAAGAAAAAAGGAAGTGCCAAGTGACTGGCATGGATAATTAGAAACAGAGCAGACATTCTTGGTTGGCGTCTTTTTTTTCCTTGGTACTGACATCACTTTGTTTTACTGACTGAAACTTGCTGAGGTTTGTGTGTCTTTGCACCAACTTCCATGAGTGTTGATGGCTTCTGTCTGTATGACTTAAAAGTTTACTGAGCATCAGCTATTCCCATGCCAGTACTGACAGAATTAAATACCTTGTTGTCCAAATGCTTGCCACCCGAAACTTAGTCCCGACTGTCTGCCTCACTATTCCAGAGCCTCACCTAGGCATTTATTTTGTTATGGTATTCTTTACATTAGCATAAATTTTAGTATATAATTTCATCATTGTATCTTCCTGCATTTTCCTTTTGATCTTGCTCCACTCTACCTGTTCTTTGCTCTTGAATTATAGGCTGTTTTATTCTACCCAATCTTGATGCACATCATACATGTGGTTGGTACCTAATACTGTTGCAAGGCTGAGATACCTCAAGTCCAATATTCTTCTTTAAGACAGTTAATTTATTTAATTAATTACAACATATCAGTTAATAAATAGTATGTTAGAGTGTGTGTTTCAGTGTTAGAAATCAGGTTCAGGCAATTGCAGAGGAATGCTGTTTAGCTCCCACAACTTTTTAAAATTTGACTTGGAACAGCTGTTCTTGGTGTTGCAAAGGTACGTTCTATTTTAGACCTTTACTTTTAGTTACTAAACTGAACACAGAGTAAAACTAACATAGCTAGCTTTTGTATGACTATTCCAAGGTTTTCAAGTAAATTCTATGCTTCAGAGGGAAGGATTACACTTTGCTGTCATATGACTTCATGGTATCTTTCTCTAAGAAGAATTTTTTAGCTTCCCTTAGCTTCCTGCCACCTTTTACATTTGCAGGTTGAAAGCTTCTCCTTTTTTCTATCACTGTCTTTCTATCTTTTGCATCTTCTTATCTGAAAGCATTAGAGAATTTGTCTTCTGCCTCCTTTTCCTGATTCTTTTTGCTACAGAGAGAAGAGAAATGGAGGAGACAAAAGGAGAATTTTTAAAGGATACAAAGAAGATGGGAAGGGAGGCTTCTCTTTCAGGTACTGGGAAAGGGAAGTAATTTGGGCTAGGACTTGCAAATGATCTTTCCTATCTGGTTCCTTCCCTCTGCTTCCTTGTTGGTGGTAGAACTTCAGGCTGGTGGATGCCAGCTTTCATCAGGTGCAGATGTGAGTTTCCTCTGAGGTTTCTCCTTGTGGTGTCTGTAGTCATAAATATTTTCTACTCGTCACTTTGGCTCCTTATAATTTTTACAGTTCCTTTATAGTCATTATCTCCTCCTTTGTTTTTTGGAGTTGAAGGGGTTTGAGCTGTTGAATACTGAGTGACTTGAGATCTACATTTTAACACGGGGCCATTAAAAAAAAGAAAGAAAAAGAAAGTATGGCACAATACCAAAGTTCAGAAACACCTGGAGATTTCTTTGACTCCAGTGAGAATGAGTTGCTGGCAGATTACTTCTTGAAGGGCATTGTCCTTGGGATTTACTGTTTTATTTTGTTCTATGTTAGTTTTTGTAACATTGCTAAAGAATGGTGTGTTCTTGCCTTGTCTGCTTGTCTGCTTTGTCTCCTTGAATTCCTTGCCTTCTAGAAAAATATTCCAGGTTGAATATTGAATGTTGCCACAAAATGGAATTTCAGGACCACAGTCTGAACCTTATTTGTCAAGTTATACATTCATTTATATGAATTACTGTTTAAATTACTATTAGATTAAATTAAAATTAATAATTTTACATAGTGTAGTTGTCCAGTTCTGGCTTTTACAGCTTCTGATGTCTGAAGTTCTTTTTGTTGTTTTGAGGTTTTTTTCCCCCTTTATCAAAATTAGTATTTATGGGAGGAGCTGGGTTTGCATAATTTACCATTTCAAATCTCTTCATTAGAATATGAACAAAGCCTTTGTGAATTTCTGCCAAGCTCCTCTGTTAAGAGCGTATTTTTAGAACAGAAATCTTTTTCTACATCTTTTTCTTAAACCATGATCTGCATTTTTTGGTCATATTTTCCCTTTTCATAACAAATGTAGAGAGATATTATTGTAGACATGTACCAGGTATATTGACAGGTGGGAAAATGGATTTCTCAGTTCCTAGCAGTTAGGGAAGCTCTATTTGGCTCAATTTATAGCTATACTGGAGATGAAGGTTTTTGGTACTTCTACAGAAGTCTCAAATATTTTAATAAATTGGGAATTTCTAGATTTTCATCACCAAGAATCAGGAGAGTCACATCTTATATGTGACTACCTTCTAAATTTATATGGATACTTTTGTTTCAGTTTTACTGAGATGCAGCAGTAAGAATTGGGAGGTTGGGATGGGTGGGGGGTTTTGGGGCGTTTGTTTTTCTTTTTCTTTTTTTTTTTCCACACAGAAGTAGTGCTTAGGAGATGTAGGCCTGACCTGAAAAGGATAGAATTGAGCACTGCTTCATTACTGTTTTAGGCTGAGTCACTGGCAGACTGTCAAGTTGTAGAATGCCATTGTGTATCCTTTGTATCAGATTTCATTAAGATTTCTTGTTTACTTATGATAGAAAGTGTTTCAAAGGGTACTACTGCACTAGTAGTGCAAGCTGGACATACCTTGAGTGAGCTAAGGGGAGTACAGTCCTCTTCTGACTAGTTTCTGCATTGCAATGATACATAGGAAGGGGGGAAGTACTGGGCTGCTTATCCCTCAACCAAAACAGAAGAATTGCCAGAAGAATTCCCTGCTGAAAACAGGAGTTCCCTTAAGATGTAGGTGTCCCCCTTGCTGTATGACTGATAACTGCAGTATTGTACTTTCCTATCTAAGTCAGAATTTAGTCAAATCTGGGATGCCTGAGTTACCCTGTTTATGGACTCTGGTCTCCAAACCGCCCAATACAATACTTAGATTTTAAGTGAAGTAAATGCAGTCCTTTTAGTCAGCAACAAGTCTGAAGAGAGTAGGGGCTATTGTGAAAAGAGGTGAAGTTGGAGCTGTTAAAATTGATTATTAAATTTGAAAATTATAACTTTCTACTAATTCATGAGAATTCTACTCACTGTAAGACACAGATGTTTTTATGGGTTATTCTAAGCAAGCAGTTCATTCTAAGACTGAAATTGGCTTATTTTCCTTACTAGTGTGTCTGGATATAGTGCATTTTTAATACAGTTCTGCTTACAAAGTAAAATTAACTTCTTTTTGCAGAAGATGAGGGTGAAGGTGGTGAAGATATCGATGATGATGAAGAAGAAAATGAAGTTGCAGATGAGGAAGAAAATGAAGTTGCAGATGGAAGTCAAGAAGAAGGTGGTATGTCAAATAAATCTGATTCAGAAGATGAGGTAAGTTTGTGGGTTTTCCCCTATTTTCTCCTCGCCCTTATCTGACATCATACTTCTAACTAGAGCCCAGTTACCTGCAACAAGTGTTTTTCTTCTCTTGAGCCATAAAACAAATCCTGAGGTGGAAATGTGTTTTCATTTGATTTTGACACCTCAAATGCTCTGTATAAATACGGGTATAGTATAGAAGTGATCATGCAGATCTCTAAACATGAAATGTTTTTACAGGGGTGTAGTTTTTAACAGGTTATTAAATGAATTGCTAGTCTTGCAGATTTAGATGTCAGTCTTTACTGTGCTACTTAATTGATGGAACATGTTCTTCTAACAGAATAGCCTTTTCATGACACCTAGAAAAACCTTAAGCTTTCAGCTATCTTTTGGGTTTTTTCCAAAATAAAGCAAACTGACCACACTGTTTTTTTAATTCAGTACCTGCAGTTTCATTTTCTTGTGCAGATTAATCTAGTCACCCAGATAGTCTACAAAATGTTTTCCATAGAATAACACTGTAGAATGGAATTTGTGTGTGCTTTTCTTGCTCATCGGTCAGCTACTCATTATCCTTTATTTAGAAACTGGTGTGTCTGAAATGCCTTAGATCCACCCATTGGTAATCTTGTGCTTATCATTCCCTAAATGAGTCCCTTCCCAGATTAGGGGAGTTGTTTAATGTAATGTTAACTCCTTTTCATGTAAAACTCCTCTAGGAAACTGGACCTTGCATGAGGTTGCATTGTTTCAGGACTAAAAATGTTTCATTAATTACCCCTTATAATTTTCCTTGTACATTAACCTAGGAATACAGTATCTGATGAACCCTATTAGGATTCACAGGACTCTTTGTGAAAATAGCAACAAGATCTGACTGTGTCTGTGCCATGAGACAGTAGCACAGTGAGGCCACAGCTTGCTTTTCTCCGAGTCTTTTCAGGACATACGAGTTTCTGTCATGAGTTAGCAGGTGACCTAGTTGGGAGACATCATGTACACCACGTCCTCACTCCGGTTGGGCCACATTCTGTGAGCTGTTCCTTCTGAATGAGGTGCTTGCCATGAGGTGATGCAGGGAAGTGAGGAAGCAATGCATTGTCTGAGAATGGAGTTCACACTGGAAAGGCTTTTTATGTTCCTCTGTAAGCTTATTGCTTTTAAACTGGGAACACCACATCTGATTTAAGAACAGCTTGCTTTATTTGCAGCTCTCCAAAGGGGATGGTTAGAATGTTTTAAACGCTTCTTGCTTCAGAAGTGGAAATTAAAATTAGCGTAAGATGCACTTTGAGGAAGTTGCTAAATTAATTTAAAAGTCACCACTCCTTCTGAATACAGAATCTGCCCACTTTGTTTATCATTAGGTTGGTATTGTTGAAAAATATGTCCTGTCACTTCAGCGTTGCATTTAGTGATAACATGGCTGGGAGGTTTAGGTGAGGTAATAAAGTAGCATGCCAGCTTCAATAATTAAATTAAAATAGGTTTGAAATTCTAATGCTGAATTTTATTTTTTTTTTTTCAGAAGAAAGAAGCTGATGAGGGTACAGGAGATCATCCGCTGAGATCAGTGCGCAAAAGAAGAGTACGGAAGGACTGAGTTATTTCCAGCTGGTATTGGCAGGTCCAGATAACAGTAGCTTCTGGTGTGCCACTCCAGTGGGCCTGACAGCATGCAAGTTCCTGAGCTTTAAAGGAGAAAGGGGAACTCACTGCTACTTAACCTCCTGTTTTAATCCTCTGACCTCTTAAACCATCCCGAACTTCCTTGATTCCCTTTTTTTTCAGGAGAAATAGTATCTGTGAAGAGTTAGCTGGTGTTTCCAATTGAAAAGAAAAGTGAAATTACAGGTTGGCCAATGGATTTTTAGGTGAAGATTCTTAAAATTTGAAGTTTCTAAGAAAATTAGTATTAGCTGGAGATAAACTTGCTCTAAATATTTTTTTAAATGAATAAATTATAATACTTTTGCAGCTCTAGCACAAAATTAGCTGTTTACAGTTTTCAGCTAAAGGAGGATGATAGTGTAGATGTAGCATCTATAGCAGTTCTCATTGCTGTGAGAAAAGGTATTTTTTTCTGTGCAGAGCTAAATGCAATAATTGGTTTTGTATGATGATTTTGTGCTAGCAACAATTTTTATTGTAAATTATTTTAGTTGATCTTGTTACATGGGTGGTCATCTGTTCACTTTAGGCATTGGTTACAGTAATTTATTTTTAAGAGATATTTTAAAATAGAATACTCATAGAACAAGTGGTAATTGATGTGACTTGTTTTACTTTTGAATGCAGATATCAGATCTGCAGAAGTGATATCCAGATGATTTTTTCAAACTTTTATAGTTCTCATGTTCCAAGCCAGAGTGGTATAACCTCTGTTTATAGAATATTTGCTAAGTGTATATTGCCACCCCAAAATATTTAATAATTCTTCCTTAATATGAAATTTATTAATATAGATAAGAATTTTTGATGGATTAAGTTTTTTAAAGATGTGAGTAATTCGGGCATTCTCATAATGTAGTTGAAATAAACTGCATATTGTAAAAGAAACTTTGTTTTGTTAAAGTTCAGCTGTATATAAAAAAAATAAATAAAATTTCAGTCACCAGAAACCTCTTGCTACTCGACAGCTGCTGTGAAAGTAGTAGACTATAAGGTGCTAACAAAAGCAATAATACATTGTAAACAAGCAGAAATACATTAATTCATAAGGATTCTAGCAGATTTTCTTGTGCCTGGTTAGAAGTTAGTTCACATAAAAAAGTAGTATTTTCACAGCAGTTTCCATGGAAGTCTCTAAGAAATGAATGCTTAGTTGACCCTAAGGAAGAAGGCAGTGTCCTCAAGTGCTTGTTCTGAAGTGTTCAGAAGTTAAATATATTGGACTCTTATTTGGTGTGAACTACATGGAAAGGTCTCAGGTTTTCTTGTTTGGTTTGGGGCTTCTTGTGTCATTAAGTGCAAACTCCCACCTCTTTATTTAGGGTCTACATGCAAAAGGTAAGAATAGATAGTTGTTATCAGTGTAGTATCCTGCTAGTAACAGCTACTGTGAGCTGTCAGGGAGCATCTCAGCTCTCCTTCTGAATGGATGATGTCTGAGCCTGATAAGTCCTTTGGAATTGTTAACAGCATTTGGGTGTGGTTCTGGGGTTGGGTTTTTGTTTTTGGGGTTTGGGAGGGTTTTTTCCTTTGATATGATACAGTTACTGTAGTTTCTTTAATGTGATTTAGTTACTCCAGGGATTGGTCACTGCACAGGGGATGCTTCCCTTAGGGTTTTGAACTTAAGGTTCCCATAAAGTCTTGATTAATGCCCCATCAACATCTTTGCTTGCACCTCACTTTAGTAAAAAAGGAGCCATTTATTATGGGTAAAAGGCTTATGCACTGCTCAGGGGATACCCATGGCTTAAGCGTGCTGTTTGCAGTAATACTGACTCTGTAAGGCCTGTCTCACTTTAATACTGACTTAATTACTTTGATCACTTAGAACCTGGAGATAGAAGACATCCTTCTGCACATCAGCTTACTTGGATTTAGTCTAATGCTGGTAATTAGGGGAGAAATATGAGAGCTTTGGGGATTTGAGGCTCTAGATGTAGAAAACCGGGCAGAAGGGGAACCCCTGTCCATTGATACTTGTAATGTGAGATTTCACCCACAGTTCCTGTGCCTCATCCATTTATATCTGAACAGGTATTTCAGGAAAAATACTTGATCTTGCTCTCGTGGCTGCTTGAAAGAGCTTTAAATTAACAAGGTGGTGATTTTCAATTCCAGGGTGCCTTGCTATTTAAAGTGTCAGTCATCTTTGGAACTCCATGAGTATCAGACCTCCACAGCCTGCACTCCCACCGGCTACACTGTAGCATCATAAAAGGTCTTAGTGAGGATGCCAGATAACCAGACTGCACATTTTCTATATGCAGGGAAGGCCAAGGAGGACTGAGGCCCTTTTATTTACTTCCAGCTGAAGCTACTCCTCAGTTGGCCTAAACATTCCTGACGGTATGATGAAGTAGTAATTCTGGTTCTTGTCTAATGTAGAGCTCACTAACTAGTGCAGGAAAAGGTAACACTTCCTGTATTCTAACTTGGCTTAAAGGCCTCCCACATGGAGAGGTGCAAGTTTTAGCTTTTTGACTACACTGGATGCAGTCTACCAATCCTTTTTTCTTTAAGCAGAAAAGTAAGATTCATGGCTGAAAACAGCGAGTCAGGAACTGAAACCTTGCTGAAACTAGATTAATTAACCCAGCTTTAATCTTAATACTTGGTGATTTCGTCTAGTCTTCCACACAGTTCAGCTATGTAGAAACCATTAAGATGATGGCAAACCCTACTACTGCCTTTCGACTACAGGTAGCTGTGAGAAGTTTCAGGGTTTACAAATGTTAAAGCAAACTAATCAAGACAAATCAAAAGTTTTTATTTAGTGTAAAGTCAGAAATACAACATCTTTAAAATGCTCATAAGTTAAATGAAGGCCACAGTAGTGGGATGTAAAATCGCAGAGAGATGAAATTACTATATACACACTGATGGATAAAGTATCACTATCCAATCTACAATACAAACCCAGGATTTTAAGATTACTTTATCTTGGGAAGTTGCTGAAGTCTAACAAGCGCATGCTCTGTTACCAGGTGAGCCCCTACAGTGCAGATGGAGATGGGCAGTGACGTGGCTTTAAAGCTACAATGGCTGTGATACGATGCAACCTTTAGAAGTCAAATGCTTGGTGTGACTGTTCTTTGTTTAATGCTCAAACTCTGGACTAACCATGTGATCTACTCTACCTGCTAGCATTAATTTAGAGTTCCAGTAATGTGAGAGAGTAGTCCATAGAAGATTAAAAATCATTTCAGATGTTTACAAGAACCCCATGACACAAAGAGTATCACTCATTTGTGTCTTGGTGGGCAAAACATTTTTCATCATTTGGTTTCTTGACCCAGACTTGTAAACAGCCCTCAAGAGCAAACTCTTAGTGTTTTTTTGGCAGTCTTTCGTCTTTGCTGACACTCCAGTGAGCGCTGTAGAGCCATTTTAAATGGGGAGAAATGGGAAACCTCATCTTTTGGAGGGGGGAACCTCACAATGTCAACTTTTACACTCGAGACACAGCAGTGCTTAGCTGCCAAGAAACTTGGGGTTTGAGAGGGATTTATTCTACTATTCCATTGATTAATTCACGGCTAGGTTGAAAGAGATCCTTGAACTAGTGGTTTCCTTTTAAAAGGTCAAGTACAATGGCTTCATTACTGAAGTTCTAGCTAACATCCATAAATAAGTCTGCAGTGCTGCTGTATGGCAAGATGAAACAGATGCAACTAAGTACTGATAAAACTTACATGGCTGTTTGTATTTCAGCTTCTGCTCTGCCTTAATACTGATTATACTGAACGTGCTGCCTCTGTGGGAAGTGCTCAGACCCATAATCTAGGCTAAGCTCCCTTTCCAAACCTGCTAACAGCCAAGCCAGTAAAACCAGCACCTTGACACCAGGAACTGCTCAGAGCAGCACCGTTTTGAGAGGCAAAAGCCACCTTTGTTCCAGTGCAGCCTTCTGCCTTACATGTTTTTAATGCAGTGCCTCAAGAGGCACTTCACAAGCTCAGGCTCTGGGGCAAGAAAACAGCTGCTCTGAGGCCTGAAGCAAAGACAAGTTTGGCACTTCAGGAGGAAAGTAAAAGGTGGGAAGGAAGGAAGACTTAGTTCTTCACTGCAGATTGTTCACAATGAGCATGAGGAACATTGCTGACCTTCTGTTTCTGAAAAGTTTATCACTCAGGTTTTTAAATAACTTCATCACACAGCTGAAAAACCTCAGGAGGATCATACATTATGATGCTGTGCCTGATTGTTCTTCAAGGAGATGGGAAAGTGAAAATGGTTTCAAGTGTACATATTACAGCACTCCGATACTGCATCAGTTTGGTGTTTCCCTGATTAGGTAGCCATGTTCCTCTTCCCCTTATCCTCCCCCTTCCCAAAAAATCTCAAGTGTTCTTCTGTATGCAAGCCCTACAAACGATGCCATACTGCTATTACTTCACAGAAATGCTTAACTGGTTTATAGGTTCTTGTTTTAAGTTGCTTTGCAGAGCTATGAACAGTACTATACAGTAATTAAATATATCTCACGTGAAAAAAGTGATGCAATTAGACTCTGAATATTTTTATCAAACACAGTATTGTAACTTATTTTGCTAGTCAAGAATTCTACCCTAAGACCTCAAAGAATGCCAACAGACCTTTGTTTAACCTGACAAACTGAATCCAATTTTACCAAGATATGCTCATTTTTAAAACAAATATCAAAATTTAGTAATTATCTACACTACATTTGCACATTGCTTAATCTTAATACACAAACTTATGTCTCCTGTCCATGATAATGCTCTTAATTCTGTTTATCACCGGAGTTTATAATCTGTAAGTATCCAGTAAGCCACAAACTATGGTATTTTAGCCCATGTAGCCTATGCCAGTTAAAACAAAAAAAAGACAGCAGCAATACAACAACATCACCTGTGAGTCAGCCCTTACTTCCTTTTGCTTTTTGTGTCAGTTGTTTGGAAAACACTAGACGCTGACATCAGATTTTCTATATACTGTCCAAGAACTTGGTTTTCTGATTTCAGTTTCAAGTTTTCTTCCTTAACAGCATCTACTCGTGCTGAGAGATCTGCGAAGGTGATATTATAAGAAAAGTATTAGACACTATTGCATGCAATAATGAATATGTTCTATGGGCCTATATCAGACATCACACTTCTAATGCAGGAAACGTTACCATAAGGTATTATGTTACCATAGTAATATACTAACATTCTGCTATTAAAGTTTTACCAGAAGCCCATTTTTCCTGTATTATTTTGTAGTACAGTATTTGGATAAACTTGTTAAACATACTCCTAGTCTGTATCTTTATTATTTTCTTGAATTTTTTAATTAAGTTATCCCAAACTAAACTACTTGGAAACTGACTCAAAGATGTGTGTCAGCTAATAAGCAACAAATTAACTGTATCACCCCTCCTGCTCGATGTGTATTATGAGTCAAGCAAACATAGTCTTGCATAAAGATGAAGGAAAAAAACCTAGTTCCAAGACCTTGCCTATGTACCTTCAACTGCTTTAAGTGACATACTTCTGGACACTGTGCCTAAGGTAGGGCAGAGCAGTGAGGTTCTCTTCTTTTGCTTATTACTGTGTGCTTGTAAAAAAATCTGATGTGCCAAGCTGCTAACCTTCAAGTGTGTGCTGCAGTTCCAAAACTTGATTAATAAGCCGTGTTTTCTCTTCTAATTCCACCTGATTCTCAGCCTCAACAGCTGCAATAAATCATGAGAGTTTTAGTGCAACCTCTGCAAACAGCTGGAAATTATCTTAAGTAGAAAGAATAACAAGAACATTAAGAACATATACCATCCATGTCGGCATTCATCATTGTAGAATGGGCTCCTTCCACTTTTGAAGAGCGTTTCCTTGAGAGATGCTCTGATTAAAGAAAAGAACTGTTAATGGAACTGCCTTCACATTTGGATTTTAGGTGCATTTTTCTAAGTGGTGGTGAAAGGCCTGCACTTTAAGCCCAAGGCAGAGGAACATTCTTTACCGTTCTTTAATTATTTTTCCCAGGGCCTTATGTGGTACGTTAACTATGGTTCTTCGAGTAACTGTGCTTCTGTTTACAGAAATAACCGATCCGGATGCCTCTAACGCATAAGATACCGCCGTCCCAGTGATGTAATTGCCGCCTTCTCGGTACCGATCATTCTGGAACTGGCTATCCCCGAACGCAGGAGCGGAAGGGCCCCTCTCCTTTGTCCCCCCGCCTTCGCCGGGGCCCGCGGGACAGGCGTGCCGGCCCCGCGCCTCCCCAATTCCCGGCCCCGTCCCGCCCGTGCCCGCGCTCGGGGTGCGGCGGGGCAGGCAGCGCCGCAGAGGGGCTGCCCCGCGGGGGACACACGGCAGCGCCGCGGCCCTGCCCGCGCCCCCACTCACTCACTCACCCGCCCTTCCCTCCCTCCTTCCCTCCCTCCATCCGTCCCCCCACCGTCCCGGCTCTCCCTCCCGCTCTCCCGCCGCTCCCAACCTGCCGCCTCCCCGCGGGCTGCGCCCCGGCCCGGCCCGGCCCCGCTCCGCTCGCAGCGCGCCTGCGCCGCGCGGGGGCGGGACCGGGGCGGGAGGCGCGCTGGGAGGAGGGATGGATGGATGGATGGATGCCGGCGGGATGTGAGGGGGAGAGGTACCCTGCCGCGGCTTGTGCCTGAGTCGCGCCCGGCCCTTTCCCGTTAGATCCCGCCGAGTTGCCAATAAGATAGTGAAAGTAACGAGCACGAACGCGTTTAAATTAAATTAAAGGAAGAATGTTTCCCGCTGCGAGGGTGGTGAGCATCCTGAAGTGGCGGATGCCTCATCCCTGTGTTCAGGGACAGGTTGGATGGAGCTTTGAGCAATGTAGTCCCTAAGTGGAAGGTGTCCCTGCTCAGGGCAGTGGGGTTGGAACTGTGTGATCTCTAAGGTCCCTTCCGACCCAAACCACTCGGTGATTCTAAATAAATGTCAGCATTAACTCGTTCTGTGCTCACACACTGCCGGTGTTCAGAGCAGTGGTCCTCAGCGGCCAGTCAACTGTGTTTTTTCCAGAAGAACTCAAGGAAAGGCGTGAGTTCCCTGGTGTAATCCCTTCAGGGTGAGGTAGGTTGGCAAAGCCTGAGGAAGGTCAGAGAAAACCGACAGTGTGTGCGGCTGCTGTGAACTCCCAGGTGCTCATGTGTGGAACTCTGGGAGAGAGGACCCTCCCAGGTGGAATCCATCAGAGTTTACCTGTGCCACTTCAGTGCCATGGACACCTGGCTTAGCTGCTTCCAGTCTGGCAGATCAGCAAGCCTTTTCCACAGCAGTGTTTGGATTAATTGTAATTTAGCTCCTTGCTTCTGGATCTCACAGCATGAGAGATCGCATCACACAGGAACCTAAGTAACTTCACGGAGTTACTCTCACCTAATAACTCAGTAGCTCCAAAACTACACTCCCGTGTCTTTGTTCTTTCCCTGGTTCCCTGGAGGGAATAACATGCTGCACAGGGTCCTCACTTTGACCTCACAGCACACTCTGTGAAAGGAATGAAAAACATGCAGGACCCGAGCTAATTTTAGTGCTTCACTGAAGTGACTGCACTGCATAACCTGTAGTACCTTTGTACTACGTAGTTTGAACCATATGTTGCAGTGAAATATATCCATACTGTATCCCTAAATTGCAGGAATATATCTAGTTATAAATAAGTAATTCGATGCTATGCAGATACACGGGAAGACAAAGGCATTTGGGAAGTGAGCCCTCTACTGTATTTTTAAGTACACTTCAGAAAGTGTGTATTTCTAATATCTACATCTTCTGGCTGCCTCCACAGTATTACTATCATTATGTTAAATGAAAAGTTATAAAAGTTATGTTAATAACTTTTTTTAACCTTACAATCAGATAAATTCAGATTAGACTGAATGCTATTCAGGTTATGAATTATTGTAATTAGAGTCCTGCTGTCTGTCTGTCTGTACTGGAAAATGAATCTGTTGTCAGTTCCATTAGCTAGTATACTCAAAAGTATATCACCTTCTCTACAAAGACTGTTTTAAACGCAGCAATTCTCCTTATTCCTTGCAAGCAGTCCTCTCAGGTGGTTGCTGGCTTGTTAGTAACTCTCCTTGATTGCTGTTTTTAAAATGACAAGTGCTTCTCACTGTCTTGATCCTGCTTGCTGCACCAGCTGTGTGGTGAGCCTGGCAATCAACAGGTTCTCACAGTTCTTTCTAACGAGACAATCTCCAGCACTTCGATTCAGAGGGCTGAAAAAATATGGCCAGAGTCTGCAGGTTTATACAGATGGATGAGGAGCTTGCTTACCTGGTGAGGAACTTGCTGTGTTTTATACTGTAAGCCAGGGGGGAATATTGCAGGCTTATCTTGGGGAAATGCACCTCTCTGCTGCAGAAACTCCACTTTTCTTACTGTATTATTTTCTTGCTGTATATTGTATTATTGTCTAAGCTGTCCCAAAATGAGCAAAGTGGGAAGATCCTTGATGTTAAATTACAGGACAGAATGGAAACTAGACATATTGGCTCCTATGCTGTTGTAGCCAAAACAGAAATAATTTCCAGAGCTGCTGGTTTACCTACCGGTTCCTTTTTGGTACCTGTACCGTTGAGGGTTCATTCTACTTTGTGTGGTTGTGGTTTCTGACTGTAGTATTTTCTTTTGATTCTTAACTGATTTTTGAGCATGAGCACCAGGATGAAACTCCTTTTCAGAAGTTAACCTATGTGAGAGGTTTCTCGGTCTTCCTTTAGAGAAAATTGTCTTTTTCTGAGCCTCCACTGTCAGCATTGCAGAGGGGCTATCAGCAGAGAGCAGATGGTGTTTTTAGTCTACAGAGTGCTAGGTGTTACTGAGTTAGTGTTAAACAGTTGCACAGAAGCTTCCTTGGGTTTGTACTGCAGTAAACTCCGACATACTGATCAAACACAGTGCATCTTCCTACTCTGAGTGCTTAGTATGAATCCCTTTTCCCTAGTAGATGAGATTGTGCAGCTGGCACGTGCTCCTTGGCCCCAACATTTAGAAACTGTTTTCTTTGTGACCTGGCTGTGTCCCAAATCCTTTTTGTGGGAAGATTCATGCACACTGCCCTTTTCATTTCCCTGTCCTTCATCCCCTGTTTCCTAGGGAAGTATATTTTAAGTGCTGGGGCAGCAGGGAGCAACCCTACTGTACACAGCCCTGGTCTGCACAGTCCAGGGACCAAAACTGTTGGATTGACACTGGTGGGTGCAAATTCTACAGAGACAATGCCTAGATCATCCTGTGTTCCCTTAAAAAGGTTTGCATTCCTAACCCTCCTTCTATTTTCCGGAGCAAAGAAATCAATTCCATCATTCTAAATATCTCATGCATTAGCAGTTTTAAACAAACACCAAAAAACACACACATAAAAAACCCTCGAAACACAAACCAAAATACACCCAAACCTAATACACTACAGAAAAAAAGCTCACAGCCCAAAGTATTCTTTTATGAGAAATCAACCAAAACAGGAGAAGTTTAATGTATCACATGACTTTCCTATTGGTTTTTCAAATACCTTACCTCACCTGTCTTGCTTTGGGTAATATAGTATCAGTTAAATTTTTGTGCTCTTTAAATTTCAAGAATTAGGCATTTGGAGTATAACCAAGACAATGAGGTTCCTTTTATAATGCAGAATGTGCCCTAGGGAAGGCACAGCTATGCATAAAGAGGCACCAAGTTGTGTGGGAGTGTTGATCTGCTGAAGGGTAAGAAGGCTTTGCAGGGGGATCTGGACAGGCTGGATTGAGGGGCTGTGACCAACTGTATGAGGTTCAACAAGGCCAAGTGCCGGGTCCTGCACTTCAGCCACAGTGACCCCATGCAGCACTACAGGCTGGGCACAGAGTGGCTGGAAAGTGGCCCAGTGGAAAAGGACCTGGGGGTGCTGGTCCACAGCTGGCTGGACAGGAGCCAGTGTGTGCCCAGGTGGCCAAGAAGGCCGGTGGCATCCTGGTCTGTATCAGAAATAATGGGGCCAGAAAGAACTGGGGCAGTGATTGTCCCCCGTACTTGGCACTGGTGAGGCCACACCTTGAGTGCTGTGTTCAGTTTGGGTCCCTCACTACAACAAAGACATTGAGGTGCTGGAGCAAGTCCAGAGAAGGGCAATGGAGCTGGGAAAGGGTCTGGAGCACAAGTCCTATGAGAAGTGGTTGAAGGAGATGGGGTTGTTCAGCCTGGAGAAGAGGAGGAGGCTCAGGGGAGACCTCATCACTCTCTACAACCACCTGAAAGAAGGTTGTAGCCAGGTGGGGGTTGACCTCTTCTCCCAGGTAACTAGGGATAAGAGGAGAGTTCATAGCTGCAACCTGCACCAGGGGAGGTTCAGGTTGGACATCAGGAGGAATTCCTTCACAGAAAGGGTTGTATAACATTGAAATGGGCTGCCCAGGGAGGTGGTGGTGTCATCATCCGTGGGAGTGTTCAAGAAACAATTGGACATGGCACTCAGTGTCATGGTCTAGTTGACAAAGTGATAATTGATCAAAGGTTGGATGATCTCAGAGTTCTTTTCCAACCTAATTGATTCTATGATATCTGTAGAGTAACCAAATAGTACCTTGCATTTTTGGGGTGTGCTTGGTGTCCCCTTGGTCCCCCCTTTGGGGGTGGCCAATTCAAGACCTTGTATAACAATTCTTGCTTTTATCAGCCTGTAGTATTTTGTTCCCTCTTGTCTTAGAAAGTGTCATGTCTTTGTTCTGTAAGATGTTAGCATGGCAAGTCTTGCCTGAGGACCATTCCCAGGAGAACCTAAAACAATCCTTTCAAAGTCTGGCATCTGTTTGACAGGGATCTGGCAGTGTTTGCTTCACTATGGTTTCCCACTGTCTGGGAGGGCCAAAATTAATGAGGTACATACTAATTATATGTAACTGTGAGCAAACTGGCCATCTTTGCTGTGTAGCTGTTTGCTTTGAGTCTTTGGAATATGCAGCATGAGGCTGAGAGATGGGGCAAAACCTGTGTTCACAGAGGGTTTTTTTTAGCTTTGTTTGCAAATTTAGTGCTCTCTACTTTGGAGAACATACACCTTATTAAAAAAATTAAATAATATTTCCAAATGCTGGAAATTGTTTTCTTCTGTGGAGCAGCATAACAACCTTTTAATAGCACTGTGCAGTTTAAAAGAAGAAATAAAAGTATTCTCTTTGTTACTAGAAATACTTGAACACTGCCCTAAGTTATGTTCCACTGTTTGGTTTATTAAACTGTTTTTACATGTTGCACTAGATTACTCACTTCAGGTGAGTGGATTTTCTCACTGAAGAGTTATAAAGAGAACTCGTAACTTGTCGTGCTGTGTCAGAGCTCCTGAAGCCAATACTGACTTGAATGTAACTAAGAAGAGGTGCTAATCCCTTTCTTTATTACTAATTTGTTTTATATTTTCTAAGGCATTTGGTTAAAGCCAAGAAGGCATTCACAATATTGTCACTATATTAAATTTATAGCAACAACAAGTTTCACTTCACAAATGCAATTATCTATACTTGTACCCTAAGTTCCAGTTAGATCTTCTAAAACTAACTGATGTCACTGGCAAAAGGAATTTTTTTATTCAGTTTCAGTGAAAGAGCACTTTTTTCCTTAAAATACAACAATCTCCCCAGGATATAAAGCATCAGTAACAGTTTACCTGAATACACGTACAGTTACTAACTGAGAGGAGAGAATTTTATTGCTCTGGACTCAGGCCCTAAGTCATTGCTGCTAATGACAAATGTTTTCTGACTTTCTAAAACTCTGGTGTACATCTTGTTTTTTCCATGGCACACAGTGCAAACCAGCAACTCTTTGACTTCCTTTTTGGCAGCATTACAGGCACCAGAGGCGCCTGTGTAAGCCGACCAGTGACAGACGTTTCACTGTTTCCCATTACAATAGAAATGTATTCTCTCCTCTAACTGAGGAAGGCATTGTACATATTTCTGAGACGAGTTTGCTATTTGAACTGTACTCTTTCCTCCTTTGGCTAGTTATTGCCACAAAAAGGAACACAAATGCTTTTAAAAGGATGGGTTTGCATGAGAAATGTGGTCATTAGTGTTGGCTTTCTGTAGAGTATTTGAAAAAAAAGAGTAAGATAATTTCTAGTAACTTTACAAAGAGGAAAGAGTGTCTTGATTTACTTATTCAGCGTTGATCAGAGGTACAATAAAGAATTTTTTGCAGCTATTGGACATCATCTAACTGTTTTGTTTTACTTCTGGTTTAATTTCCTCTGTGCTTTTGTGTGGGTAGGTCATGTTTTGAGGGAACCTTATCTAGTGCTATGAGTTTCTAAATTAAAAGGTATTTCTTTCATTAAAGGTGAAAATATTTTCACAAATGCTGTTAGCAAATGCTTTCCTTGATTTCATGCACTGTTGATACTGCTATGAAAATACTTATCGAGGAGTTTCTGTCTTGCTACAATTTTGTCTTTTTCTTGATTTACATGGAAGGGTTTTATTTTTAATACCTGCATAGTTAGCAAATAGAGAAACATCCCTGTTTTGAAAGAGCAATGGCTATTAAATATTCATGCGTTGCACTCGGTTAATCAGGCTCAGTAACCCCTGTTGCTCTGACACAATGGCTTTTAACTGTCCTAAAGAAACTTTGATATGAAGGCTTTATTCTGATTATGCTTCAGATTGTACATATGTATCAAGTTGTTCTACTTGTCTGTTTAGTATCTTTTCCAGTATGTTTTAAGAAACAGAGGAGAAACCTTTTGCAAGAAAAAATGTGCTCAAGTTGCATGTAAATCATTATCATTCTCAGACAAAGTCCACTTATGATCTACACACTGCAAGCCTAGTTCCTTTATTCCATGCTTGAACTTGCTGTTTTCTGTCCTAAGGAATCTTTTCGTCTCCCTCACTGTGTAGATTTTTAGCTTCCCTGCTCTTCTGGAATTTATGTTCTTCTCCAGCCTTACAGCTATAAGGCCCACCCCACTCTGCTTGTTGGCTTCAATGCCCTAGAGTTACTGTAATTAGTCTTAACTTCAGCTGGGAGAGATAAGGAAGACTATTTCCTACAAAGTGTATCATAGTCTCTTCCTATTATAGGTTAGGAATTTTCTGGTGCCTTTCTAACCTCCAGGTGTTGCCATCTGGCAGAAGAAAACCGACCCCAGTTATCATGTGCACCATGGAACTTACTGTATTAACCCTCTGTGCCTTCAAGCTATAAGCCTGCCTGAAAATGTCACTTATTTTCAGTTATTCTGGTTTTACTTCTGCTTTCTGAGTGACTGTCCCCACTTCCTCACTACTAGTGGTAAAGCTGTAATATTGGTAGAAGATCTTCAGTGAAGATGCCTTGTTTATGGTCCTCTGTGTTGTGGACATGAGCTTTCTCTGACCTGTGTTACTGCAGTCAAGAGTCTGGTAAATCTGGTAAATCTGAAGTGCTCAGTTTCTGAAGTGCAGCAGAGTCCTATTTGCCCTGTTGCTGAGTAGCCATGTTTTATAGCAGTGACATCTTTCAGGGGCTGACTGAGGTACCCACTGTCAGTAGGTGCTTGAATGAGAGAGTTTTTAACCTCATGCCTCTGTTTTCTCATGGGTATTACCATTTTCCAAGCTGCAAAGGGTGCTGAGGTTTGAGCAGTAAAGGAGGCTAGTGGGTATTTGCCTTCTAAAGGAAACGACTTGACTTCTTCTGAAAGACTAAGCGAGCCATATGGCAAAACCACCCATCTGTGAGACAGGGCAGATTCAAACATATCCAGTATTATGGAGTCATCCCTAACTCAGATGGAGTTTTGCAACTCATTTCTGGGTGTTTTGCGAGGACAAGACAATCTTGTCACTGAGTGCTGCCCCTCATTTGTTCTTGAGGTGTTACCAGCTGCCCAGCGAGTCACGAAACAGTGTCACTCTCATAGGATACCTTTTCCCTACTCTTCTATACCCTGCTACAGGAAAAGGGTGAGATTCACAGTCAGAACCCTTCATTACTGCACAGCTTGGACCAAGGTCTGCCAAATTGTCTTCTTGTGAATAGTTCAGGTCAGCCACACCTTGATGTCATTAGGCTATATGCTGTATAAATGAAGTGCATTCAAATATCCAACTCAGCACCATCACACTAATATTGCATTGCTAGAAAATTGTGTTCTGAAAATAAAATCAACTCAATGTTCTGTTTGTTTTTGTTTTTTTTTATATGGGAGGTAAATATAGCATGCACGATAACATTCTTTGTGCTAAAAAGAAAGTGTTGGGTGGGGAGGGACTAGGACTCATATTATTCATAAATAAGCCCTCCTAGCTCGTGTAAACTAGGACAGCTCTTTGTCAGCCATGCTGATGTGATCAAGTTGATACTCTGGCCACACCTTTCTGAATAATTTATTACCAATTCATATTAACTTACTTCGTTTTTCCAGCATGTACAACTGTCCTACTTCCCCTTCCAAGTAATTCTTATTCTGTAAGTTGGGGAGGAGAGTTGGGGAAGGAAGGCAGCCTTTGTAGTTTCTTTTAAAACAATTAAATGCTTAATAGCGGGAATTTAAATTATCAGCTTATTTCCATTACTAATTAATTTGCAACACTTCTTGTGAGCTCTCACTAGAGTATGTCAATGAGATTATTGTTCTGTATTCAGGAGGAAATGCCAGCATTATCTGTATTTTATTTGATAGTAGTAACCTTTCTCTAACGCTGTTCCTCTGAAAAGTAAAAGGCTCTATGTGCTCAGTTGATGAATGTATATTACTATATGTTAATATGTGAAATCTCTGGTAGCCTGCATACCCCCAAAATCTCAATTCTTAACAAATCACGAGGCTTGTTCAACCACACAACTAAAAAAAGTTTACTTGAAGGCATTTGCTCAAAATACATTGTACCCAGTAATCAAGATCTACAAATTTGTCTGCTCGCACATTGCTATTATTAAGCCCATGGATTCTGCATTGTATCAGTAGAGTACTGCAGTTCCTTACCTGAATCATCTGCCAAAGAAATGTTGGTGAAGGTACCATCCTCCTCATCCAAAGGTAACTCCATTTCGCTGCCTTTTTCCAAAGTTTTTGAGCTGTGTGTTAAGCATGGCAGTTGTCAGCCATTTCTGAGAACACACGTGACTTCTCTGATTCAATCTTTAATGAGTCCAACTCACAGGTGTTGCTGTGTACTGTTGGCAGCTGCACACGTCTTACTCGGTGTGGCGTCTCCTCTGAACCTTGAGCTCTTTCCTGGAAATTGTTAAGCTGGAAAGTGTCTGAGTTCTAACTGCTTCGTCACACATGTGCTGAGCAAACACTGTTATTGCAGGTTCTTTCTGTAAAAGAACTGTGTATCCACCCTGGCTGGCTTTTTGTTATTGTTGTTCTTTATGTTCTCTAGGACTGCGTGTGGAGTTTTGTTGGAGGGGTTTTTGATAGAGGAAAGAAGGGAAGTAAGTTAGTGTTCAAAAAATGTTGCTTACAGTCCAAGAAAGTGCAATGAACAGATCTGAGAGCAACAAATTTAGAATATAATCTTCAAATACTTAGGGATGTGAATGATTTTATTTACATAAAAGTTGCATCAAAACCAATCAGGTAAGGTGAGCAAGTGAAGTTATTATAAGTGAGTATCTGATGTTCCATCATAGCAGACAGGAGGAGGGAAGAGAAATCAAGTTCACAGAAAACCCCACTTTAGTCATCTTGTTTTGCTTCTGAAAGAATGTTGGGCATAGTTTGATCACATGAAATAGAAGCTTTCTGAATTTACAATTTGCCTTTCACAGTTTTGGGCCTAATCTTGATTTGGACTCCTGAGACAGCTTCTAGGTACAAAGCAAATGCATGAAACTGATGATGATTCCACCACCTCCCTGGGCAGTCCATTCCAATGTTTAACAATCCTTTCTGAGGAGAAATTTCTCCTGATTCTTTGTCATCCATAACATGCCCAGATTTACACCTATAAACTGTATACATATATATTTATGTATATACACATATAACTACACAAACAAAAGTATTATTTCAGTAGTTACTGACCGTCCCCCTAAGATGGTTGTTGAATTCCTGTTGTCCGTGACTGGTGTAAGTGGAGTGGTCCATACTCATCTCTCCATGGTGTGTACTGTATACAATGGCAGTGTCATTTAGCACTGTATGTGCAGTTCAGCATTACAGGCTGTTCTCACCCAAAATCAGGTTCCCTTGAGGTACACATCACATTTCCCTGACCCTCTGCACTGCCCGCCAAGTGCACCCAGGTCCCTGAGCAAAAACAATCCCATGGATGGGTTTGCTGTTTCTTGAGGCAGGACTAATCCAGACTGTCTTTCCTAACATATTCCTCACATGCACCATGGAGACTTTTTCCTCCATCTGTGCTATGTAAGGGTTCTCATTGGGCAGGGGCAGCCTTTGGTGTTAACTGACCACATGGCCTCTGCTAAATATAGATCCCTGTGTTTGAAGGTCCCACTGTTCATTGCCTTCACTGTGGTTTTTAGCCATCCATCGCACTGCTCATTTTTCCCAGAGGCTGGTGCATGACAGGGAATATGATATACACACTCAATACTGCTCTCTGGCCCAGGTGTCTATGAAGATATTCTTGAAATGAGCCCCACTGTCCGACTCAATTCTCTCTGGAGTGTCATATTGCCACAGGACTTGCTTTTCAAGGCCCAAGATGGCTTTCAGCTCTGCCACCTGACTTGGTCCACCTTGTCCCTCATTGGCTTCTGCTACTCACCACATGGTGCCTTATGGCAGCTTTCCAATTTTGATTTGTCAATATGATATGGCAGGAGCCATCAGTGAAGAGGGGATGTTGCTTTTGAGGTGTCCTGAGCAGGGCCAGGAGTTGGACTTGATGATCCTTGATGGGTCCCTTTCAACTCAGTATATTCTACATTTCCATGATTGTTGAGTAGTCTGTGTGAAGAGACCTACTGGATTAATTCCAGATCCTTGAGTGTCACAAGGGGGTTCTGGATCAGTTGTTTTGGTTTTTTTTCTTTTTTTTTTTTTCAGTGATGCAGCAGCATGCTTTAAAGCTCTCATGATGATGATAAAGCTAGAAAACATTTTGATCTTTTGTCTTTATTATGTCTTTTATTGTTCTCAGGCATGTTAAGCATAGTAGACTCATTTAAGCAACTCAGGTAGGAAGGGCAGATTCTAAAAACGTATGCAATTATATAATCTGTTAATCTGTTACCTCTACATTTTGTAAAATCATATTCCTGTGGAACCTAAGGGTTGCATCTTGTCTGAACTGTGTAGCCCTCATCTAAAAGGTTTAATTAATTTCTTGAGCCTGTGTCAATATTGTTCTACTGTATTGGCTGTATGGGTATCCTCTGGTAGATACAATTTCCATGTAAATTATTAGCTGGTTTTAGACAGCCTGTCACAGTAGCCTAGTGAATATGGATGTTGTGCAGTTGTTATTCATGTTTAGATGAAAGGCATTAGCAAAAGTGTTGCATAGTAAAAGTTGTATTTTAATAAGAGCCAGTAAGAAAGACTCCTCAGGCTGAAGGAGAAGATGATTCAGGGAGGAGTTTGGCTGCCTCCTGTGAGAGATCCCAATCCCTGCAATTTATGGAGTCAGGCACTGAGTTTTGTGCCAAGTGCATTCCACTCCATGTGGCACCAAGGAGCAGGTTACCTGAGGAGTTATTCGTTCTGCCTTAGAGGGTCAAGACTTCAAGGCTCAAAAATAAGGCTGCTCTGCAAGTGTTTCAAAGCTCATTAAATCTCCCTTTGAAAGAAGGGCCTTTGGACAGATTGGTTGTTCATTTCCTCAGTCAGTGCCTCTACCTCTGAAGAAGGAGGGAGCAGAAGGTACAGATCCATGTGTTTGGGTGCATGTATCTAGCTGTGTTCACATGTATGAAAACAAAGACCAATTGTGGAACTCAGGAGCTGCTCTGTTTTACAGAAGCCCTTTGCTTTCCATGAGGACCAGGGAATCAGGTTTGTGGGAGATCTATACAGCTTGCTTGTGGAAGTGGACACTCATTTACCAGCAGAGAGAAGGATGGGGTTCAAAAGGAGTCTAGAGATGTGATCTTATTTCTTTCTTGCCCAAAAGATTCTTTATGTTTAAACATACAGCTACATATAGTGTTCTGTAATTTTAAAGGCACTGGTAGAATTATATCCACACTTTGCTTGTTTTTATGAGTGCTATGGTGAGAAACATTTTCTTTGGTGGTGGCCTGATATTTCATTATTGAAATAATGTCTTTGAACAGGAGGTGCCCTGTTAATGTAAAGTAGAAGTACCCATTTCTGGCTGTCACCATGTTTGTTTTATAAGGGAGAACACAAAGGAGCAGTAGCAGACAGGAACTCTGACCAGCTTAAAAAGAAGCTACATAATGGAACTAACTGTCAGGCACAAGGAGTTTAGTTATTACCATGTGTGAATTATTTTCCCTGGAGCAATGGACATTAATATAAAAGTTAATTTGGTTGTAAAATATCAGTTCATCTTTCTGAGGACTTCATTACCAGGTAGAACAGAGGCTGTGGAGTGCCGAGCAGCTGTCTGGCTCCCTTTTAAAATAGGTGGCATGAACTGTCAGAGGAGGCTGAGGGTAGGGGAAGCATGGGGACAGCATCTTCTAGAGCTGCTCCTGAGCCGTTTGTTTGACTTTATCGCAATAACATCAGTTGATCTACTCATGTGCTGGCTGAGTCTGGATGAGTGCTGGTAACAAGCACATCACTGTCTGGATATGATGGTCATGAAAGTAGTAGATAAATGCCCAAGAATGTCTTTGTGCTTGGTACTGAAATGATTCTCCAAACTCTGGATTTTGTAGTTGGTCTGTGTCAAGGACACGTTTTTATTACTGTAAGTACCGTGTAACTGTTTTCTAATTAAAATGATTTAATAGTGACCTGAAAATGAAGTTGGCTCAGAGTTAAGTATGAATTTATGGAGTATTTTAGCTAACCCACTGCATGTGCTAGAACTCCTATAACACTGTAACAGTGCTTATAGGATGGTTGAGGCAGACTTCAATGCCACTTTTTTTTTTAGTGTTCAGCCTTGTACTTACAAGCTGAGCTACAACACTGAAATTTTCAACAGCCATGTTCACCTGCTTCCCTTGTTTCCTATAAGTGCTAATTTGTTACCTCTGGAAGTCCACAGCTTCTGGGCCTTCTGGAAACACTTGTCAGTGGCTCTATTTCAAATATTTTTCCAACTTGGAAATGCAAGAGGGAAGTGTGGGATCAGAGATAGCGGTTTAGTTACCTGAGAGACATTTTTGCTGCCTGCACCACTTGGCAAAACCTCATTGACTCCTCATTCCAAAGGTGTAATTGTGTAGCAGTGCCTGCTCTTCTCTGATACTTTCTGAGTATCCATAATAGAAAAGTTTATTTTCTAAAAAAAGTCAGAAAAGCACTCAAGTAAAAGAAGGTTCCTGTTGCTTTCAGGGAATACTGGGACAGAGTTGGAGTACTCTAGGTAGGTTAGATCCTTGTTGCAACACAGGGGTAATGTCTGATCTTCCATCAGGTTGCACTGTGCAATCTTAATGTGTTCTTCTGCTTTTGTTATACAGTGGTTTGATCAAGAGTCTAACTTAAAGACAAGTTTTGCAAATGTGAGTGCATATGATGTAAGCAATACGGTACATTAAGCAAGGCACTAAAACATTCTGAACTGAGAAAACTATGTTTTGCATTCTTAGGAGATATTGTACCCTTCTGCTTTTAGTCCATACATTTAAAAACAAATGCAAAAACATTCCTTTTGATTTTATTTTTTTTCAAGTAGGACAATAAGCTCGGAGTAAAGAGGAGAATTCGGATTTATTTTTCTTACACAAAACGTTCGAAAGATGCATCCAGTGTATCAGTTTCCCACTGTATATAAACCACAACGTTTTAAGACCCTGTGCCTTGTTAGGAAATGACAGCTGCCACTGCACTTCTGTTTTAATGAACTTTGGCAGAAACGAACTGTGGAATGTGTTTAGTGCATGCTAATAAAGAAGTAATGGTGCTGGTGAATTCACAGGATGTTCGGTGCTGGGCTGACTGACACTGTAGGACAGTAACAGAACAACGGTTTACTGAGATGGTGACAGAAGTGTATTAAATGTGTTATTCACAGATTTAACATGTAAACTGAGGTATATTTACACTTGCCAGTAAGTCTCCTAGGTGTGCATTTTCTTCCCCCGCTTCCGTTTTCTCTCACCACTTACCGGTTTAAGGTATTTACAAGCCATGTTGTGGCTGACAGAGTCTTCCAAATTTTGAGATAGACTTTGAGACAAATGAGCATCATTATTTGCAAATGCTGCTTCTGAAGCTGCATCCAAAGTCAGCCACCTGGAAACCGTCTACAGCAACTACTCACTTCTACTCATACCCACTGATTTACTACATTTAATTTTCATGAATGCATACGTGATTTTCTTTTCTGCATGAGTAATTTTTTTTTTTTAAATTTGGATCTGCTGTCTCAAAATGAGAGACTTATTTGTAACATCTGGTAGGTATGCCTTAAAATAGACCCACTTTCCTTCACACTTGTCCATTCTACACTCAGATTTCCTGTCATGTGTCTGTCTAGACTTGGAGAACATTTGTTTGCTAAATTAAAAAAAAAAAAAAAATTAAAAAATTCTCCTGCTTCAAATACTCCTTAAAGTTTAATTCATTATGATTCCTGTAAAACCAGACAGTGACCTGGCGATGGGTGAGCCTATCTATATTTTACTAGTGTGTGCTTTTCCATTTTCTGTTACCTTCTCTTTCATCTGGTACATCATAATTTTGAACTAGGTGCCTCAGCATGTGCAGCCTGCAGCAGAACAGGATTCTTCACCAGCCTTTGCAATGATCAGTCTGCTTTTCTCTTTGAACGAAAGTCTGTTCTGCTTAAGTCCATTGATCTATAATTCTAGACATGGCAATAATTCAGGAACAGCTTTGGCTCAGATAATTTCTACATCTCAAGTAATGTTTCACAGTCTTCGTTAAAGATACTAGGAAACTATTGGTTAGCTCACTGGAGAGTACCAGTGTAGAAAATGATGAGACACTGGTTTTCCTTTCATCACTCTATAGTCATACTAAATATTTCCTCCACATCTTTGTAATGTAGTCATGCAGAAAGTTCAGCAGTGCCCAACCTGTCCCAGGGTTACATGTTCCTTCTGCTTTTGATACTGTTCTCTCGTGTCTGGCCATTAGCATCCTTCTAAAGCGAGTGTGACTTGTCAGAACGCAGGAACTTTTCCTTCTTCTTGGGCCTTCCTAGAGCCCTTCAGGTCTGGAACCAGATATCCTGTCTTTTTTCTTCTCTACCACAGTGTGGATAAATGCAAAACATTTCAGACTTTAAATGTGTTGTCATTAAAATTGTCGTCATTAAATGGTTGGGGAAGGTTTAATCCAAAGGAAGTTTGTTGATTAACCAACAATTAAATGGATATAATACTAATAGATTTTACTTTGTAAGAGGATTGCAAAACAGTGTGGATCTCAGTGCAGCCACAGGAACTTCCTCCATGACAATTCAGGTGCTGAGATCACTAGTTTGAGTACTTAAGCAGTGTAGTTTAAGCACAGATTTCAGAACTAGCTGCAGGAGCAGAGTAAGTTGCCATTCCTGAGTCCCATGCTACAGCAGCAAGGCAGACACTGGTACAGAGTTCAACAGTGTGTCAGCCCACCAGCTCTTCTGAATCTTCTCCCTGAACCTTACCATTTAACAGGGGAGGAAAAATAGGGGAGAAATTTTAAAATATTTTGCATTTTAAACCCTTTTTTTTTTTTTTTGCAAAATCAAATGTGATCTCTCCCCAGCCTGAATTCTGCCCGCCTTGGGCTTCATTGCAGATACTCTGACCGGGCTACTACTTTAATAAATGTTATTGTCATTTGCATACAGATGCCCCATCTGAAGATCTCTAGTTTCCCATTGCCACACACCTGGTTTCTAGAGGAATCCCAGTGGAATGTCATCACATGGCACATTTGCTCAGTCATTTGTTTCTTGCTTATTCTTAGATATTGTCTATTTGAGCTGCAGTTTTCCTTTAATACAAGTCTCCTAGAAGGTTATTGCTGATGGCATCTATGGCCAAACCTAGTCTGGAGGGATGAATTATTTAAGGTGACTAATGCCTTTAATGGACTTGATGATCAATAGTACTTATAACAATACAATAGCAGGAAAATCTCAGTTGAGAGAGAGCTCATGTATTAAAAAAAAAAAAAAACAAACCAAACTATTTCTGAAGAAGGAAAGGATCTTTGGACACATTTTTTCCCTTATAAAATGGACTATTTCCCAGTGACTTTAATAGAATTGTGGCATAGATCTTAGTTTTATCATGAGTCTTAACTGGTGTTTCCTTTAAAAAAAAATCTGAAATTGTGTGAGAATCTTCATGTTTTTATCTTCATTTTTTTATTATTTTTAAAATGCAAGACTTGTGATGAGGAATGAAAGTTCAAAAGAATGATACCAGTGAACTCTGGCAGAAGCTGAACACAGATGTGAAGTATTTTAATGTATCAAGGAGAAATTCTGTTCCTTTAGATCTATTTCTGTGAGTCACAGCACTTAAATGCTGGACACTTGGTTTGTTCCCATGTTTCACTTTAAAAACTGTTTTATCAAGGCAAGGGTTTTTTTATTTAGAAGTTTGAATTTTTTTTTTTCTTTTTTTAGACTGTGGAAGTTGTTACAGGGTATTATGTCTTATGTTTTTGTTTGAGTGGCTTCCCTTGCCAGCTTTCCTGGGTGGGAATTGCATCATACTGAAGAAAAGGTTTTCAGTTTTGATTTGGGAAAGCTGAAAGTAGAAGGGCAAAAGAGAAAAAATAGTAAGAGTGTAATGAACAAACTCAATTTCCAAGCCAAGTAAACTATTTAAGAAGGAAAGAATGAATCTTTGACAGTAATGCCAAACCCATAGATTCAAAAATGCTACTCTGTAAATGGTTCAACCTCCAAAAATAATAAATATTGGTATAGTTTTATTAGCCTTTGTTTCTTTAGCCATGAGTATTAATGCTTCTAACATCTTTTTGGGCCCAAGCAAATCTTTTTTTTTTTTTATAGGGTATAAAAGCTAAGATGTTGTGAAAGTGTATCAGTTCAAGATACAGGAGGAGATACACCATCATGTTAACACAATGCAGGATAGAACTGCAAGAATTGTAATGATACCTCAGGTAGTGACAATCAGCTGTAAGGCCCATGCAACAGTAACAGTATGTGAATATCTGTTACCAAAAAATTCACCAAAAGCCAAGAAAAAGAAAAGTCACTCTCAGAAATTGCAAGCCTAATGATGGAATGATCTGGCACGGGGCAAAATACTTACCCAAATATCTGAGCATCTCTAGTTTGGTGTGTCTGAGAGAAGCATATTTCTGCAGACTAAAGCAAAGCTGTGACATGTCTTTTTCTCCCCTCCCAGCCTCATCCTGCTTTCTTCCTCAATATCCCAACTTCACGCTTCCTCCTTAGCCCTGCTCCTGCTCCATCCTTCCTTCTGTGAGTCTTTAGCTTTTCTTGCCTTCTCAGCCCCCTTTACTTGACCATGTTTCTGTCATTAAGTCACTTGTACAAGTCCTGACTCCTCCTCTATTCTGGCAGGCCCAGTACAGTAGCCTGTGTCCCACAGGGGCGAATTATTATTATTTGATGGGCAGTATTTGACCCCTGTGCTGTGGTTCACAGCTTCTTAGTCTTTGATCATAAATGTAAGGCAAGAGTACCTTATCTGGGGAGAGGGATGGGTGGGAATTCTGGCCTTATTTTTAGGAAGGTTATGCTGAACAACTTAACATGATATGATACCTTCACAGTGGAAAATTAAAAATTTCGTTATAATTTATATTGTCATGGGTTTTGTCCTTTGGGAATGAAATGCTGTAACTTTAGAGGTGTTCCAGTGGAGCAGTTTCAGGCAGAAAGTGAAGATTAAGTCTGCTTGTAGAAGAAATTAATGGATAAAGAACTTTCCTAAACTCCATGGATTCTGAATCTGCATGTACAAGAAATTAATGGTTTAAGAGCTTTTCTAGGCTCCATGGATTCTGTGTTAAATAAGAAAAAAAAAAGGCTTATTAGTTCTCTACATCTACAGCTAGTGTATGAAGAGCCAGATCTTAAGGTACCTACTCAGGCTTTCCTTTGACAAACTCTGAGGAGGAATTGTGGTTAGGAAAACAAACAAACAAACCCTCTCAGGATGGGACTCTTTACAATACTTTTCTCATTAGTCAGATCAAACTGCCAGAGGATGTATTTGCCTTACAAAGGGAAAAGGAAACATGGTTTTTCTAATAATCTTTTTCACAGAAGGTCCCCTTCATCTTTGACTTTCCCAATAGACCTCAGTCCCTTTCCTTGTATTACTTCCCAGTGGACCAGTAGTTCCACACTCCAGCAGTGTTGTGAATCAACAGCCAGGCTTCAGTGATGAGTTTGACATTCATTAATGCTAATTATTCATGCTCTGTGTGTTGTATGCTTTGCATGTGTTATGGACCCCAGATTGCTCCAGCTATTTTGTTTGATTGTCTGAGAGTGCTACCTACATGTTTTCTAAAATCCATTGCTTTGTATGCAAATTATCCTCTCCAGTGAAAGTAGGGAAGACATTGCCAAGCCATTTTGTAATGCCCCTGAATAAATGTCTGGAAGTGTGCTCCTTGTCATTCAGACTGGGACTGCTGCAAAAAGTGTTAAATTTAATAAATATTCCCATCTCCAAGTCCACGGCATGAGATGCGTGGGGTTTCAGGGTGATATCTTTTAGACAGGACTTTAAATCATGGTTCTTTTGGCTAAATTCCAAGATGGACCTTACATGGGAATAAGATAAAGGATGCAATACCAGACTTGACTCCTCCAGAAGAGATTTTCCTGCTGTTCTCTAAAGTGAAGAGCATTGATGTCTGATCCAATGGAGGGCAGCATTTTCTTCTTTTTTAAAAGGAAGAGTTTCTTTCAGTTCATCTGAAAAAGAAGTCTGATTGAGAGACTTTTCAACCTTTTTTTTTTTAATGTAAGTTGCTGTGACAGTTGTTGCTTGGGTTAGCAGAGAGCATGGTCAGCTTCCAATTACCAGTAGCTAATGGAGAAATGCGTTTTACTAAATCATTGCCTTGATATAGTGTCATTGATTTTAAATTATGGATGAAGCAATGAGTACTCTCATATGCTCACAGAGCAGTTCACAAAGGTGAGTTAAGCTAACACATGGTAGTGGTGGCATACTAGGAGTGCATCTGTTATCAGTTACTACAGACTAGTTTGGAAAGTCCAAGGGTAGTTCAGTTGCATTTCATTCAGCTAAATATACCTAATATTTATGTAAAGTTTCCGTAAGGTGGTTTTTTGTTTGTTTGTTTGTTTGGGTGGGTGGGGTTTTTTTTTGTTTCTGAGTAGGCTAGAAGGTGGAACTGAACAAATCTGTAAAGACTGTTTTGGTGGAGATGTTTGCTTAACTCTAGGAGTGCCTGAGTAATAAAACTCAGCACATACAGACCAATTCTAACACATACAGACCAAGGAATTCAGATCTCAGCATTTCTAGTTCTGCTTTTTCTTTTTGTTCACCCCTAATTTTAGCATTTTCATGCTGAGAATCTAATATCCACAGCACACATCCCTAATTTAAACCAGTTTTGTGTGATGAGGCTCAAGTAAGTGATGCAGTTATCATCTATGCGCACAGATGTGAAAAGTTATGCCTTGGGATAGATGAATAAATATTAGGAATTCAGGGTCTTCTGGTAGCTAAGCAATGAGCCAGTAAGAAGTTGTTACTCTAGTGATGGTAGGACATCATCATTTACTTGCTGTAGTGCACTGGTGTTGCTGAGTCATATGAGAAGCGTGGATTAATCAGAGGAGGTAATTTAGCAGAAATGCACACACTTTCTCTCTCTTTCTGTCTCAGTCTGTATATTGTGGCAAGATATCCAACAGTTCATTGTCTCTATATCCATACTCACTGTGAGAATGTCACAGTTGCACATAAATCATCACTGTTTGATCATATCAGATCACTATGTACAGGACTCCACTGTGGTGTATCTGCATCTCTGCAGATGGGCAGGGGAGATGCAATACTCAAATACTTGATCTCATAGTAAAACTTACCTCTGCATTTAATCTAGAGTGCAACAATTTGTGAGGTTCTTGCTTACAGCTGTGCCAACAGCCCTGCAAAGATGCTCATTCTTAATTTTTCAACTTTGAAATACTTCTGATTTCTGAAAAATGTATATTTTTAAATAACATTTTGCTAGAAATGCTACCTAGAAATATTACAATTTCTGTTAGAAATGGAAAAGTGTGCCAGCATAATTTACTGAAGTGTAGTCCTCCTTAACAAACACGACTCGAGCTTACTGGCAGCTCCTCAGGCCCTGCCCTGCAGTATTTCCTCAAGGAAACTGTGAAACCTCTTTAGTTTCACTATTGTTTATGCTGTGTACCTTTATCCTTAGCTGCAGATGGAGATTTCACTGTGTTCGATGCTGTACAAATAGAGAACAAAAAGGGGCTGCAATTAAGAGAAACTAAAAAGAGGTGGAAACGTGAGGAAACAGTGGGATAATGGCCATGTACCAGGCGGTATTTTCAGCACACTGACAATCTGACTGTGGTCAAAATTTTCTTGAGGGCTTCCAGGGGGAACTGGAGAAAGATAATTGGGCAGTATTGCTGATATGGTGCATCTTTAAGTCATCACCAAATCACTGGGGGAAACACAGCAGAAAGCTCGGGAATGTAACAATTAGGCATGCAAGCTTGCAGGGAAGTGTGATCAGAATGGAGCATCTCAGAAAGGCACAGGAAGGTGAGAGAGGAAGAGAACTGGGAAGCCTGAGCAAAGCGAGTGAGTTGATGTAGTAGAGAAGCAGCTGCTACTTGAAAACTACAAGGAGAGAGATGACGCGGTCAAAAAAATGAGCCAACAGAAATCATCGTTGCAGTAGTATTTTGAAAGAAATAAGAGAGACAAGATTGCATCTGTCAAGGCCAAGGAGAGGGATGTTGTAGTAATCAAGATGAGAATCAGATTTTCGGCTGTGTGGATGGATAAGAAAAGTCATGGCTTAGATATTTTATACAGCAAGAATGTACAAGAGACATAGGTAGTCTGCTTGTGCTGAACAAATTAACTTCTAATTTAAGGTACAGGTCATCTGTCTCAAGCAGGTGTTTATTAAAACAGTTGTCAAACTGTTCATTTGAGAGGAAGCGGGAAAAAGAGTGAAAAGACAGATGAAAGAGGTAAAGAATAAACTGTAAGAAGGTTTTTCAAAGCACTGCTTTCATGTGGCAGCACACTGCACCAGAGGCTGGCTGCATATAGCTGATTATAAGGTCAAAGTTGGTCATCTTCACTCTTTCAGTGCTTCTCAAATCAGCAGCCTTGGTACTGTAACCTTACATGAGTACTGTGCATCCACCCATG
>JAWWLV010000144.1:10681669-10694440 GCA_035041135.1 Platyrinchus mystaceus | reverse complement strand
GTTATTATACTTCACAGATAAAACCCATTAAATCCTAGCTGAGTGATTACTGTGTTCTGTTATCAGGGATCTTTCTCGTATGTTCCCCAACCAATCTTTTCTATGTAATCAATGTGAGTTCATGTGAAAGGTAGCTTGTAGCTCAGAGAACTTCCTTGGAATACTTCTCCACAAAATCTCATTGACACATTATATGGGGGAAGGATGCTGGCTGCTTCAAATAAGATGATGTTTTGATAGCTACTCCTTTTACTTAGTTGGGTGCTGAAAATAAGTCCTGAGCTCACAAAAGCTGCAGTTGTGAGGTTTTAGAAATATGAGGGAACAATGCTGAGACCTGGGGACCTTTTGGGTAGAGTGACTTTGCTACTTAGAAAAAAACCCAAAAAAAACACACCAAACCCAACACATTTATTACACAGGGGAGCAAGACTTACATTTGTTAATAAACCTGTTGCTTCTTCTAATCCTGAAGAGCAACAGATAATGGAAGAGGAGGAAGGAATACAAAGAGAGCTGCATGGTGAATAAATGGAGTAAAATAACTCTGTTGGTCTCTTCTTCCCACAGTTGTAGGGACAATCACAATATGTTAGTTTTTCTGTTGTTCATGGCAGTCAGGGAAAGCCATAACCCATATGATTGCATGTCAGGAAAGACTTCTCACTGTCCACAGAATGCTTCTTGGCTTTCAAAATTGACATGTGCTGCAATAACATGGTGTCCAGATTAAAGGTTTATAACTTTTTCTTTCTTTAAGATGCTCAAAAATCATCTAACATGCCATGCAAAGTTGTAGATGACATGATACCTCTTTTCTGTTAACACTACTTTGTTAAGATTTCACAATCCAAAGAGTCAGACAAGATCTTCTGCAACAATTAGAGAAATTAAAATTCTTTTCCTGTCAAATGTGTTACAGCAGAAAAATGTGCTGTTCTGAATTATGTTCAAGAATCTCAGGATCCTTTGCTTAAGTAGCTTATGGAAGAAAAAAAATTAAACATTCATTAGGTGAAATAATGTTTGTTTGGTTAATATAATCCACTGCTTCTTGAGTTGCACCTTAATTTCACCCATAGTTATGATGCTACTTGAGAGACTTAAGTAGCATTTAACTCATATGTTATCTCTGGGTCATTTTATACTTGGGCCTCCTATTCCAACAAAAATTTCAATAGGAATAGCAATTAAAAATGTACTTGAATTACAGCTTCCCTTTTGTGAAATTACTGCAACAGGTGTCTACATCAGGCAAAAGGATTTGCCATTTGTTGTTCATTATTGGAGAATTGTTCCCCTTTTACTTCAGGTTCAAAACTTTCCCAACCATATATTGTAAATAGGTGTTGTTTTATTGCCAGTTAAAATACTTGGTGTATATTAATATAGCCCGTTTATGTGCCTACAGAAATATAGTAGAAAAATGTGATTGTTTTTACTGACTATATAGGAAGGTCTGTGCATCAAAACATAGGTTGGACTGATGTTGAGCACTTTTGAAAAACCAGATGAAACGATGATGAGGTTCTTTCTTATGTCTGTAGCATTTGTTTCTTTTACCGGGAAGTGTCAAAGCAGGTTCAGGAGTCTCTCTTTCACTGCATGGCCTATGCTCTAAAAATACAGAATAATCAAAATAACTCCTTTCCTCTTTCTGACGTGACAGGTCAGCTCAAAGTCTGTTTCCAGACTATCTTACACTGAATGGCATTTAAGTTATTGAAAAAAAAATGTTTATGGTCAATATTGACTTGTGATTAAAAAAAAAAAAAAGGAAAAAAGAAATAAGGATTTAAAGAGGTGCATCAGTTGTTCTGTTTTGCTTTTCTGGTACTGACCACAGGACAGAGTAACACTGATATTCACAAAGCAGTGGTTTGGGTGTAGCTTTTCAGCAGATACTCACAACATCAATCTCTGCATTTGTTATGCCCATCTTCTTTTGGTGTCATGGCTGGAAACATGAAATGTTTTACAGGTACTGCAAGGTGCATTTTCAAGTTCTTAAGAGCTACTACATATAAAAAACCAAGAAATATCAGTGTTTCTGCATTCAGGGGGACATTGTCACAGCTGATAACCTTCTACAAATAGCAGTATTCCAGGTGAATTATTTTATTTATGTCTTGCTTTGTTTGACATGACACCAATAACGCCAATTATATAATAATACACTGATTTGTTTTATGACCTGTTTTGGGCAGGGGGAACACTTAAGACATACTATGCTTCCCCTTAAAAGTCTCTGTGTTTAAGCCTGCCTTGAAGTCAGTTAGTTCCAGTTAGTTTTGCTAGTTTTAGAAGGACCTCGTGAGGTCACCCAGTCTCTGCCATCTTTTGTGGCAAAGAAGTTTTGGGAGAGGAGTGACATCCTTTCTCCTTGAAGGTGCTCAATGTTCATTTGTGGACAGTAGTTCTGGGTCACATAGCAGTATGTGGAGTTATTTCTTCCTCTTCAGTTTTAATGCTTTAATTTATGTAGGCAACAGAATAAAAGGAGCTTGAAGACCATGTTGGTGAGTGGAGATGAATGAATGGATATATAGCAAACTGGGCATACAGCAAATTTCCTGAGGAATCAGTTCTTCTCCCCTTTCAGTTGTGTCACACTTGACCTAGGGGCAGTACTTGTGCCAGAAAACAGAGTACAACCTGAAGCTTCAGCATTAATTCCTTTGCTGTCAAGCTGTTCAAAGCAAGAGCAGCAGTTCTTTAGTCTGACTGTGATTCAGCATCAAATGAGATAAGTAGCTTCTACTTCTTTCTTCCCACCTCCATCCTGGCAGATAGGGAATAAGCCCAAGATTTTCCCCCCTCAGACTGTGCTCTGCCAGCCCCTTGGGTGCTCTTTTAAGCTCACCCCAAAGTCATGATCTAGCTGAGACTGTTTGTCCTTCTCTGGAGAACTGTTTGTTATTTTATATCTGAACAATACCAATAGTAGTTCGGGTTAATTTATCCCATTACTCATCTCTGTTCCCATTTAATGCTCAGTTGCTTTTCCCGTTTCAGCACTTATCAAATACTCACTTGCAATTGTTTAAAAAAACTTTCAGTTTTCTAGAAAATATCTGAATCCTATATTAGCAAAGTCTGAGTACAATTTTCTTCAGCATCTCATTTCCTTAACAATAGAAAACAGACTTTGTTTCAAAAAGAGAGGTGCCTACTATGACTTTGAGGGCTATAGCACAATACTGTAAATCAGAATTTACTTGAAATGGATCTAGCCATTGTTTTGTGTCTGTCAGGATTTTTAGGTTTTCAAGAAATGTAGAAAAATTCACCTACTTCTCCATGTTTTCCATTTCTAAAGATTATGACCTCTTTTGGTGCTTTAAAATTAAATTGAACTGTGTGGTTATTCTTTTTGGGAATACATTGTAAATTTTCAGCCCCCTGATATTTTGATTTAATATTTCAATGTACAAAGTATAAACCCATCTAACTGCTTTTCCAAACACACAGGCCAGCTGCCTGCATCCTGGATCTAATGTTGTCTATGACTTTCCTAATTATCTTCTGCATTCCCTACTGGGTAAGACATAATGATCATCAGCATGTTTTCATCAATTTTTGTTCTTCCTCACTGTGTTGCGTGGTTTTTTTTTTTTTCTTTCTCAGTATGATCTCTTTTGGAATGGATGTTTTACAAGATCCTAATCTTGCAATCACTTAACCAACTAGCTGCATTGTTCAAGACTCTAACTTGATTTTAACCTACCTCCAGAGACTAGTTTGGAAGATAAATAATGGTGTCTTGATTTCTTTCCACTAGTCACATAGCAGAATTATTCAGGAATTTAGCTCAAGGTGAAATTACACAAAACTGGAAAAGTTACAGATCAACATAAGTGGAGAGCTGTGTGCACTGATCTAACAGAATATTTAAAGTAATTATATTGAAGCTGATCGTATTATGGCTTGATATTACAAAGAACAGGGGGAGAATACGTCTCTTGTCAGCTGATGGTATTAGTAGGTTATGATGACTTCTGTTTTTTGTTGAACTAGATAAATTAGGTCTTCATTGCCAGGAAGCATCCAGAAAGTTCTTAAGTATAATTGTTGACCTTAAAAAAAGAAAATTAAAATCTACATTCTTGTAGATGAGCAAGGAGTGCAGAGATTTCTGCTAAAGTGTCTATCTGAGTGCCTGCTGAGGAGAAAAGCTGTTTAAACTATGGGATTTTCTTGATACAGAAGAATTGGGGTGGATTGGGAATGGAGAGGTTATCATTAGTTTGAGCAGAGTATCTTGGTTTGACAGCTTTTTTGTGCTCACTTGCCTGAAGAGAAACCTGCCTTAGACGGTACAAGGCAGAAGCAAAGCATCTGAGTGAAAAATATTTGCTTTATAGAAAATTTGTCTTAGGTCCTGTGGCTGTTTTCCTGCCCCTTCTTCTTCCAGAAACAAATGCATAAGCCTTTTTCTCTAGATTAGTTTGTTTGCCAGTTAGTAGTGCTTCAGTATCCCATAGCCTTGTACTGACTGGTGATCAGGGCACCAGAGAGAATGGCATGGAGAGCACGACAGCTAAAATGAAAGGAGTCCATTCTGATCACTAGGACACTGAAACACTTTGGCTTATTTTCTTTGAATAATATTCTTCCTCTTTCCTTTGAAACAGCATCAGGTAGGGTACAAAATTTGCCACCCACCCTGTTTATTAGACAAACAATTTTCTTATTCAAACAAACAGTGCCTACAAGAATGGTTTAAAATGTACGGAATATGCATTGCTTGAATTCATTTATTTTTAACCTTAACATTTACTCAGAATCAGACTGAATTTATTTAGGCTTATGTAAGTAACAGAAGAAAATTTTCGTCTTTACAAATGAAGTGTGATCAGTTGGTAACTTTACAGTTTGCTTTTGTTATTTTATTTGCCTGCCTGTGACTTTCACATGAGCAGCATGATTCTAAAATGCTTATTTGCAGATGTCACTTTAAATATTATTTTTCAAGAGTTTTTTTTCTCTTAGAAAACAGATGTCTGTAATTATCTTCTTTGACCTTGAGACTTATCAAAGTCAAATAGGTAATCAACCAATCAGACGGGCTATCATTATCAGAAGAAAAGTAATTATAATCTGAATATGTTTGAACATGATTATTACAAGACTTAAACAGTTACACTTCTGATTGGGGCAGAACTAAAGACATTATCACTTCATAATTCACATGATGTAACTTCACTTATCCTTGTAATTTAGGAATATGAAAAGCTTAATTTATTGAACAGTGTAGTTCTTAAAACTTGAAAAAAAAAAAGTGTTTAATATCCTCTTTAAATCCAGGAGGAGGATTCTCAAAATCTTTATACTGAAATTAAGGAAAGCTGTATTTAAAAACATGAGAAGTAAAACACAATAATAGAGCAAGCTCTAAAAGGGCTGAGGAGTACAGCACGTATTTGTGTATGAAAATGCACTTGGAACGAAATGTTGTATTACTCCAACAAATCTAAAAAAGCACTGGGAGTCTTCTTGGCTCTAGGCATTTAGATGATGTCTCTTGGGATCAGACACAAAGCTTGTGCACCTCTTTCAGTGCTTTTCTTCTCACACTTAGGGGAGTGGGAGGTAAAGAATCCTTTGCTGAGCACAGCTTGGAAGGCGCAGCAGTGGGGCTGTCCTTGGCTGAGGTCAGGGATGAGACGGCCATGCCACTCCTCAGGGGCTGCCAAGCTGTGGCCTTGGGAGCTGGAATTACACTGTTTTAGCCCCTGTAAATACAACTGTAGGGAAAGATGGAAGCAGATTCTGATTTCGTTCGTGGCAGTTCTGAAGATTTGCATGCAGATAGGGAAATTTGTTTTTTAAAACGGGAAATTGTGGGAACGTGAAAAAATGCAGTGAAGCAGAAAAAACTGTTGAAAATTGGAGGACGGAGACTAGAAGGGGAGAAGGCGAATTCTTAAATACACAGGGTTGCCCATGGTAGATGTTTTGATTGCTAGGGTAGGGTGCTTTTACCTGATCTGACAGGTGAAACTTGAGTTCAAAACTCGGAAGCTACTTTAAATCAGGAAGATTAGTTTTAAAAGAAAATTCCTGAAGAGATTGTACTTCCTGAAGTTTGTGTGGGTCTGAAGGACAATGCAATCATGTTCAGTTGCTGAATATTCCTGCCCTGCAAGAAATAACCATGAGTGTTAATTTCCCAAAGTGTGAGCTAGCAGAGCCAGGACCAGCTGACAGAAAATGCTCATCAGGGGATAGTCAAGATTCTGTTTAGAATATTTCAGCACTATGCTCTATGCTCAAATGAGGTGGAACGGGGCAGTCTGAGACTTTCTGCTTAGGAATTTGAATGCTTTTCCCCAAGATAGCAAAGACACAAGTTCTGTTATACTGGTTCTGTGCTAAATGGGTGTGCAGAGTAGGGGCTGGCTAATTAAGCAGTTTCAAAGAGGGCAGAAGCTTTCCAGACCCCTGGGGAAATCTGTCAGAATAATCTAACTGCACTCTTGGCCATTTCTTGGGTTTTGCACATGCTTGGGAAAAATTATCAGTATTAGATTCTCTGTGGACCATTTGAAAATCAAATAATTTTAAAAGATGAGGAAATAGATTCTTTCCCAGCAGGATATGGCCTGTGGCAATATGAATGGGTTTGGAATTTTTTGCCTGGGACATGCTTCAGAGCTTCAGAGATCTGTGAGGAGTCTTTTCACACCTAGAAGATGTCTTAGTGCTTACCACAGCTCTGAAGAGGAATCAATACCCTCACACATAATTTAGAATAACCTGAAGGCTACCAATCTTAATTAAAGCAAAAGAAATTGAAGTGGTTCTGTAAAGAGAGAAAATACTTTAGCCATAACCAGTGAGAAAAGAATTTGCTTGGAGGAAGAGGGAGTAGGGAGGCTGGAAATTCTGCAGAAGTATCTGGCTCCTCCCAAAACTCACTGGTCTGCAGACTTTTAAAGGTCCCCATTCCCATTACAGAAGGTTTATCTGTACGCTTACCCACATTTCAAAAGCACCGCATAGGATGGATGAAAAAGGGAAACCATTCCACAAGTCAACTGCATGATTGAGCATTTTTCAGCACTGAAAAGGGTGTTGGTGGCTTTTGCAGCTCAGTCATGTTTCAGAGTCCTTCTGATGCTGGACTGCACTATTAGAACTTTCTGTATGACATAGACACGATGATGTTGCTGGTTTAGCACAGGGGGAGATCTAAGCTCTCCATGGAGAAATGACTTGCACTGTCTGAAATTTACAGCAGTGATTAAACCTACAGGACTTTTCCACCAGTAGCTGTAGGAAAGAAAGTTTATAGGCAGGAGACGAAGTGCATCACTGTGATGGGGACTTTATATTCAGCAGTTCTCAGGATATGCTGTCATGTGAATGGAAAAATTAGTATTGTGATGCTGCTACTGCCTTTAAGTCCAGGCATGAACAAAATCAGGCTGCTGGTGTCTGTTGACAGTGTTGCAAGTGGTTTGTTGTCTTTCCATGCTGGAGAGCAGGGAAGTGGCTGTTCAGTGAAAAATGTGGCTGCCAACACGGCTGTCATTTTTCCTTCTTGCTTGTCAGAAGTGGAAATATCCCAGTCCCCTGGAAGGATTAGCCTGTATTGCAGTTAAAGGCTTCCATGATACTAGAATAATGTGTGACTCGCAATTTTAGTTTCTAGTAATGAACTGGAACACAATGTTCATATTCTAGTCCTGCCATTCTATATCAGGGATGAACTAGAAACACTCTTTCCTGATTTGCTAAAAGAAATTTGGGAGAGGAGGGAAAAAAAGCTCTAGAGTGACATAGACAAGATGGAAACCAATTTAGGTTTTTGTCATAAAAGCGCTCTGATAAAAACTGGGTCAATCATTCCTTAAGTCAGTTGTTGAATTGCTTAATTCTTGCTGGACTGTGTTATTCTCAGAGCTGACATTTGGGACCCAGATGGGGAGTGTGTCTGATGTCCCAACCAGTCACAGATGAAACTACGGGGCATGCAAAACCAGGTTTTCCTTGGGCTTTATGGAATTATTTCCTTTTATCAGTAAGAAAATGGAGACACTGGAAGCTGTTACCTGTGATAGCATGGTCTTCATGGAGAAGAGCTGTGGAAAACCCATCTCAGGAGATGGGAGATTTCCCTGCTGCTGCTGACTAATATAGGGTTAGAGAATTGAACTAGCGATATGAAAGACTATATTTCAGAAGCAGAAAGTGAGAAAACCAATGAAGTGTAGGTTATTTGAGAGGCAGGAGAGACAGCTCATTAAATCATGGGATTGATTAAAAGGCAGGCTGGGATTTCTGAACAACTGCTCTTTGTTTCTTGTACATTCAGTGAATCACAATTTTATACATATTTGTAGCAATGAAATCTTATCTTGCCAAAGAAATATTCAAAGAATATCATGTTCTTACAGTGGCCTTTTGAAGGGGTCAACATGCTGTGGTTTGGCCCAGGGTAAAGGGGCACCAGTGTGTTTTGAATATATGATACTACAGGCAGATGTTGAAATTCCTTGTATGGTCCATTCTCTAAACTACTTACATTACAGATGTCATGGTGTTAGCAAAGATGGAAAGGAAGCCCCACACAGCTACTCACTCAACCTCCACCTCTGTCCCCCCTTACCCTGGTGGAATGGGGAGGAGAATCGAAGTAAAACTTGTATGTTGAGATAAGAACAGCTTAATGCTTGAAAATAAAGTAAAATATGACAATAATGGTAAATAATGGTAACCTGTCCCAGCTGTGCTCCCTCCCACTGGTAGGATGTGAGACAAGGAGGGGGAAAAAAAAAAAGTCCTTGATTTAGGATAGACACAACTTAGCAAAAAACCAAAACATCTGTGTGTTATCAACACCATTCTCATTCCAAATCCAAAACACAGCACTGTAACAGCTATTGAGAAAAATTAACTCTACCTTAGCAAAAACCAGGACAACAGGTTATGCAAATGGAATAAAAAATTATATTTACATTGGATGCCTTTAGCTTCTCAGAAGTGAAAGAGAGGATTTAACAAATTTTATCTGCTTTCTATCCAACATTATTGACCTTTCTGTCATTTGCTGAAATTAATCATAATTTACTAAGTCTGGATGGATGGAAAAAAAAAAAGAGAGATGCTTTTTCGCCTTTCCTGCTAATTCTAGCATTGACTTGCCACTGTGTATGTCTACTTCGACTACTGCAGAATTCTTTACTCTGTCTTAAACAACCTCAGTATCTTTTCTAAGGAATCTGAACTCAATTAAGCAGCTTATCTACTCCTTCTTCGAAAATTCATCTGTTCTGCATCGCAGCTAATCCTGAAACTTGGCATGAAATTATGCACAATTTATTTTCCATTATCATGCTGTATTCTTCAGAAAGTATGACAGGAAGGTTAATGTTCACATAGAAGTGGTCACCTTTTCAAAGCACAAAAGATTTAGACTTGTGCCTCTACCTTTGGCTCAAGGAAGTCCCTGAGCTACAGTTTATGAACATGGCATGTATATAGTGCTACTCTTCCTATGCATAGTCTACTGGTTGCTGTTTGAGATACATTATACTGGGCTGGAGGGACTGTTTGGGAGCTTCTCTGTAGCTGTTCTAATGTATTTCATCAAAAAACCCCTGTATCCAAATTTGAACAGAAGCTAATTAACTTCATTGGATCCAAATGTTTGTAGCATTATAAGCACAGAGAGCATTTCTACAAGAGGGTTTCAGTTGAATCAAGATCAATACAGGTGTGTCCTGGATGAAAACCTACAGTCTTTCTTAAAATGTGGGCCCTGCTCTTTAAGTGTGCTTGTGTCATTACATCCTTGTGCTTCTAGACATCTTCATCTTACACTGATTGGACAGAGTATCTTCTCCTGTGAACAAGTCTGGGACAACAGGATTTGAACCTCTGTTTCATATTCTAATATCAATAGCCCTGTCTTTTGAATGATATTTACTGACAGCTCTTCAACTTAATGCAGATTAAGAACCTGTTTCAAGGAGGCTCTTGTTGCCCTGATAGCTTGTGTAGCTGACAAACAAAACAACCCCTTGCTTTGGAATAATCTTCAGCTTTGAGAATGATGAATATTTAGTAAATAGTTAGTATGAATAAATGCAACATTCCATTGTTCAAAATAAAAGTACTTTTTTCATAATAAAATATTAAGAAGTAAGACTAATTTATTGTTTAAATATTTTTTAAATCACTACATTGAGCATAGTGTTTCTATAGGCACTCATTTATGAGAACAATTTTATGTATGTGTCCACAGTCTGTCCACACACAACTATTTTAGAATAACACTATTATGAATGCAAAGTCAAGTATTCAAAATTAGGGAGTGTCATATTTAACACCTTATGTTTAATCCGTTTTTGATTTTCTCCTTTTTGTATTTTGCATTGTGACATACAATTTGAATATCATTGTATTCTGTTGGTTTGGGTTTGTTTTTTTTCCTGTTACTCGGTCTCAGTGTCTAGCATGGATGGTATCAAATGGAAATAAGTCTGTGCATCAAAAGAGAAGTCTGTAACCTGGAAGGTACAAGTAACAGTGACAATGGTGTAAGGGTTACAGTGACAGTCACACAGACTTTGCCCACTTCATAATGCCATCTCCTTTCTTTAGACATTCTGTAAAATTTTGGTTGCTCCCTT
The DNA here is from genome assembly GCA_035041135.1 of Platyrinchus mystaceus. Taxonomy (NCBI): domain Eukaryota; kingdom Metazoa; phylum Chordata; class Aves; order Passeriformes; family Tyrannidae; genus Platyrinchus; species Platyrinchus mystaceus. The sequence goes on along the minus strand of JAWWLV010000144.1, from coordinate 10,683,800 downwards.
CCCTTGCATCACTTCTTGGTCCTGGTACATCAGTCTGGCTCTAGCATCTCATCCCCCCTAAACTCAACTGCCCTCTGGTTTGCAGGTTAACTTTCTTCATCTGCTGCAGTTACCTCAATGAATCAGTTCCTTCTTCATCTTTAACTTCCCTCCTTGGTTCATGCTATCACACTACTTGTCAGGAGAGTTCATGTCTGTTCCCTTCCCTACTCCTGTTTTCAGATTGACTCTATCCCCAAACAAGGTCCTTTTTCAAAACTACAGTGGTTCTTGCCTTACTCCTGACCTCTCTGTAGCTGATTCAGGAAACTGTATTACCTAACTGAGAACCGACTGTCACAGATTTTCCCACTGAAGGGTTTTGAAGAAGGTTGAGACATTTCCCCAGGTACAGAACAGTGATGGCAGTGACACTGCTTCCACCTGAAATCTTAAAGTTGTGGAAAACAAAGGTTGAATATAATGTATAGTACTAACTACTGAGCAGCCCCACCAGTAATATATTTGATCATCTCTCCTCAATTTCTGCTTATCATTGTGATTTCATTTATTTTTTTAATAGCAAAAGCTACATATAATACATCTTGCAAAGGAGGCTTTTGATAAGCACAGGTGAGGGTTAAGGGTCTGACTTTCTTTGACCTCCTGTGTGGTATGAGCATTTGATTGGTGATCACATCTCTGCCAAACTTTTCCCTCCATCTTTAAATATACCAATATGAAGCAAAGTAGTGCAACTCCTATGTAAAACTATAGATATTAATATATTTTAAATATGCTTTTAAATATATTTTGTTATACTTGTCTTCACAGAATCATAGATTCATTTTGGTAGGAAAAGACCTCTAACATCATCAAGTCCAACTGTCCAGTCCACCACTAAACCATGTAGTGGAATGTAGCAGCAGTTTTGATATGAAGTCTTTTTTAATAATTTCTTAAAGTGGGCTGATTGCAATGAGTTTTGACTTAAGCTAGAAGGGAATTAGGTATTTTGTGCTTCTACAAATAACACCAAATGTAAGAGGTCTCTAGAGAGCTGGAGAACTTACAAAATATTAGTGATTTAATCATCTCAGCAGCTGATATGCTAGAAGGAAATTATTTTTCAAATTACTTTTCCAGGATTGTGTTCTTAAACATTTAAATGCAGATGCACACACAAGGAACAAGGTATGTGTTAATAATGCCAGTCACTTTAGTTACTGATACATTTATCTGAGAGCTTGGGGAAAATGTATGTCAGAACTGGACATGAAAATGCTGGTTTATGGTGCAAACAGCAGGAGTGAGCATTAAGTTTCTGCTGAGGATCAAGGAGGGCTTCCCAACATTTTTTCATAGGATTGCATTGAAGTGTAGCACAGCTGTATTTCCACATCCAGGACTCCCCATCTTGCTTTTCCCATGCAGAAATTTGGCTCTCAGAGTCTGGATTGGTTACTGAGAGGAATGGCTGCCAAGCCTGACAGGAGAGCAGGACACTGGCATGGCAAGAAGAGGCACAGCTTATATTGGATATTGTTGCAGAAAATCTGCAAAAAGGAAGTATTTGTAATAAGATGATTAGAAAGAACCATCTGAATTAGTCATATAAAAATTATTTTAATCTGGGATCAATGTTTTTAGTGGATCTGAACTGCAATTAACTCTCTGGACTGTACAGAATGCCATATTCACCTGAATTGCTTTTCTTTAAACTTATCAACAACAAAGAATGTTTTAAATTTCTAGTGAATGTAGTCCTGTTGTTGCATTTTGGAAGGGAAGTAATAATGAGGTACTTCAGCTCTTCTTTAGTTAGACAGGTCTTCTAAACATTCACTGTTATTGTTGGCTGTACGTGTTCCCTAATTATTTTGGGGAGGTAGATTTTTTCAGTAGATGTTTCAACACGCCTGAGTGAGCAGAAAGGATCAGTGTTTCTGTATTAGAAACACACACAATAAAAGAAACTTGTAATAGTATGAAATGTAATGGTTAGGGTTTGGGTTTTTTTAATATAGAGGTATTTCTCAACTTCAATGTTCTATCAAAATACATGTATCGTAAATTGTGTATTACTACTTCAGTTCAATTGATAAGGGAGCTGAGATACAGAAATATTTTTTTTTCTCCATTCAGTAAGCTA
>JAWWLV010000144.1:10665163-10681569 GCA_035041135.1 Platyrinchus mystaceus | reverse complement strand
AGAGAAAAAATTACTCCTTTCCTTTGAAAACTGTGACCATACTCCTCCTCAGTCTTCCTGTCTGGAGATAAAACAGTTGCAGCTCTTTTGATCTCTCATTGTAGGTCATGTTTTCTAACCCTATGATCACATGGCTGATGCCTTAATAATACTAAATAAAGCAGAAGGATTACTTCACCCGTCTCTCAGAGCAATTTGGTGTTGCACACCAAATATGATGTTTGCTTTCTCCCCCCCCCGAGTGACACTGCTGGTTCATTTTGCTTGTCCTGTGTTGGAGGCCTGTTTTTCTGCAGCAAGCCCACCCTACCCACGCAGCCTGGCCACTGTGTGCCCACCATGCAGTCGTCACAGCTGTGAGCAGGGGCTCTCCCCATCTTAGTTTTGCTTTGTGCCTCTCCGTCAGTGGGGAGGACTCACAAGACACCTGGCTTGCTGTTTAGAATCCAGCTGTCTCGTCCTTTCTAGACTGAATAAACAGAGGTAGCAGGAACTTAAACCAGAGAGGCCATCCAAGCCATTATTACTGCAGACATTGCCACAAAGTAACTACTTCTACAAATTCTTCAAATATAAGTTTTTTTCTTGCCTACACCGTGTTGACTGGAAGATCATTCCAGGATGTTAGCTAGCACCTGAGGGTGGTGCAAAATTTGATCTAGTTTGACTGTATTCAATTGTCCTCACAGCAGAACGTTCTCTGCGGTGTGGATCCCCCTGCAGAGCACAGCTCTGTCCCTTCTTTCTTTCGAAAGAAAGCCAAGGAGTTTCGATCACCTTCTGTGTGACAATTGCTGTCAGTGACAGGGTCAGCTTCGGCAGCATTCCATGTTTGACTCCTGTTTTCCTGGGTTCGGGCAGCTGCAAAAAAGACAGCAACCCCCCAAAAAAACAGAACAAAGAAAAGGACAACCTGCAGCCTCTGGCAGGTGATAAACAGATGTTGCATTTTACTTTATTTTCTGCTTCTCTTCATCATTTGCATTTCTCCTCTTAAAAATGTTTTGACGAAATTTTACTCAAACGACGGCTAATCTTTCTACTCATATGTGTTGTACCGTGTCCCGCCTTGCCGCACCGATTTCAGTGGGTTCTCTGGACCTGTGCCGTTCCCTGCACCTTCGTCCCGGTCCTTCCCCCCGGCGGCTCCACAGGCGCTTCCCTGGCCCGGCCGGGAGCGGTGCTGCCGCCGGCCCCTGGGTGGCGCGTCTGCAGCTCCACGGCGGCTCCCGGGCTTTGGGAAGCGGCTTTGGGAAGCGGCTTTGGGAAGCAGCGGCAGAGCCTTTGGGAGCCGGCGGGGCGGCGGGTCCGGCCCTCCCCCTGCAGCCCTGCAGGCACTCGCTCTCCGGTGCGAGAGATGCTCTGGAGGAGCCGCGCCCCGCTCCGGCAAGATCCACCCCTCAGCTTCCCTGCGGCTCCCGGCGGGTGTTCCCCGTGTTCCGTTTCCCTGCGTGCCCGGGTTAGGCGCTGTGCCGGCTGGTTAAAGGGCATTCCGGGCCGGGCAGGGAAGGGGGTGGTGGCTCCGTGGGCGGCGGGGCGGGATGCCCGCCGAGGGAACCCGGCGGCAGCGGCGCTCGGCCGGCCTGGGGGAGCCTTTCCAGGAGGAGCCTTTCCAGCGGCAGCACCGCAGTTCGGACCGCCGGGCTCGTCCCGCCCCGCCGTGCGCTCCCCGCGGCCGCTCCGAGCGCCGCCGGGTGGGAGCGGAGCGAGTCCCGGAGCCGCGTTGGAGCGGGTGTGGGTCCGGGACGGGCCTGATGCTGATGGGAGGGTGGGAAGGCTGGGGCGCCAGTGCTGCTGCCCCGTGCGTGGAATGGTGTGCTGGGGGCACGCCCGCCCCGCAGGAGTTGCCCCTTACTCAGTGAAAGCGCTGAGATAACCAAAAGAACGAGACTTAGGAGGGAGATCGGAACTAAGAAGTCACGGTTGAGCCAGACTTCCAGTGTCCCTGGTGTTACTTCAGTTCTCCGTTTATTTCTTAACAGTCTCGTTAGTCAGATCATCAGTTTTGGGAAGGGGGCTGCCACAGGGGTTGTGGTTACATCTACGTTAGGAAATAGTGGGATACAGTGGGAGTGGATCTGTGCAGTGAGTCTCGCTGGTGCCTATGCTGTATGCTTTTCAGGATGCTTTACTTTGTGGTAGCTCTGCTCTGAAGCGGTCCAGTAATGGCTGGAACATATCTTCCAGTTTAGCTTCGTTTGAAACTAATCCAGCTTCAGGCTGTTCCACGGTATGAACCAGCCGGGATGAAACAATCAGGAGAAATCTCTTCAAAAGCAAGCTCCTCACACAAACCGAAATGGCAATGCCGATGCATTCTGTGCACACTTTTTGTCATCCAGTTCTACAACGCTTAGTCGCTTTCAGTACCATTTATGTAATTCATCTCTTCCACGAAGTTTAGTGGGACTGCTGGCCCAGTCCTTGCTAATCACCTGTGATCAACTGTGATAGAACAAGAGCTTTCGGAGAACAGCGTGTGTGTGTCTTTGTGGATTGCAGAATGCAGACAGCTGCAGATCTTTCCAAACCTGACATCAAGACCAGTTCACGGTTATTTTAAGTGAAAAGAGTAAGATTTTCAGAGGACTCTGTGTAAAATATTCCCCCCCTCCTTTTTTTTTCTCTTTATCCTTCAGCAACAGCTCAAAAAAAAGCAAGTGAGAAAGGTGTAAGCCTGCCTTTGAAAGTTCACAGAATCTCAGATCTATCACTCTTCCTCATGCTGAGCAACATTATAACAGTACCTACAGGATCCACTTCAATTAAACAGTATCTGTATAATTTCCATTCAAAATTTGGAAATTTCCGTGCTAGTACCCAGGCTGAACCCATCTGATCCCTGCTGTAAGTGCAAACACAATGACTGTTCCCATTTTTATTGTTTTCTTCTCATCATAATGTTTCAAATAAAAGTAACTTAAAACCTCAAAAACTTAAAAAAAATTCTGAAGAGCATTTGCATTCTGTGTTTGGGTGAAGAGATAAGTTCTTCTACAACATTTGCTTTCACCAGGGGGTGCTTACAGTTGGATGCTGGATTTTTGTGTTTAAAACCAGAACTGGCCAGTGGAATTACCACTGAATCACAGAAAGCAGAGATGGAAAAGCCCAGTTATATCATCTAACCTTTCGCCTTCCTGTTGAAGGATTATTGTGTACCAAATACTTCAGTGCTTTTTCCAGTGGAGCTTTAAAAGTCTCCAGGGATATGCCATGTGCCTCTTCCTTCAGGCAAATATTCCGTAACTTTCTGTACTTTACCATTAGAAATCTTTTCCTGAGATTTGACCTAAATTTCTCCTTTCTTAAGTACATTCCATTTGCTGAAGATTTATTACCTTGAGCCATTCTAAGTAATTCCAGTCACTCTTCGGTATTCACATCTCTAACATGCTTGTTATTTCCTAATGCTTTGTCCCTTAATCAGAGCAGCTATCCCTGCCTAGCCTGTGTCTTTGCAGTCTTATACCACTTCTACTTCAGGCTGTAGGCATTTTTGCAATATTTGTTGCACTTCCACCTTAAGTTAATTTTCTTGAGATTGCCTTTTATGAGAGTGAATTCTTCGTGGTTAACATGCGTGAAACTGCAACTTTTCTCTGAAGGAAACTTGTAAAAATGCTGTCATTATGGTTATTCTTTTTCAAAGATGTACAGATAGAAATTAAAGATCGTCTCTTAATTACCAGGCACTGGCACAGGTTGCCCAGGAAGGTTGCAGAAGCTCTGTCCTTGGAGATGGTCAAAACTCAACACACCTGTGAGCCACTGGCTTGGAGCAGAGAGTTTGGAGTCGATAATCTCCAGACATATCTCCTAACCTCAACTATTCTGTGATTCAATTGGAAAAGGACAAATCTGGCACTAACAGCAGTAATTACATGACAATGTCCTTTGAGTCTGCACACTCAATTCTTAGTGCTTTAAAACGTTAGATGGACTGAGCCCAAACTTTTTTATTGGTCTATTAAGTTTGTTCATAGTTAGAAGCCTAAGAAATTTCCTTTAGCAAATCCTATAGCTAAGTCACCGGGAACCACAAATTACCTAAAATGAGAAAGTCAGCTGAGCTTGCTCTTGCTCAGTGTTTAGGATGAACAGTCAAGGTTAGAATTTTGAGGGGTATGTCCGTCCTTGAAGGACAGAAATTTGCATTAATCTTAAGGAATACTAATAAGGAATTAAGTTTCAGAAGGTTATCAGAAATTGAAAAGGCAGAACAAAGAAGTACCCACTCCAGCTGCATGTGCCTATACAGCCTCTTCTGCTACTTCACCACTTTTTTTTTGTCCCCAAGTCTCACACAGCTCAGGACACCAGTTTACCATGAGCTTTGATGACTGTCAGCGAGACTTTCGCATTTTAAAAGGTAAGAATCCTGCAGTACAGGTGAAGCCCACAGGATCCAGCACAAACCACTCAAAGAGAGCCTTAATCTCCGTTTGCTGTCACGGTGGGATGCACAGCTCCACCGCAGAGTGTGCAGTGTGGGCTGTCAGTCAGGGAGAGAGCAGAGTGCCAGCCAGTTGGCCCCACAGCTTCACAGCAGTGGGTCATTGGTGCAGCAGCAAGGGCCAGGGAAGGAGGCTTTCTTCCCTTTAAACAGATGGATTTCGGTGAAACAGAGAAGCAGGAGGGAGGCTGAAATACCCAGTCCTTTTAGTATCTCTGGAAGCAAAGTGGAGTGTTGCTCTCTTCTTAACTCTTACTGCCCGAGTGCAGGAATCTCCTCGTGGGTGTTCACACAGCAAAGCCTGGGGGTTACCAGATCCTGGGGGCTCCCAAAGCCTGGGGGTTATGTCTGGGCAGGAAGGTGCTGCTCGCCCTGTTCTCAGCAGCCCTTAGCAGCTGGTTGTAATTACACACTGCAGCTTGGGAGGAAGTTGCTGTCTGGGGGGAGTGTGCAGTGCTTGGCTGCAGAGCTGCTGCTTTTAAGGGTACAGTGGAGATGGGGAGGGAAAAAAACAGTGGCACAGGGTGAAGGGGAGGGTGAAAGCTTAATTATCCCCCACTTGAACTAGCTGCCTTGTTAAATCATTGCATAGTTCTGAAAGTCCCTTGATAGATGTACATCCTAAATGAAGTCAAATGAGGGAAAGACCGTATTCAGATGCCAGGAACCCCTGCCACAAAGGAATAAAACTTTGGAAACAAAAAAACCTCTAAAACTATCTGGAAAACTATTTATTATTAATTTGACTACTCTCTACCAAAAAAAATAAGCTTATTTATGTCTTTTGGGAAGAAAAATTACATTGAGATGACATATTGCAATGACTATTTTTGGTCTTACCATTTAAAATTATAGAGTCATAATTAGAGCAGTGTAAAATGCAGCTATTTTGATTCTCACTGGGATTGACACAGACATTTGCTTTGGTTTCAATCATTGGATTCAACCCTCCACTCAATGCTGATTCTGCTTTGACTGCAGAGGATTCCTTATTTTTTGATTTTTAAACAACAAAACCAATTTGTAGTTGAGAGTTTTTGCTGACTCTTGACCTTAAGCTATGTATTGTTTTAACATCACCTAGTAATTGCCTCAAGATTGCCAAAAGAATTGCAAAAATTTCTGTGAAGGTGGCTTATAGTGCCAGTTCTGCAACGAAACCCAAAATGAGGCAAATTTTGTCTGGCACCGGACTTTGTAACAAAAGCTTTGGTTATAAATCTCAGGAAAAGAACATTTGTAGTGGAAGTGACCAGTGAATCCTAAATATCAACAGAACATATTGCTGTGAAATGTGTATACCTAGAGGGGGAAAAATTGATCCCACTCTTGATAGAAAAGCAGCAGCAGCTTACTCAGAGCTATTCTCAGATGTCAGAGTCAGTCATCAACTCCCTGGTCTGTGGTTGCATCTTTCTAAGTTTTGATCCCTTCAGGCAACTATTTTTAACAGATGAAGCAGCCAAGGTGCTTGGAGAAAAGGTGTGGTGTGCCAGATTAGATTTAGGTGTACAGCAGAACTGTGACTTGGGTTGGGGTTTTTTAATTATTCCTTTCATTCTGTTTCTCAGATGTAGGCCCTTCTTGGGGCCATCCAGATGAGTTATCTCACATCACAAAGTGTCTGATTAATTAGGCGTTGCCTAATGACATTAGCAGTTCTTTGAAACAATGTCTGTGCTGTGGGTGGATCCTTACATGTAGCTAGGCAGGTACAGCTAGCTTGAGTCTGGGAGACAACTCAAGATTACTGTGGCTGCTTTACCACCAGAAGATATTAAAACTGGACAGGCTTTGGACAGGCTTCTCAGATGCACTTGCCTGTTTGAAAGCTGAACAGGTCTCTTGTTGAGAAAGGTGTAGAGTCATGAGTTGAACATTTAGAGGTCTGTGATGGGTAGGTAGATTTAACCAAACTAGTGCCTAACTATTATGCTATTTATTGCTTCTTTCTTTCTCTCCCTCTTACAATAGATATTTAAGAAAGAGTACTATGTACTGCTGATGGACCAAACTCTACTTTAATTTACTTGGTTCAAATATACGTCTTTCTATTTAAAAAGTAAGTATGAATAACTTCACAGCTTTCAATAGAATTACTCCAGAGAATTCCAACTCCAAAGACAGTTATGTCTCCAGATGTTTCTTAAGGTTGTCCTTGATCCTGTCTCCTACTTACCCAGACCAAGAACTTGTTGCTATTCTCATCTCATTGTGCATTAGGTTTCTGTGGAAAACCGTCTGTAGAGAGAGAAGACTAATATCAATATGAAGACAAGATTTGGTCAAGACCTAGGAAAACTCTTGGACTTTATATATTGTCAGGTTACCTGTACAAATGGGGGGGAAACAGAGATCTGTATCTCATAAATCTGTGTTTACATAGGTAAATGAGTAAATAGATAGCCTTGTTGTTGGAGGCAGAGAACTGTATGTTCACAGCTTATTCTATGGCAGGAGCATAAGTGTGCCTTAGGTACTTACCTCAGACATGTAGTGTTATAGACAATTTGACCCAGAGACATCGTCTGCTGTGGAGTTTTTGCCATGAAAAAATTATTATATTTAATAACATCTCCCAGATGGTCAAAAATGCAAAGGTATATTTATTAGCTGATACATTGCTCAGAAAAAATACCTGACATTACAAAAGCTCTTTGGCACCCAAGAGCTTAAAAAGCAGATGGATTTTTTTCCCACCTTAAAGATAGAATGGCCATGGGCTGAAACTTCTAGTAGAACACATTCTTAAGATCAGCTTTTAAACCTGTAGAAATGGGGAGTTACTGTAAATGGAACCAGTGGCAGTTTTTTAAATATAGGAATAGTATAGATCCTGACAGAGGTTTATAGTGTCTGGAGATGAGTTATTGTTTCTTTGCATTAGGCATTAATGTAATAATTCTAAGATACAGGAGAAATTCTAGTCTTAATGGTGGGAGTAAGTAATGCTGAGGAAATGGTCTGAATTTATTTTATGTAATACTTCTTTTAATACCAATGTCTGTTAAAGACATCTGCTGAAAGTCTGTAACACTGATTTAATAGTGAGAAAAATTAACAAAGTTCTTTAGCAATTCTGTCTTCAGTTTAATATTATGGACTGTTAAAAGAGGGTTTATGTGTGCTACATTATTAACTGAAATTCTGCTCAAGCTGAAATCAGGCTGAGAAAACTTGCTTTTTTTTCAGCTCATGCTAGGTTTTTGAAACAAGTATTTAAAGTTATACAAGAGAATGAATGTATTTTTACTTTCTTTAGGATTTTTAAAGGCAATCGGGGCAGGCAGAGAAATATTTCTAAACACCTATTCTCTCACTTACAGTATGCGACCTCTCTAGCAATGTTAAAGTGCAACAAAAAATTACCAGCTTCCTACACTAAGTCATTACTACAGAAAGAAAACCCACCTCCAAAGTGACTGAATTACAGTTTGTAATAAAACAGCCAATACTTTACACTGGCTTTGTCAGGGCTGAAAGATATGTCTTTAGTTATGAGAGAGACTGGGGGCAGACGGAGGTGGGAATGGAATCCCAAAGATCACGGTCTGGAAGAAAGCTTCCTTACAGGAATTAAATAGTGAGTTTAAAGTAATAAACTTTTTGCTTAACTATGGTTGACACTGTGGAGGGGTTTTTTCAAAATGTAAATTATAAAGATTAAAATAAAGTAATAAAGCACATTGTATTTTTATCACTTAAATTTTGAGAGGCCTCATGTTTTCCATGCCTGTAGCCTTGATGATTCTTTAGGCAGTTCTGCCAGTGATAAAAGGAATAACTCACCGCTGTCAGGGAACTTGGCTGTTTCATCACTGACATGAGAGGCCAGCATAACTCCATGGTGATTGCTGTCTAAATGACTTATGTAGTTTCTTCATATACTTTTTGATTGAAGAGTGATAACTCAGGCAATGAGTTACTTGGTATCAGCCTTGGAGACAATCTGTTTTCTTTTTATAAATCCTACAGCACCTTTCAGCCACCCATTCCTAAATAAGACTATGGTGTATTAGGTTCTAATGTGCCAGCTGAATTTAGTCAAAGGATGGTTAAATTAGATTTTGCTGCCGTTATTTTTCTCTATTTTCATTTGTTTGGTTGGTTTTTTTGTGGGGTTTGGGGTTTGGTTGGTTGGTTGTTGTTTTTTTTTGTAGAATTGTACTTCCCAAAGTGAAGCACTGACAAAACAAGAAGTGGGCTAAAAGACTGCCTTCATTTTGCATCACAGGAGTGTGACAGGGCATTTCCTTTCTGGTGGTAGTGGCAGGACCACATTGCCAAAGAACCCAGAGAGGACAAAATACACTAACACCAGCCTAACTCTAAAGTCTTTGACACACCCAAGAGGAAGGAAGAAATAATTAAAAATTTTCTACAACTGAAAAATTTTCTACAACATATCATAGCTTGGAATGTCTTTATTAGTGATTTAAACATCACTGTGCAAGGAGGGAGGTTGTTGTACAGTAAATGTGGTATACAACAGGTAGAATTATGTTGCGAAACCAACAGGATTTCATGCAAGGTTTTGGATGGAAACAGAAGCAATTTCCTTGCTGAGTAGCAAAAATTGTTAGATTTGCTAGAGTTTTATTTGGAGGATTCCCCAAATAAATAACAGGATATTTTAATAACTGGATAACTGAGGAGTGTTCAACATAATCTGAAGCGTTGCAGACACAATGGGTGCTTTGGACATCCCCTTAATGTCTGTTACTCTTTTTATTAAAGTAAACCAGTTAAATCTTACAGAAAGAGTTGATCTTATATTTATATTAAACCGATCAACCTCGCGTTTCTCTCTTTTTTTCACCTTGGCTCTTTATTTTTAGACAGAGCAGTGAGTGAAAGGTATAGGTGAGTTTTGCAGCATTTACACCACAGAAATGCACAGGGTTCCAGTCAGAATCCGTGTCCTTTGGAGGCAGATGTTGTTTAAACAAATGTTAAAGTTGTGGTTCCTTCTTGAAAGTGTATATGAGAACATCTGCAGCAGGCATATGTCTTGATTTGTGTCACAGGATGAAAGATACCATCTTTCACCCCTTCCATTTAAACCTTGAAATGACAGTGCATTTTTGTATGGTTGCTGTCGAAGAATTCTAGCTATGCAAAGTTTAGTATTTGTCAAAGAAAATATACATAAGGAGAAAAAGCAAATCACAGAGAAGTTGTATGTATAGCCTGAGTCAAAAGACTGTTCGCTGTCCTTACTGAGGTAGTTCAGTGATTGTCACCTGGGTTCATTTTGTATGGGATGGTTGTGTCAGTCACCCAAAGCAACAGACCGCAGGATTATGACAGGTGAGGGATTGCCATTCTTCACATCTCTCTTATTTTTATCCTTTCCTAATTTTTTCTCTTTCGTGTGTATTTTTAGGTTTACATTTTTGTTTCTATATTGTTCAGGGTGTGCTGCATCGTGAAAAAGAAGGACTCCCAGTCTTCGTCACTGTCACACAGACTGTTAACTTTTTGGTTCTAAGCAGCACCCTGGAATTGCAGGAGGCAGGTGAGGCAGGGCTGCTGGCCTTTGCAAAATGCAGGGTGTGCTTGAGACACAGAACTGCCTGCTGTACTCAAGTGGGCAGTGCTGAGAGCTCATCTGGTGCATAAGAAGACATGCTGCATTTTGAAGGGTGAAGTTCAGGAGTAGCCCATCGGTGTGAAACCATCCTACTCACAGAACCGTTTCCGCGACTGCTCCATTGATGCCGTGATGCATCAGTAGATGCTTAAAGTAGATCCTGCCTCCTATTCCATTTTTCATTCTGTCCACGCAAGGGTTGCACGAAGGCCCAGCCTTTCAGATCTGAATTTGCTTTCTGTGATTCTGACATTCAGATTCATTGATGTTTGATTTTTCAACCTGACAGAACCTCGCTTTTATTTTCTAATTCATATTCACTTTTTCTCCACAGCAAAATCTGTCAGTCATGGGAAATTACATCAATGATTCTGTGGAGCCTAAACCAAGATTGCTGAACTCATTTTCATGCATGGCTGACTGCAGAATTGAACCTTGTGCTCCAGAAGTGAAAGGTTAGTGATTTTAGATAATTTTAAAACGATCATATAGGAGTTGATACAGCTACTGTCAGTCTACCCTAATCCTGTTCTTTGTTGACTCTGCCTTTGCGAAGGCACTGCTTTCTGTCAGTGATTAAGGTGAGAGATTGGTCTCAATGATGCTGATTCAGCACAGCAAAGAATCTGTACATTAGCAAGGACTGTGAGAGAATTTTAAATATAGGTAGAGTACCACACTTCTATTGTTACTGTGTCTTGGAGGTGAAACTCTAGTGTGGTTACTGGACCAGGCAATGTGGGAGAGGTGACAGCTCTCTTTCTGAGTCATCATAAGACAGAAAAATGGGGAAACTGTGTATCCAGTTTTTGGCTTCTCAGTCTCACTGCTATAAAATTATGATGTGCAAATAAATAGGTCTATAGAGCTAGTATACATTCTACTGGACTCTTCACTTAGTAACAAAATGACATGGACAGCTGAATAATAATTAGCTCTGCCAAGTCAGTCTCTTTGCTCTTTATGGAATGATACTCTATAATCTTGAGGTCTCTTGTTTTTTTTCCTATCTGCACAAAGTTAGATGCTTTCATAAATACAATACACAACTTGATTAATTTTGGTGGATCATAAGATGTCCTTATGCACATAAAGGTACCTAATCTGTACAGCAACTGAATGGTGTGACACTGCCATACAAATTGAAGAATGAAGGAAACCCCACCAACAAAAATTACATCTAGTGTGTGAGAATACTGAAAGGGATGATAAATATTACCAACTGGGTAGTGTACAATTCAGCTTTGTCTTCTTAATGGAATTGAAGTCTGCTCTAACTCATAACTAACAATGGCTGATAGCAGTTAATTCAGAGAAAAAAAGGCATCAAGCTTCTGGTGCCATTTTAGCTGAGGCAGCACGTGTTTCCTTTGGCAGAGAGGAAACACAAATTCAAAAAAACTCCACCAAACCTGTAATGAAAAGGTTACTACCTTCCTATATTCTGTCATTTGCTGGTCTTGGCAAGACAAATTGGTTGGTTTGTGAAGAAAGTAAGTCTACCCCCAAAGTTAAACTGTGATCAGTGCACTGACTAGAACTTAAAATACCAATATGCAGTTATTGTGAAAAAAATGGTGGAGACCCTGGATCAGTGTAGACCAATATGCAAAATTATTATGCTGACAGATTATCTCCCTCTGAGTAGGACTTGTAAAACTAAGACACTTTTTTATTGGGTTCTGGATGACAAACCTAGGTTATTAAGAGAAATGGTAGTCAGACAGCTGAAGTGGAAAATGAATGACTGCACATCGTATAGGAAAAGAATTAGGCAAAACCCCAAATCTATACATATAGGTATCGATGCTATACCATGGAAAAGTTAAAAATTATATTGTTTATTTCCTATTTTATGGGGTACTGTTTATAGATTATGTACTTCTGCAAAGATGGTGCTTTAGTCTTGGTCTGCAGTGCTGGATTTCTCTAGAATATGTCCCACATGAATCAAGGGAACACTGATGAGCTCAAAGCCCCAACAACACGGGCATTGTGTCTGCATTATCTTATTCAATCAGAAAGCCTTGTTGAGCTATCAAATGCAAAACATGCTTAAGAGACTATCAAGTTACCCTAAAGTATCTGTTGCATGAAAGTCACGCTATGTTAATTGATACAACACAAATATTTGTTATATGCAAACAAAAGAGGGGCTGAAAATATGGATGTAAACACCTTATCTGGGCAAGTTTGCCACGTAAAATCAACTATAATTACAATAGCAATTTGAAAGAAGCGATTTGAAATGCCCCCAATTGTTTACAAAGTTAGTGGGTCCTGGTAAATAAAGGAGATGCCAATATAGGTAGCAGAGTGAAATGAAGACTCGCAGGTACTGTCTTTTGTCACTTCATCGTTCCGTGGCTTATAATTGCTCTGCAAAGAGGAATAATGATGCTCAGGAAGGTTTTAGAGCCACAAGCAGTAAATGCTAATTATTATCAGTGGATATTTCAGGCAAACCCAGAAATGAGAGCAGATACAAATGAACCCTCAATTATGTCTGGCTATATCCAGGAAAACCAGAAGTCCTTTCACAATTGCTTGTCTGTTTGCCAGCCACATCTGCCATACATTGCAATTTGCACAATTATATATAATGAATACATATATTTATACATACACGCATACGAATGCATGTATATCCATATATGCACATATATCTTGCTGAACATTAAGACTGCTCTTTAAGAATGACATAACACCCTTGGATTCCATATCTCTTTGGGGAGCAATAGAGGTCAAAATGAACCTCACTGATGTGTTCATTTCAACATGGGGAACTATGTAAAAATGAGAAAGTCTACCAAGAATAGACAAAGAATGGCACCCAGGACAATTAAATCCATAAAGGCAGTATGAAGACTACAGGAGGCAGGAAGTAGAGTGCCAATGCACATGATTTACTGAACATTCCTGAGAAAACAGAACTAAGTGGTCATGGCCAAACAGCAAAGAGAAATAAAGAAGGTGTTTTTCCAAAAGCTAAAGACATATCCTATGAACAAAAAAATAAATCAAAAGTATCATAAACATTGACAAATGTTGATATAATTAAAAGTAAATGTAATTACTATTATAATTGTTATAAGTCTGAGACCTAACTAGCAAGAATCAAAAATTATTCAGTATTCTTCTTCCAACACATTAGGAGGGGAAAAATATTGTCACTGAGTCCGAATATGACAGGACTATAAAATGAACCTTCAGGGAGGACAAAGTCAGGGAGAGAAGTTGAACCATTTGCACATTTTGTTCACTGTGGAAGATGGGATTCCATGACCCTGGCTGAACACTAAGTGCTCATCAAAGCTGCTCTATTATGCCCCACCTCATCTGGACAAGGGAGAGAAAATATAAGGAAAGGCTCATGAGCTGGGATAAGGACAGGAAGAGATTACAAACCAATTACCATCATAGGCAAAACAGACTTGACTTGGGGAGAAATTAATTTGAGTTATTGCCGATGAAATCAGAGTAGGGTAATGAGAAATAAAAACTAAATCTTATAAACACCTTCTCCCCACCCTTCCCTTCTTCCTGGGCTTAATTTAGCTTGTGAATTCTCTACCTCCTCCCTGCTCCAGCAGCACAAGAGAATGGGGAATAGGGTTTGTGGTCAGTTTGTCATACATCTCTGCTGCTGTTTCCTCCTCAGGGGTAGGACTCCTCACACACAGTCTTCTCCTGCTCCAGCATGGGGTCCCTCCCACGGGAGACAGTTCTCCATGAACTTCTCCAGTGTTAGTCCTTCAGTTGCAGTTCTTCATGAACTGCTCCAGAGTGGGTCCCTTTCCACAGGGTGCAGTCCTTCAGGAACAGGCTGCTCCAGCATTGATCCACCACAGGATCACAAGTCCTGCCAGCAAACCTGCTCCAGCGAGAGCTCCTCTCTCCTCAGGGTCCCAGGTCCTGCCAGGAGCCTGCTCCAGCACGAGCTTCTCATGGAGTCACAGCATCCTTCAGTCATCCACCTGCTCTGGTGTGGGGTCCTCCACAGGCTGCAGGTGGATCTCTGCTCCCGTATGGACCTCCATGGGCTGCAGAGGCACAGCTGCCTCACCACGGGCTGCAGGAGAATCTCTGCTCTGGCACCTGGAGCACCTCCTCCTCCGTCTGCACTGACCTGGGTGTCTGCAGGGTTGTTTCTCTCACATATTTTCACCCTCTCTGTGGCTGCAGTTTTGCAGGGGTTTTTGTTTCCCCTTCTTAGATACGTGACCCCCATTGCTGATGGGCTCGGCCTTGGCCGCCGGTGGGTCCATCCCGGGTCCGGCTGGGCACTGGCTCTGTCAGACACAGAGAAAGCTTCTGGCAACTTCTCCTAGATGCCACCTCTGTAGCCCCCCACCCTTCTACCAAAACCTTTCCATGCAAATCCAACACAGAAGAAATCAGGGAAACTGTCCTTCCCCAGCCCTTTGTGGGTATTCAAGGAACTTGGCAGAGAACATCTCTGAAATATCTGGAAGGGGTAATGGTAAAAAAGGCAGATGAATGCAGGTGAGTCTCCAGGATCTAAAGGATTTACCCATTCTAAGAGAACTCAGGGATGAAATAGCAGCATGTAACCTGTCTCTTCACTATTCCTCAGCACATGAAGATCAGAAGGTGTCAAACATGATGTCAGTCATTAAGAAAATTCCAAGGATATCCAGCAACTTAAAATTGAGATCTGCTCAAGGTGAACGGCTAGATGCTGTAAGAATTACTATCATCTACCTCAGTAAATATTATCTAATCAGTGAAAATTAATAAAGCTCTCAGAGTTCTTCGAAGGAGTCAGTGATTTATAAATGAGGATCATCTGATATAGTCAACTTGGATTTTCAGAAGATTTCTGACAGAACTTTTAAAGTGTTTTAGGAAAACCAAGCAACACAAGAATGTCTCATGCTGGCATAAGAAGGAAGGCACTGAAGTGGATGAGAATGTGATTTAAAAGATGGGAACATAACGTAAACCATCATTGGATGAAAGAAAACGATTGGTTCTTGCATAGGAGGGAGAACACAAGCAAAATTCCATATGGAATTTGGACCTACACTATTCATTATATTCTTAAATGACCTGGAGAGGGGAAGTTATCAGTGAGGTGACAAAGCTTTGCTAGGTTTTGCAAGGTAGTAAGGATGAGGGAGACCGCATAGCTCGCAGAAAGATTGACTGTACAAAAAAACCAACAGGTAATTTTTAGTGTAAATAATTGTAGAATGGTATATTTGGGGAAGAATAATCCTATTTTCACATCTTAGATAATTTCTAAGCTGGCTCAAAGATCTTCAGGAACAAGACAGTTCCATGAAAATATCACGTAGTTAAAGAAAAAAAAAAAAAGCTAGGAATGATTAAGAAGCAAATAGAAAAAAACCAAACAGGATCATTACACTTACTGTTCAAGGCCATATGCTACTGTAAAAATCCAGGGTTCTGGTTCATTTATCTAGGACAGGATATACCAGAAATGAAATTATTCAGAGATGACAAAGATGGTCAGAGGTATACTGTGAATTCCACTACAACATGCAAGGTAATCCATCCATGGAATATCCAAGAATCTTATTTGGAAAAAGATAAAACATAGTGGGAAGGTAAGAAGAGGTCTGCAGAACTGAGAGGTCTGCAGAAAAGTGGAGTGGGATTGACTTTTTTTTTCCTGTCTCTTGTAATACAAGCATAAAGGGTATAGGAAGAAGTTAGTAAGACCTTCATTCAGAACAAACCAGAGGAACAACTCTTCAGACAATCTATAAGGACCTGTGGTTGTGCTCCTCAAATGACTTTCTGGATCAAGGAGTTTATAAAGCAGCAAGGAGAGACTGGAGAAACCTTGGAAGAGATGCGGTAGAGTCCACTAACTAGATAAATCACATCACCTGGCCTGAAAATGTTTGAAGGCTGGGAGGCTGTGCTTACTCTATTCTGAATTTCCTGAGTGCCCACTCCAATGGTTAATGTGGGAGATGGACCTATGGTCTGAACCGACTCAGAAGTCCATGGCACCTTGTCCTTGCACACCAAAGGCAGAATTAAATAAATGAAGATATTAGCAGCTTACCTATATTTATAGATTTCAAGTTCCCTAAATAAGCATAATGTAATGAAAATTTAGGATCAGAAGAAACTCTAAGAAGTCACTTAATCCATCGCTTTGTTCCGTGGCAAAATCAATTACAGTCCTTAGTGACAAATTTGTCCAACCTGTTCCTGAAGCTTTCAGTGATGGAGATCCAAGGGCCTCCATAAATAATCTATTTAAAGCCTCACTATTCATAGTATGAGAAGGATTTTTTTCCTTGTCTAATTGGAATCTAATCAGCTGTTGTTTGCTGTAAACCATCAGTTAGCTGCAAG
>JAWWLV010000144.1:10642534-10652952 GCA_035041135.1 Platyrinchus mystaceus | reverse complement strand
GAGTTGAATTATTAAAATGCTGTAGCAGCCTGGTTTTCAAAGGAACTATTGGAAAAATTTGCAGTCCATCCAAAACTCTGCTGCTCATCTTCAGACTGGTTCCAGGAAATATCAACACGTCATTTCAGTTCTTTAGCTCTTTGTGAGCTAATCTGCTTTCTTGTTTCCTCCTTTCAGTGCAAGAGTCTTCTGATTCTGTATCCATGCTATTGTGTGGAGTTCAAAGATTCTGTGTGTATACACATACATTATATTTAGAATAAATAATAAATAATGCATATTTAGTATATAGTAGCCAAATGTATAATAAATATTGCAAGTTATATCACCTCTGTTTCTTATCTCGTGACTGTTGTTTTTACTGAGCATTTTTTGTCCAGTGCAACACTACATGTGTAATTACCACATTGACCTTCTAATGGACATTTGTTTGCACCTGAGCTTTCTTATGAAGTATAAAAGGGCTGGAGCTGCTTCTTCCTGTTTAAAAGCCCTTCAGGACTTTATTTAGCATCATTATATGTTTGATAGCTACTGTCACGGTGACCGTTTCTAAACCTAAAACCAGTCCTCAGGAAATTGAGTTTTAAAACACCATAAGCATAAAATGTTATTTAGATCAGAGAAATAAGTGACAGAGGTCAAATGATGTCTTAGATCATCTTTTCTGCTCCCCTGCCAAAGCATACTATGCCAGTCCAGAATTAGTTTAAAGTTACAGAAAACACAGCTGGAAAAAACGGTATTTTCCAGTACTGCCCTTCACCCATTCTGGGCTAATGCACTGCCTCCTGGAAGTTAATGATCACATTGCCCTTCTACCTGAGGGAAGGGAGATGGGTAGGCCACTCCTTTCAGCTTTCACTTTGCAAGAACAGAATGACATATCCAGAATTATAAAAATCTAGTTATATGACTTCCTTGTTGGCAAATATTCCACCACAGAAAAGCAGTTCCTCCCTCCCTCTCAGTCTCTCCTTTTTGCCCTTTTTGTTGAAAAAGGTATCCAGAGTGAAAAGTGTATCATCTTCATTTGTCTTAGTGATTCATGGATAATGTCTGTAATGAAATTGAGTGCTGAAGAATGCTGACAGGCTTGTGAGTAGTTTTTTAAAGTTTACACCTGCTGTATTTAATATGTACTTGTGCGTATGTTCATAAACTGTGCACATTTATTGTGTTCTTTCTCATGTAATATTGCTATTTAACTTATTTTATAGGTGCTTAGGAGTTCATCAGTTACACTATAGTGTATATAGTTTATTTCTCTGCCATTGCAAAAATGAAAAATAAAGCTAATTTTTTAGATGTTTTATTTTCCACAAGAGGTCAAATACTGTAGCCCTTACTCACGCCTGATGACTAAGTAGGATTAAGCATCTCTTTAGTTAATAAGCTATGTCTGATCTTGCTCACACTGAGGTAAAGTCAGTTGTAAATGCAAAACTGGGATGATACCAGAATTAAATCCCAGGCCAGCAATGCTCCTTCTCTTTCATAAGCATCATAGAAGGAGTAATTGTGTAACCCTTTTTAATTTTCCTCTTCCTATAAGGGTGGATCTCTGTGTCCTTCTTACTCCACAGCCTCTCCCATTTTTCTTCTCCTTTTCATACCAACTCACGCTTGATGCTCCTGTGTGATTACTGTCCTTTAGGACAAGGAGTTTTTGTGCTGACCTCCTTTTGCAGCTAGTCAGCACAATAGGTTTCAGTTTAGCAAACTGAAAGGAATGAATAGAGTCTTCACTTCAAGCACTGCTAGCCTCTGATGACCTTTATATGCTCTGATAGAAAGTGTGTCCCTTTAAAAGATAGTGGGTTGGGTTATTATGAACTGTAGCTGGAGCAGGGCAAGTTGTGTTTTGACATAAGGTAGCCAGTCACAGTGAAATCTAAGGTTCACATTGACCAAATAGCATCTGTTTGCTTCACTGAAGTGAAGTTCTAGGCAGTGTCAAGTTCAGGAAGAACAACTTTGGCTGGGACACATCCAAAAATCATTCTGCTAATGCAGAGCCAAAAATATTAATATATGATTGGGTTAGGACAATTGGTTGCATTTAGATTAACCTCAATTTACAGTAACTTGACCTAAAGCTTAAGGCTGCACAAGTGGCTCCAGCTGGTGTAAACCTGAGCTGCACCACTGAGGAAGTCTTGTTTTTCATGTTCCTGTCAGGGGCCAGGTTTTCTGCCTGCCTTTGCTAAGGGTGGCCCTTGCTCATGTACCCCCACTGTCAGCTGGTTCTCCAAGCAGGCAGGAAGGGCAGACACATTACTTCCTTTTCTTCTGAGTTAGTTTTTAGCTGGATCAGATCCATCATTTGTTTGACTGTCCCTCCCGTGGGCAGCGCAGTCTTACAACATCTTAATCCTCTTGTGAAACTTCACCCTTATCCCAGGATAAACATCTGGGACCTCTTAGTTCAAACATGCTCACCTGGTAGCCTACGCTGAACCTCAGCTAAGTTACACATGGTGTACATGATTCTGTTGCTGAGCACAGACACTGAGACAGGGAAGGTGTGTGTAGCAAAGGATACAGAGTTCATTTTTACTTAAACACCTGTGTGTATATGACATTTGGTTGCATATGTATAATTCATGTGAGATGTGCTTGGATTAGCAGAGGTTTAAGGACAGGTCTGACAGCTAGTAACTGCTGACTGGAATCCTTCAAGTGTGTTGTTTTGTGAATTGAAATGTGAGGTACAATGTCTGACTGAAGTTATGGACCTTTAATCAGTTTTCCAGTCTGGGATCTCACAGGTTGTTCAGATAAGCAATGTACTTGTACATTCAGTAGGAATTTGGGAGCCTTAAGAGTTTGCAATATTTATTTTCCTAGTTTGTCTGAGCTGGTGAATCACAAAATCATATAACTTTGATTGCTCTTTTGCTTCCCCCTCACACACTTTTGTTTCACAATGTTTGTAGCTCAAAAGTCACCACCAAAGGCTCCTGTTTGCTTTTTGAATACTTGAAAACCAGTTTCGTAGGGATTAAGAGAAAAAGTCTTTTTAAACTTGCAGTAGTTAATAAGATTGCAGCTGCTGAAATTCTGTGCTTACAGGAAGGGGTTGAACTGCCTTCTTTCAAGACTTCCCTCTTTCATATTGATTTTGTTTGCCACCACATACCGTTAAAATTGGCGAGGAGATAAGAACGCTTTAGTCTTCAGTTGACCTGAGAGAAGAGAGAAATGTGTCCACCCCCCATAGGAACTTTGCATTTTGTGTATGTTTGTGAAGCTGCTGAAGCTAATGCTGCAGTGCTGCTGGTAGCACAGATGATCTATTGCTGCTTGCTTGCTGTCAGTTCTGCACAACCACAGCATACACAGAGTAGGAAGGAGGTTTGAATTTATGACTTTCAGAATAGCTAAGCTAATAAACAGAAAGATCACAAGCTCAAGGATTTTCTTTTTTTTTTTTTTTTTTCTTTTCTAGCTTTTTATCACTTTCTGTAGGGTTTTCATATAAGGCTCTAGAGTGTTCTATAAGTTCTCAGCTCTCTTCAACTGAAGCCTGGTGGAGTTGTGTTTTCACTGATGGAAGGTGGGGCTGCTGGGCTGTGCCTCTTCCCCTCCTCCCTTCTTCACTCTTCAGTCTCCTCCCCACATTACTCTCACTATGCACCATACAGGAGCATTTCAGGTTTAATAAAACAATTCAACTTCATTTTCCTCTGCTCTTCAGATTCAGAGGAGCAGCTGTTCAGAGCAGTAGTGAAGGTGTAGCTTTTCTGCATCATCTTCATGATGCTTTTGAAAATTTCAGGACAGTTCAGAAAGTCCTTGGATATAGAGTACCTGGGAAAAGAGCAGAGAACTGGTCCTTAACCTTCCTCTGGTCCTGGGCAGTGTCACAATAAGAAGCCAATATGCCTAGGTATGTGTGTTTGTATAAACCAGTACATGTACTTATACACTAGTTTTTAAACTGCTCTCCAAGATAAAGTGAAAGAATTCATTATCAGTTTTGATGGTGAAAGGGGATGTAATAGTCCAAGAAGTTTGAGAACCACTGATACACTCCCATTTTCTTTATTTTCCTCCTTTTTCTTTTTCCTTTAGCTCATATCTAATCTCCCATGATATTTTGGCACTTCTGCATTGTGTTTAATCTACAGGAGGAAGGGAGGTGTCTATGGCAAACGAGATCCTAGAACAGTTCTGGAAAGTGTGGGAGTTTTTTAATAATTTAAGATAATTCCTTACATCGAGGGGAATAGACCAGCACTTTACCAAAAGAGAAACTCTTCCACTTCCTACAGCTTCTGTGTTGTGCAGAGTTTTGTGTTTCAGACTCTAGTATTCGCAAAAATGACTTTAAATATGATTGCCTTAGCTGGAACCAGTTGCCTTTAGACTGCTAAAGGGATTGTTCTATTTCAGCTGTGATCTTTGCTGCTGTTCCTCTTTGTCTCTGAAGCTGGTGGCTGTTGTTCTGATTTCTCTGGATTGCATTCCAGTGCGTAACTGAGGCAGTATAGGGAAAACTGCTACTGACGTTAAATAACAGATTTTTAATGATGTTTTTGGTAAGCAGTATTGCCACTCATTAGACATGTTTTTTAGTTGTCATTGAAGCAGGTAATGGAGCTTTGAAGGCTTTAGTGGAATCATGCAGAAGATTGTAAGCTTCTGTAACTGAATGGTGGCCACACTGTTTGAGCTCCAAACTAGCTGAGGTGTTCTGGCATGGCTGGATATGAAGTAATGGTTCAAAATAATGCTGCACATCTCTGGGCTGAGCTTGCAGTCTTTGCATTCTAGTAAAAGCAGAGATACCATGCTGAGGTTGCAGTGCTATCTTTTTTTTTTTTTTTTCTTTTCTTCTAATTGGTGCCAGGTAGTTTGCAGACTGAAAGATTTAAAGGCTGGATTGCTGCAGTTCTGAAAATTCACCTGAGAGTATTTGGCTTTGTATTTTTTTTCACCCCATGGGGTTTGACTGGGGCTTATTTTTTCTAAACCATTTTAATATATATTCTACATCATGAAAAACAATTAACCCCCCCCAATTTATTTTCTCTCCTCCATTTCATTTGCAATAAAACAAACCAAAAACCTTTATGGTCACCCTAAGGTTTACTACTCTTCTCAGTAACATTTTTTTTGTGGAAAATGCCAGCAGTGAGAAGAGATAATGGAGAATTGTGCATATAGATCAGAAAAAAACCCAAAATTAATTTTGACTAGTGGCATTGAAAGTTTCACCTTTTCCTCACCTATCACTGTGGTAAAGTGTATGGCAGTCTCATTACAGCCAGGGAGGGGTTCTGAGAAGTTGGCATACACTGTATTTCTTTATAGTTGCTATAGATATTTTAATACAAGAAACAGTAATTTGTGGTTTAAATTTTTGGTCAGAATAGAAAGCATCTTGAAAAAGTGATACCTCAGGAATGGCAGTTTTGTCTCTTATTCTCCTTTTACTTATTTCATGCTGTTTAAATCTGTTGGTACGAACACATTACATTTACCTGTCTTTTAAGTTTATCCAAACAAAATATCTGCATTTTCATGGCACACCGCGTACAATACAAAACCTTTATTGTGCAGGTTCTGAAAAACATTGCTGTCTCTGTAAAACCTACTAGTTAACTACTTTATTGTCTCTTCACCTGTTACTGCCTTGGGGTTAATTAGATGAAGCAGCTGAGGCGAGTTAAGGGTTTGTCGCCATTAAATGGGGTGGTTTCCATGCTGCAGTCCTAGACCTACACTCATGCCTATGAATCTGTGGAGGAAAATTAACTGCCCAGGAGGAAAACAGCGTTTATTTCTTGGTGTAAGATGAAGGTACGTGGTGTGGTACTAGGGAAGTGGGACTAGAGGAAAGGAGAGGCAGAAGGACCCACGTAGTTTGCTTTAAACTGCAGTAGCTCTTATAATCAAGGTGATCAACGATTCAAAATATCTCCTGGAATTTTGCATGTGCTGTCCTTTGCAACTCTGCAAAGACAGCAGTTTTACTCACAGGATTTATGCATGTCGATACAGCTATCCATTTCCATGGACAAACCAGTTCTGGATGTCAGGAAATGTTTCTTTGCAGTCAGGTATTGGATCATGCTGCCCAGGGAAGTGTTGGAGTCAGCATCCCTTGAGGTATTTAAAAGGTGTGGAGATATGGTACTGGACATGGTTTAGGACGTGGTTTAGTGGTGGATTTGGCAGTTCTGGGTCAACACTTGGACTCGATGACCCTAAGGATCTTTTCTACCTAGATGATTGTGTGTCAGCAAAGTTGTGAAAGAAGCTCTGCCCTCCCCTATGCCCTTGTCCTCTGGTGGTTCTCTGCTCAGCTGCCAGTTGAAAGCCTGGTAGTTGTGGTGCATTGCTGTAGTGAATTTGGGAGTAAAAAACTTAGGCAGTTTATGGAACACCAGACAGAGCATTATTGGAAGTGTCTTCAGGAATAGTGATATAGTTACTCTTAAGGGTGAGGTGATGATCCAAAGTATAAAGAATGCTGAGAAATTTTCACCCCAATACAGTCCAAAGAAGACACCATACTGGCCACAGTGTGGACTCCTGTCAGGTAGACGACCACTGTCCTTCCTGTGAGAAAACAAACAAATGTTTCTTTTGTTTGCTAATTTCCTTCTGAAAATTGATAAACTTTTTTGTGTCTCTCGTGATAAAAGAGGGAAGACTGTGGTTTTGCTTGATCTCTACAGTATGGTAATTGCATTTCTTTTTTTCAGGCTACTCAATGTGTTTATGCTTATTTTAATTCCACGTAGAACAGTAAATCAGGTTAAATAATTAGCAAAGGCCCATGTAAATAGTTATCACTATTCATGGATTGTGATGCCTTGAGTTGCATATGGGACTTGAGGTGACATTCAAATGAGGGGCTGTGTCCAAGACAGACACTTGCAGTAGTCTTATTTTCCTTCTATCTGAATCCATGTCTGGGCAATGTGATGATAATTGTTATTCAAATAATCCAGGGGGGAAAAAAATCATAGATGGAGCAGCTTCTGTCAACTTTGCTTTGTAATATGAGAATTAGTAAAGATGATGCAAGTTATTAAATTTTACTTTGAATGCTGATTAGCATAGGTGATTTAATTATTTTTAAAATACCTTCAATATCTTTAAAATATGTTAGTGATGGGGAGGGTCAGTGGGATTTTCTTGTTTTTTGGTTTGTTTGGGATTTTTTGTTGGTTTTTTAATTTCTCTTTTGTTTGGGAATTTTTTGTTGTGTTTTTTCTCCTCTTTCAGGTGTTTTATTTCAGAATCATCTCACTTGTTGGAATCCAACCTGTTAGCACAACAAGCAGATAACAGTATTAGCAATATTGGTATTTCTAATGCAGTGAGTTTCATATGTCAAGTTTCACTAGTGGAGAAGACATTGTTTCTGGTTTAGAAGTTATTTACTTCCCAAATCTGTGACTTATCTCTTGCAGATGTGAACACAGGGTGAATATCTCTCATAAAGTCACATAAAGAGTTTATCAGAACAGATTTGGACTGGATAGCTTGTCCATAAATATAATGGCAGGAACAAATTGTACTGATTGTCTCAAATAACAGTAGAATTAGTAACAAATTCTAACCAAAGTACTTCACCTCATACTTTTTCTCCACTTGTACAGTATGCCTTTTTTTTTCTTCTTCTTTTGTAAGGTAAGAGGAGCTTTTCTGAGCTCTTCATCTATTAACTCAGACATTTGCAAATACAGGAATATAATTGATAACCAAGGCCAGTAAGGGAAAAACAATGATTGAGTTCTATACATAGGGCTCTGTAAGGAATGTAGCATAAACAGACTCATAAAATGCTTTGTGTAATTCAGAGCTGCTTTTTGTTTACAAATATATGGTTCTTACATGTTTTAAGATTCAGTATTTAAGCTAAGGCTCAGATGTCTTTCCTGTTGTGAAGGGAGGAAACTAAACGCCTACAGTTGTATAAAACTTCTATCAATGCAATAGCAAACATAATATTTTTTTAAACTAGACAAGATCCATATTAACTTTATAATACATATTGACAGATTTTTTTTTTGCAAGAATTCACTTTGGGTGGGTTATTTTTCTTGCCTTTTGCCCTTGGTTTGATTGGTTGGGGGGTTTGTGGGGTGGGTTGCTTTTTGATATTCTTGGAGGTCTTTTGGTTGGCTGGTTTTGTGGTTTGGAAGGAGAAATAAGATGGTGCTGCTTTAGAAATGCAGAGACCTGAGGAAGCAGATGGAAGGACAGGAAGAAATTGTGGGTCAGGAGGTGGATGGAACCCAGCCTGGGGTAGACAGAGTAAAAGCAAAGCAGACATCAGCTGTAACAGAAGGGCAGAAATATGTAAGAGGGTGTTGGATTTGTTGAATCAGGCTGGAGAGTAGAACTTTGGCTGTGTACTTGGGCCTCATGAAGTGAGAGCATAGGTACTCAGCTTTTGCTACCTTGGGCAGCCCAGAGCTTGGTGCTGGGGTGTTTAATAGGGCCATACTTGTGGTTAGCTGCAAATATCAGGCAAATGAGTTGGTTTAGAGTTTTGGTTTCCAGACATTATGTCCATCAAAGCGTTATAGTGTGTTATGCCAGCTGATTTTCTGCACTATTGTTAAGCTAGGTGGTAACCTTTGTTTGTATATTTTGTTGAGATTTGAGGAATTCTGAACACTTGCTAGTGACACAGATAATGAATATATATGGCAGTCATTCAGCAAATGTGAGCCCCTGGACAGCAGACTTGCTTTTCTTATTTACCTGTTGCTTATTCCTTGCAAGTCGCCAACAGACTGCAGCAGTTCATGTGAAAACCATTGCCCAGGTGACCCTCTTACACATTAGTAATGGACACATGTGTGTATTGTAAGTCCTTTATGTCCAAATCCTATTTACACGTTTCTAAAGTTGGTTAAGTAAGTGGCGTGGGGTTTTTTCTCCTGGAGGATTAGTTTTGGTTTGCTGAAACAAGATACATTTCAATACTCTTTTCCCCCTCTATGGATAATTCATTGCTAATACAAACCTGTTCACAAAAAGGGATTGCTGTGGCATTTCTCAAACCAGTGGAATAAGTAGAAAGTATTTTAGGTGGTTTAGGCGCAGTGGTTTAGTGGCTGGCTGTGTTCCTGTTTTCTGATGGATAGAGAGAGAAATGCTGAGGAGTGCACTGCAGGTCCTGGGTTACTAAACAGCTCTGAGAGATTCCCTTTCCCTTGGGTGGTAGTGTCTCGTATTTTTGGAAGGGAGGGAATAAGCTGCTGCCCTTGAGGTCAAACTGAACCACCAAACAGCTGGGTTTTTGGAAGATTTACAGAAAGGGTAGTGCAATAAGCCATAGTTGTGTCCTCTTGTTGGCTGAGCAGTCCTATCTGTGCATTAGTGTATGAAGTGGGTAGTTGGCACTTTAGGTTGTTGGGGTGATTTGCATACTCCGCAGCAGGTGATCTTGAATCTTAATTTAAGATTAATGCAGAGTTTCACCAGACCTACTTGGTCCATTACTGTCTCAGGCAAAAAAAAAATTTAGTTTTTCTGTAAGAATGTCTTAAGAACTCTTCAGAGTGCTTTGTAATGGGATTGGTATGATCCAGAAGTCTGCCTTTTGCAGGCTTAAATTGTTTGTGAAGTTGGCAAAACTAAGTTTTATCTGCAATATTTCATGTTTCAGTCGTAACACTGAGATGGCAGCATTCCTCAATTAGTTATCACTCTTGATACTGAAATTTCCATAAGGGTCTTTATGTCACAGAGTTGCCCTCTGATTTGAGGGGATTGGCAGAAGGACATATGTCACATTTTCAGCACAATGTTTTACCTGTCCAAGAAGTATCTATACTTAGCTTAGGTAATTTGACTTGCCTTCATCATAAGTTTGACCTTGAGACAGAGATGAATACAGACAATTAGTGTTGTGAGAGCACAGGAAAATCCAACCAGTTTCACATCTAGTATGTAGACTCCCTCATGAAAGAGACCCGTTCTTCTGGATTGTAGAACTGAATGGAAGGTCTCATGTATTTTGGTAATATTAAGTAATAGTGTGCTTATTTCCCTCTCTTGTTATTCACAGCTGTGTTTTTGTGTTGCTTCTGTTCCTTTTGTTGTTCTGTAAATATCAATATACATCAATCTCTTATTCTTTGTTATGCTGTGAAGAGATTGTTTGTATAATGAGGTATTAAAGGCTCATTTAACTTCATTGAGTTTATCTTTGAGACACAGAGCACGTAAGAAAAGAAGCAAAGGGAAAGATATCTGTAGAGACAGAAGTTGAACCTTATTGGTGATATTTAGAGCAAATTTGGGGGTATATCTTAGAAAGTTACTGCTGACAGGCAGAACCTAATACTTGTATAAAGAACTGTACTAATTCTTGTAATTAACTGAGTTTTGGCAAACCACATGGGGAAAAAAAGAAACTCCAGAAATCCCCAACTCATTGCTTA
>JAWWLV010000144.1:10616852-10642469 GCA_035041135.1 Platyrinchus mystaceus | reverse complement strand
ATTCTTGTAATTAACTGAGTTTTGGCAAACCACATGGGGAAAAAAAGAAACTCCAGAAATCCCCAACTCATTGCTTAAATTTGAGCCATTTATATAGATGATTTTATTCATAACTTTTTTTCTCTCACATATCAGCACTTCCTGGTCCTGTTTTCCAATATCCCCTATACATAGGTTTTCTTTCTAAACTCTAGAATTTAGAGATCCAGAGCTGTCATTTCTTACAGTTAAGAAAAACAATTTGTGTATGGGAAATTTTTGGAAGTTCTCTGCATCTCTGCCAGAAATATCCCCTCTCCACCACCACCACCTATCCCTGAAAGCCAGGGATTTACAAGTTATAAGCTATTGAAAACTAATACAGACATTAAGAGCCATGTGTCAAATGCCAGATATTTTTACAGGTTTAAGAGATAGTAGTTTCAAATGGTGGTTGATGTGTGTTGCCTGGGCTGTGACTGAAAAGAAGAAGGTAAACGGTTTATGAGTGCAAAACAGACCTTTTCTTTTTTTAATTTTTTTTTTTTTTTTGCAGTGACAGGGGCCTGTGTCAGTCCTTTAAGGGGAAGAGACACAATCTTCATAATTCTCAGTGTTTGAGACTGTTATTTTTCTGAATGGTATAACTGCCGTAAAAAGCACATAAATACTGTATTTCTAATTCCTCAGAGTAAACCTTACTACATTTCATATATATATGTGTGTGTGTATTTAAGTGCAGTCACTGTATGATTGGTTTAGTTCAGCATAGATGATGTCCACTCATGGTTCAGTTTTTATTAAGAAGTCATACTTGCACAAGTTCTCTATAGTAACAAATATGTCACGTTGCTCTGAGGATACCGTTTGTTGTAGCAAGGATGTTGCATTAGTTTTTTAAATATCAGGGAAGATCCATACAGCTACCCTTTGCAGTTCAGTAGCCTCATGCTGAAATTGCTCATAAGACAGTGTAATTCTTATAGAGAGAACCTTGCAATGAGTAATGGATTTATTTATGGTGAATGTGTGTTTTGACAACTGGGACCATACTTTTAATTTCCGTTTGTAAGGTGGAAGTTTGAAGGATTGGAGGGCTCTGACACTTCAAGAAAATTATGTGATTGGAAAAAGTCTTCATTTCCTCCAAAATCATTTTTCTGCAAAGGCCTTTCATCCTGGCACAGTTAAGTTAGTTTAATTCCTCCAAGGGAAGTGTGTATGTGGGTAAAAACCCACAACAAAACTCTCTCTGTTTCTGCAGCAGGGTTTTACTGGCTGCTTCAATTCCATACCTGCTGTTACTGGCATATGGATTTATCTCAATAATGGCTCAGTCACATGCAGGAGAAGAAGTTTCAGAACTAGGCCATATTCAAAATTTTGTTTAGTGTTGGCTTTATTCTTTCTGGGTTAAACTTCTGTGAAGTGTAGACCATTGCTTTTGTGAAAATTGTATTGCAATCTAGACATTTCATTGAGCAGAATGTGTGGGAATGGAGAAGTGGCAATATCTTTCCCAGCAGTGGTATATGAAGCTATTTTCATTTGGTGTGATGTCAGGAGAAATATATTCCGACCCACACAGTAATGAAGGCTGCAGGTTTACTTGCAAACAACTAAAAAAATATGCATCTTGAATTTTAGTAGCAAATAGCCACTGACTTGGAAGGGCTAATTCCAAGCAGCCCAGGGACCCTGATGGGCAAAAGTAGCAGCATTTACATTTCAGTGCCTGTTCTCAAGGTGATGCTGCCTCTAAATTTTTGGAGTAGTAACACCTATCTGCATTAGTCCAACAAATGAGGAAGCACTGGGAAAACGGCATTCCTCTGCCTCTTCGTGCCACACCAGCATGAGGTAAAAAGAAATAAGGCCACGCTGCTGACTTATTCCCTGTTGTCCTGTCGGATCCATCCGAGTGCCCTGGTTTGCTGGTCAAGCTAGAGAAAGATATTGTGGAGAGGCAGAATCCCCCTGGTCCCTGATCATTATGTGCTAAGCTCTAGGTTGATCCACTTAGTTGTGTGATTTCAGGGTTTTGCTGTTGTTGGTTTGTTTTGTTTTTTTTCTGGAGAACAAACAAGCATCAAAAAGTGGCTTTCTTCCATATTTAATATCAAAAGCACTGGTTTAATGCTTTCATATGAGCAAATGCATTGGGTACCTTATGGAATTAAGCAAAATGATTATAAATGCTGAAATAAACTCTATTTTTAAGATACAAGTTAAGGGAAGTACTTAAATGTACCTAAATCTCTCAAGAAGTGTAAGATATTATAAGCTGTGCAATATCTGGAGCCCATTGCCGCAATTAAAGAAGGAAAAAAAAATTGCTGGCATTACTCCTGTGTGCAGGGGGAAACCCCAGGTAATAAGCTCTGAGCTCACAAGCTATCCCTGGGACAAAAATAGCCAGCTGTCGAGGCTCTGGCTTTGAGGAGGCTTAGGAGGGAGGAGATGTGTACTCGCTGTTAGTCACTGTGTGATGTGCTGGCCAGCAGCACAAGCAAATGACAGGGCTTATGTTAAGGGAAGTAATTTTAATTTGAAGGAAGGTTTTGTATCACTCCTTTGTTGTTCTACAGCTTGGATGTTTATTTAATCCCTTCTTGCTGCTGGAAAGTGAGTTGGACAAGAGAAAGGGTAGGAACTTTTCTTAAAGCTGAAGGAAATGAAGAATAGCCGAGAGGTCGTTCTGGCGGGGAGTGCCATGAAGCTGCAGGAGTGTTCACAGCCATGAAGATGCCTGTTCTGATGGCCACTGGGCAGATGTACTCAGTTTTAGCCTTGGACCTCTTCCCTTCATGCCCAGTCAGTGCCACTGATGCAGTTGTGTGAGGGGAACTACGGCAAGGGGAGTTCAGCTGCTGCCCAGTGTGGTGTGTAGGGGAACAGAGGCTCTGTCCCACAGCAGGGTGTGGAGTGGAGCTCCAAGTGGCCCCACAAAGCCTGCAGGCACCCAGATCCAGGCACCTCCCGTCTTTACATTGTGCTAAAAGTGTGATGGTTTTGATTGGAACTGCCTTGCTTTTGAAAGTGTGTTTCTTATAGAGTCTTTCGAAGATGATCGGCAATGCTTAACTTTTTTGATTCGGCGTTAGTTGTTGACAGTTGTCCTTTTTTTAAATTATCGTTTTGTAAACTTATAAATGCTGTTGGTGACCATCCAACTGAGGTCTGCTCCAGGTGTTAAAATGTAATTTATTAAATCAAAGCATCGGCCAAAGTACTAGTATTTCTTTCTGGGTCTAAAATTCAACTGTTGGCTGAATGGTTTTGTGGTAGAGGACCAAATGCTTTCAGAAAGATACTATATAAAATGTATGTCCTTTTCATATCCCCCTTTGCACGTTCTGATTTTCATTTTATTTTTTCATTTAATAATTTTCTGTAGTAATTTCTTCCAGTGGGCTTTGTGCAGTCTCTCTTGCTCACTTTGTGCAGCAGGAGAAAGATTTGACAATAGCTTTAAAACAAACATACTATTTCTATAGTTTTTCCTATTTTGGCATGGACTGGTATGTGAAAAAGGTTTGCAGATTCACTGTAGCCTTTGAGCACTTTTATATGGGTGTATTACTGACCACCCTATACTATGCCCCATTCACTCAGCTTCTGCCCCAGAAAGTTGACAGAGACAGCAAGTGAAGAATTCAATAAGACAGCAGGAATAAACCCAAGGTGGAATATGCTGATAATAGTAGCAATTACTTGGTGTCTTTCTCTGAAGAAATGCTACCATACTTATTAAAATAGATTAGACTAGGTAAAGGAAAAATCTGCTGCCTTTTTTTCCTGCAGACATGAGTGATGCTGTTCTTTGCAAACTGAAGAAGGATCCAGGGAGCCTAAAATTAAGCCATATCTGTTGATCACTACAGAGCAGTCTGAAAGGTTTCTTTCACATTTCCTACAGCACAGTCCCTGTCACAGTGAAGAAACACTAATAGCAACGTCACTACCCCTCGCGTGCAATTTCTGTCTGGATTTTCATGTAAATCTCCTACTTAGAAGGAATTAGAATAGTAAGACAAGAAATTGTGAAACAAGATCTAGAGATTTAGAATATCTTATCCTAATGCTCCTTTCCCTCAGGTCCATAAAGCACTCTTCCTCTCCCAGTTTTTGGCTGGCTATTGAAAGGGACCTTGAAGATCATCTACTTCCAGCCCCTCTGCCATGGGCAGGGAAACCTTCTGCTGCACCAAGCTGCTCAAAGCCCCATCCAGCTTATGCTGTTGTTCCTCTGGTTACTTGCAGCCTGTGTCCCAAAAAGATAATTCAAAATTGACCAGATTAAACTGATGGATGAGAATGACTTTTTTTGTTTCTTCTTTTCTTATGTCAGCTGCAGTTATTCTTTTACAAGTCGTTTGTGAGAGGTGTTAATTTCCATTTCTCTGCTCAGGCCCTAGTTTGGAGTGTGATGTGATTTTTTTTTATTTTATATTTTTCTTTTTTTTTTTTTAACACATAGACACACTCCCCACCAAATGTGAGTGGGTAAAAAAACACCTGAAACACAGAATTTTACCCTGTTCTTAATAACTCAGATTTATGAGCTCTATTAGTAAACTTAAAATCAATTTTCAAAACACAAATCAGATGTGAAAATAACATAGCTTATGCATAAGCTTGATGTCACTTGTTAGAATAATACAATCATAAAAAAAGATAGGCAACTGAACACCATATTTTTACTGAAGTTTTAAAGGAAATTAAAAGCAAAGGTTGACATTTAGGAAGTATTTTGGAACAAGAGGGTCCTAAAATTCTAAACAAAACAGTAGAAGCCTTCTGTGCTGACACACTGACATGGTGTCTTCGTCAGTTTACTTGATTCAAGTAGTTCATGTAAGGCTGAAAACTGAGTGTGAAGACAGCCAGAGGAGATTTCTGCTTCCCATAGGGTGAAAGCCAAAGTATCTACTAATGTTTAAATATTTTTAAATACAGAGAAAACCCAATTTCATAAACTTTTATTCTTACATCACAGGTGCACTCAAGGTATTTTTAGAATTAATTTAACCCCATTATTTTGCTATGTTAATACAGAGTGGTTTGTGTATTCATGCAAAGGGCATATGGAGTTGCCAAGTAATGCATTTTAATGTGTACCAGCCAATAAGAATTGACCCTTCCTTAGAAAAACCAAAAATGCCCCCAATCTGATTTATTCATATCAAGGTTTCCTGCTTGATAGTTTAAATCCTGTTTAAATTCACGAATTTACATCACTTTGATTTATATCAGCCATTCTGACTTCAAATGAAGAGGGAACAGGCTGGGACTCAAGGCCTTTTACAATTTAGCACTACACTTATTCCATCTTCCTGTTTTAAGTCACTTACACGGTTTGTCTGATACCTATCTGCACTTCCTTTGCTGTGCTCATCAGCTCAAACATCTTCCTTTGTGTGTGTTTTTGAACACTTACCTTGTATTGGAATAAGGAAGGGGTTTAGTAGTTTAACAGTGTAATTTAGGTGATAATGCAGCACAAGTATGTAATACAAAGATGCTCATGACCAGTAAATATTTTGTATCACAGTGAAACTTATTTACATACAATTAATTTCTTTTATGCTTTTACCATTTTCACTTCTCTTTGTTTTTTTTACTGGGCTAAAATTTAGTGAGGGTTGTTTGTTTGTTTGTTTGTTGTTTTTGTTTGTTTTTAAACTAAGGACATCAAACTCTGTCCCTTTTCCTTTAACTTGTAATCATAGGAGAAAATAGTGCTTTTTCCACTCCAGTGTCCGGATTGAATGGGCTTTGTCTATGGTCAGGTGGTGAAGGTGTGTTTTGTGGTCTTCAGAGCAAGCAGACTCCATAAAAGCATTGCTCTACTCACTAGGGTAAATTGATTTTTTTACTAATTGTGGTTTATGGTATATAATAATTGGAAGCTTTTTTTTTTTACTTGCTGACCAGCATTTCAGAATAATTTGTCAATTTGAGTGTCAAAAACAATGAAGAAGGACAAAATGTTTAAGTAAAACAGATGTTTTGGAGAAGTTTAGTTGTAAACTAGGGGTCTGTTAGTTTAGCAGGTATTAGAAGTTTCTTTGGTGGAGGGTTTTGAAAAGCACCACCCCTCACCTCCCCCTGTTGAATAACTAGTGAACAGACATTGTGACAAAAGTAATATTTGTGTTTAAATTCAAGACTAATGCACCAGATTTCATACCACAATGCTTATAGTTAATTAGGAGGTGGGCTTGAGGGTTGTGAAATGCTGCTGTCATCTCTGGAGTCTCAGTTTCAGTGCCTGGACTGTTAAATGGTTTGTTTTCCTGTTCTTCAAGGGCAAAGAATCAAATGTAATCAAGAAAGTTTGAAGTACTAGTAGAGGCGAGTTTAAGTGTCCAGGGTGTATTGTTCAACTGCTGTTAAGCATCAGTTAGCCTGGCCTTTTGGAATGCATCTTTTTATCTACTCTCCTTCTCAGCATTATTTAGTGTATAGATTACAACAGTGCGGACTGGGACATGTTTACATCACCAGTGAGTTTTAAGTCTGTGTTGGATTTGCTGGAGACCTGATTCTATAGCTCTTCATCCTTAGAAGAACATGGGTGGGAAATATGAGGGTGCTTGATAGTAAAATTCCTTGAGGAATTGGGTTCCTGTGGGGATTAAAAGAAAGAACTTGTTTGGCAGATGTTTAACTTTTCTGACTGTACAGATCTTGCCGCAGTAGAAAGCGAAGGGAAAGTTACGAGTTTTTAACCTTTCCTGGTAATTCCTGGAACAAGGAGGCTGTGATAAGTTTGGGAAGTACTTGCACATCTGGGATGCAACGTTCAGGGTGAATAGGCAGCATGGTTCACTGTGGTTTTGGTTACTAAGTTTCCTTCATTGCAGCACAGGGAGATGCCCAAAGCCAAGAAACAAATTTTGATTTTGTCTTTTTTGCAAGTGACTGAAACGAACAGTTGATTTAAAGATTGTGTAATGATATATAACGTGATATGCAGTTTTGCCAAAAATGCTAATGTAAGTCCATGTTTATTTAATGAAAATATAATTGATACTGTTGCCAATTCAGCAGTCCATAAGATCTTCTAGCAAACCCAGTAAATATTGCTTTCTGTAGAAAGGGACAACTTTTGTATCTTGGGAATAATTTAAGTGTAGTTTGTCAGCTGTAACCGGTGCACCATATTGGAAGTTGCTTACCTGGAGATTGCTCAAATATCATGATCTCTTTTTTAATTTGTAGATACACATGTAAGAGGGAACTCTCTCTTCTTTTGCTCATTGGAGTTAGATATTGAATGCAGAGTAATAAAATATATTTGCATTCTTTTC
Organism: Platyrinchus mystaceus; assembly: GCA_035041135.1. Taxonomy (NCBI): domain Eukaryota; kingdom Metazoa; phylum Chordata; class Aves; order Passeriformes; family Tyrannidae; genus Platyrinchus; species Platyrinchus mystaceus. Next base: position 10,635,174 of record JAWWLV010000144.1, on the reverse strand, counting down.
TTCCCCCACAGATTCTATGATTGGGAAAACATTAGCAAATCTCAGCTGTGACCAACCTTTCCTTTCTGACCATGGAAAAGGATCAAATTCTGATAGACTAAAAATAGAATTTCAAAAATTGGACTGTGAGAAAAATAAGAAAACAATGACGTGAAACAGATTAATGTAGAAACATTTATGTGGCTTGATCTCCTTTTCCCTGTTACATTTATGATAGAATGTAGACAGATACATCTAGGCCATTTCTTTGCAGACACACTTGGCACTACAGTTCTGTATATAATGAAATCTTGAAAAATGAGTCATCATTGGTTGTTTTATAGGAATAAAAACGGATACCTAATGAAGTAGCACAAGAGTAGAAATGATCTGCCATGCATCACGGTTGTTAATCGATAAATACCTGCAGAGTTTATTTCTGTATTTAATGACATCTGGAACGTTCAACCCAAATTTGATTGCTGTTCACAACTGGCTCAAAGATTTTACCTTTCTGTGAAATTCAGACCAGGTTACCCCAGGCCTTCTGTTATGCTGGAGTAAATAATCTAAAGTCTAATATTAATTATTTTTCCTTAATTGCTGTAACTGAGAAACAATAATGGAGCCACCACCCTCCCTCCCACCTTCCCCCTTCATGAGAAATTACTGCAGTATTTGCTAGAGGAAACTTTTCCTGAAGTTTGAAACCTCAGTTAAATGTAACTTTTTTTTCCCCCCTAGATACTAGTAGGCCAAGTAACTCCCAGATAATGTGGTCTGAGGACTTGAAGGGCCTGAAACAGACTGTGCAGATAGCTACAATGCATTCCAGACAGAGGTTGGATTCAGTGCTCACACCTGTGGGTAGGCATAGGGTTTAATATAATAAATGTTAATGAGAAATATGGAAACTCACTAAGAGGGCAATCTATTATGAGAAGAGAAGATGGTGGTAATGGCTGCAATGTCAATAGTGTCTAACTGTTCATTAAGTATGGTCATAGTTTTACAAATTGTGGCTCACTAAGTCATATTGAAAATACAGAGCATATTTCAGGATCAGCTTGGAGTATTCCTGAGTTACTGAGAGGGTTCTGTTGGTTTCTCCATAGCTAGTTGCTTGTTGTGTAACCTTGTCTCCACCTTCCCTAAAAGCTGGGCTTTTTCAGGGGAAGTGCCTGTGGCAGCCTGTAATTTAATACCTCTCATTACTCATTAGCAAAGGCATCCAGGTTCATGTTGTAGATGTTTCCCCTTAGTTAAGCTTCACTCAGGAGATGCAGTTGGTTGTGATTTGTGGCTTTCTTTACAACTAATATGAGTTTACTTGTTGACATTGGTCACTGTTGGGAATTTTCAGTCATGACATATTTTCTGTTTTCACCTGGAAAATCTGTTAATTGTTGTACCTTAGAAAAGTAAATGTTTTTATTAATCCCCTGCTGCACATATTCTTTAGGATTAGTCTCTGTCTGCTGTAGGGAGATAGGGAAATAATGCTAGGGAAGGAATGCTGTGGCTTGTTTGTGGCAGAGTTTGCATTTCAGGAAGGGAAAGGGGATTTCTTGTGTTTATTCCTGAGGAAAGACTGAACACTGATTCAAAGTTACATGGTTTGGAAGCTTACAAGAGTCTGTACAAGTACTAGTTCTACAAAACAGGAGTTTTGCCCTCTTTTTCCCCTCTTGCTATTAGCAAAACCATCCTTCTTGCACATTAGAGAAAGAAGTAGTGAAAGGGAATTCCTGAGAATCTGTATCTACTAGTCAACTACAATGACGCTGTGTTGCAACAGTTCTCATTGAAGTAGCTGAGCTCCTTGGTTCCAGCAGGAGGTCAGCACTGTGAAAAGCACTTGCTTCTTTTGAAATAAACTAGGAAAGTTTATGGAATTAGTAATGGAATTAGTTCCATTCTTCATGCTTCATCCAACTGGCAAGGCTGCACTATCCTTGGACTTCAGGTGATACTTTGAAACTCAAAGAGCCTGGAGGATAAAAGTTTAAACAAAGTTAGGATATTTTTTATTTTTTTTTTTTTTTTTTTTTTTTCTCCCCTAAGCAATAGATCTTAGACAACACAAGTCAGGCATGTCTTTGGGTTGTTGTAAAGCCTGGCAGATGAGTGTCATTAGGAGCTCAGGATCCTGCGTCTGCTTCATCTGTATGAAAATTAAATAAGAATAAATTAAGCCTGAGAGGATAAATAAACAAATGCCAGAACAAAAATGCAGTTAGATACTAACACCTGCAGTGAGAATGAAGCTGGAGATGTCTGACATGTCCAGTTGAACATGAATGTCCAGTTCCACATATGACTTGGTGTCTGTGAATATGATGGCTCTCTAGCATAGAAGCAGTCACTGCGTGCAAGTACTAAATGTGCAGGTACACCCATATCTGCTGTGTCTGTCCAAAAACACCCCAGTTGGCAAAGCAGGTATCAAGTGTTACACCTCTCCTCTTCAGCATGCTGCCAGCTGCTGAAGACACCTATATTTGTGGAGGATATGCATGATAGGTGTGGAAGCATGTGATACATACAGGTCTCTCTGGTCACTGGTTTTGGTGTTTGATGCTTCCCCTCACTTTTAGGTGTGATTCACGTTTCTGTTTATGGTTTTGGTTTTTGTTTCGTTGGGTTTTTTTCCTGCTGCCTGCTGTTCTTGTCACATTTAGTCCTCCAGTAGTCTTCAATTATATATAAATAGCTATAAATAAAAATAAATATTATATATAAATATATATAAATTCAGATAGATCAGACTGTATCCAAGATTTTCTGCCCCATGTCACTTTCAGTGGTAGGATTTTGCCCTTCTGAATGCTGAAGACTCATTGGGACATAGTGGTTTCCATGGAAGTTCAAAGTCTTTGATGGCTCTTAGCCACGGGAATAAGAGTGTTAACAGGCCAAATGTCTCAGGACAGTGTGAGAGGGGCAGAACAGCAGAGCTCTGATATTGGACATTTGTTTTTTTCCCTTCATATTTCTGCACTGGGGTTGTGCTGTCAGGCTACCAGGCTTGCTTCTCCATCTGGCCCTTTCCAGCTGGCTCACTGCCAGTAAGCCGCAGTGTAAAGTCCTCGGTGATCCTGTGCAGGCACAAGATCCTGGCAAAAGCAGCGTGTCCTTCTGTCCTGCTCCCTGTGACCCTGTGCCACATTTGATGAGTAGTGAGGTCCTTGCAGCAACTGTAGATGTGAGTGAGGCTTAGGGAGCAGAAGATGCATCACTGTGCGTAGGAGCCCAGTGTTTGCATGGTGGGTACGTGGAAGACAACGGAAGCTGGAGGAAAAGCTTCCCAGCTGCTATTCCTCTGGTAGCTGAACTGCACCAGAGACACAAAGCACCAAAAATGGCTGGATTAGTGCAAAGGTAGACTTGTGACACTTCTCTGGCCTGTTTGCTGAATGGTTTTTCACTCCAGACTAGTTGTACACAGTGCTGACACAGATCCTGAGTGGTGGTGGCCTCTGGCTATCCCCTTGCTTTCTAGCCTGTCCCCCAGCACAGGCCTCTAGACATGGAGATGTACTGAATGGCACACTGGCAGTGGATTTCACCTCCTGATATCCAGAATTTGCTAGACAGGATGCTTTCTGACCACATCAAGCTTCAGTGAAGTGTGCTGTTGTGGCCTTTGGCTCACTGGAGTCATTCCTGAAGTCACCCCAAGCAGGGAGAACACTCAGGCAGTTGTGAATGGAGCAGTTCTTAACTCTGACATTTCCTGTTTCCTGACTTTGTAGAGTCTTAGCACTGTGACCAGACCTTGCTTTTCATTGCAAATTTGTAATAATTAGAAAGATTCTTGCATAATAAAAACCAGAGCATGAATAAAAGAGGAGAACCTAATCCTCGTATTTAGCTAAACTGTTATTCTGGTTTACAGGATTAGGCTTTTAGTTCTTGCAGGGGCTATGGATACCTATTCATTTACTGACTGTTTCATCAACAGTGGCAGGTGTGTTCTGTCAGACTAATTCAGCTTCTTTGTCTTCCTTCTGGACAGTGTGTGTGTCATGTATTCTGCACAGAGACATTTATCTCAGATTAGCATTGACGAATAGAGCCAGCGTGTTTCCATAAAAGTGAGAATTGCTTTTCAGACTCTACCTATTGGTTATGCATCTCCTGTATGAATTAATAGTGGTTTAGTAAGATTAAAAACAGGAAGGGGCATCTCATTTCTAATACCTTTCTAGAGGTTGGATGTCTCACACAGAGGAACTCCAAAAGATGTGGCTTATACAAGACTGGAAATATGTTATTTGAATTGATCTTTCCCATGGAAAGGAGAGAAAAAGGAATTAAGGGCATAACTGTGAGGGGCAGGGACCAAATCTTCTTTGAAGAAGTTCTAAAGTAAAGCACGTTTGACACTCAAAGATAACTTCTATTTTATTTTTTTATAAGATAGTGCAGTGATTTTGATAGTGCTGACATGCAGGTATAATAGAACAGGAAATGCTCACGCTGCAACAGTAAGACACCATGGAAATAAAGGCAAGGAATCTACCTGAGAGCCACTACCGCTGCATTCTTAAAATAAAAAACCAGTTTGAGGACGTTGTCTACCTCTGTCATGGAAGAATCGCCAAGCTTCCATTTAGGGTGGCTGGCCCTGATTAATTCTTCACTGGGAGACGTCCAAGGCAAGCCATGGTGCTGGAGGAAGCGCTGTGCACAGTGCTGTAGGTGGCACCCTTCCCTTTGCGATGGTGCTGAACCGGTGCCAGAAGGAAGGAAGGGGTTGGGGGCACTCTGCGTAGGGGAGCCCTGGACCAGACGCTCGGCTGGTGTAAATCCCCACAGATCTGCTGGGGTGTCTGATGTGCTCCAGCTGAAAAATCTGTCCTCTGTCTTAAAAACGCCAGGGGAAAGCAGGGCTTTGCCTACTTGTCATCAGTGGAGATTTCACGACTCATGCTCCATGGGATCTGCTGTGTAGGCAGAGCCCATGCCAGGCCATGCTTACTGCCCCTCTGAGGGCATCCCCTGCAGCCCCCTTGGGCTGCCTTGGCTGTCTCTGGTGTTCAGCCACAGCAGCAGCTCTGTTTCTGTGGTGGGCAGTGTCATGCGTGCAGGCACAACATTCGTATCAGGCTTTGAGAGGGAGATGCAGCTCTACACAAACTTAAAGATACTGTTACCTTCGTTGGTTAGAGCATTTTATTTGGCTGAAGTGTTAAAGATGCTCATTAAATCACAGCATCGCTTCTCTTTAAAGTAATTCTGCCATGAATGCTGAAGGTATTTCAAATGCATGCTTGAACTACATCGGGACTGAGGGTCCTCAGACCTGTTTGTGTTCCTGTAAGTACAGACCAAAAAAGACTGACTTTTTATTTACCTTGTGGTTTGGGAGTTGAGAGTCGGGGCTCTGGGGCCCAAGCGTACAGTCGGGTTACTGTGTGTCAGCTGATCCACGGTAACCGTGGATGGCAAATGCAAGTAATGTGCTGTGAATGAAGCATTCAGTTCCTGGTGCCAACACTGTGGCCTAAAGCATCCAACTAAAAATATGTCTCTAAAATGGGCAGTCATCTGACATTTTTATTTATTAGTGTGGTTTGGACATGGGTAGATGAAACATTCTAATAAATTACTGTGTCTTTTTGTCCATCTGTTCCTGATTTATCACATTTTACTAATTCAAGATGTATTTATTACATGCCTAATAAATTGGAGCTTTGATATGCTGACTGATTTGCATTAAGGTGCTTTGAGAAGAAAAGGGTTGAAACAGGGAGTGTCAAGCAGAAAACAAACCTTCTCTCTTTGATTATGGCTGTGACCTGATCCTCCAGCACTGAATTCTGTGCCAGAAGGTGTTGTATTTGTATCTACTGCAGGATGACGGTCCAGGGTACTCAGTGTACAACACAGTTCCAAATAAGTGCTGCTTGCTGGTCTTTGTCATTGTTGTCCTCTGCTCTGCAGTGTGGCTGTATCCTCTCAGTGCACTGTAAGGCAGGGAAGTTGTGTCCCTGTTTTACAGGTGCAGACTGAGTCTCATTTCCCCCTGATTTCCTGTGCTTGGCTGAAGCACTCGGTCCATCCTAATTATGGCTGTGGCCGTAGACAAAGGAGTAACATTTTGGCGTTTTCTGCCAGAGATGGAGGGAATGCAGTGATGCTTCAGGGACGGTAATCAGAAAGGATACAACTCTGAAGCTGTTTCCCACACCTCTGCTTTCAAAATGAAAAACCAAGGGCTAGTCTGTTGAAGAGGGTGAAATGAAGAGGAGGAGCCGTTGCTCTGCTGTCTCAGACACAGGGTTCCCTCTCTCTTCACAGTGACATGATCATCTGAAGAGCTGTGCTGCTCGGTGAGGCGGCTGCTGCTGCACAGTGCAGTATGGTGCTTGTTCATTTTGATAGGAAGAAGTTTCCCAGGAAGGGGAGGGGAAAAGAGAGCAGCTAATATCCTCTCTTCACCTTCAGTGCAAAGCCAAAAGGATCTTAAGTGATGCTCTACGAATAGAAGAGAAATTTTCATTTATCCCTCTTAGTGGTTGGTACATTCCCCTGCTTCTGATTAGTCCTTTAACACTCAAGAGCCAGTTTACTTACACTGCTGCTTTTTTGTATCGGGCACAGCCTTGCTTTTCGCTCTTTCTCTCCCTCCCAAACACACTTAAGGTTTCTTTGGGGTTTTGTTTTTCTTGTTTGTTTCGGGTTTTTTTGTTGTTGGGTTTTTTTGGGTTTTTTTTTGTTTGTTTGTTTTTTTGCAAAGCAGCCATGTGAGAGGAATAAAATAATTTTTGAAGAGCATTATATGGTGAGAATTTTGACAATGAGTAGAAGATTGTAATTACTCTCTTCCATTAGACTCAGTGGCTTTGGACAGATAAGCTGTATTGAAACGTGTGACCAGGGCATGGGATCATGGATTGTCTTTCACTGTTGTCATGGCGACAGTGATGCAGGTGGCCTATAACTGCCTGGCTGTCAGATCTTATACATCAAACTGGTGCTAAGTGAAAATATGTTAGAGGCATGGGGGAAAAATTGCCAGTAGTGTTTATAGGATCAGGTGGAAGAGAGCTAGACAGCTTTAAAAGCAGCTTTTTGTGAAAGCTGTGAATGGCTCGGGTATGGTTCTTCAGAGTGTTTATGCCTTCATATGAGCAAAATCACTTTTAAAGGTGGAAAATATGTATAAATATACATCTTTATTATGTCTTTGCCACTTTCTCGAAGTCAAAATGATGATGATGTTAGGCTGAGGTGGAAAAGAAATGGGAAGAAAGGCAAATACTTCTAGCTGACAGCCAGAGCAGACCCCAGAACCTCAATAGTAACAGAGGAAAAGATGATAATTCACTCCTGGATCTCAGGGTTGCTAATAGAAAGTTAACTAGATGTGGAGATGTTAAGAAAAACTTAAACTGTGAAATAGGATCTGAAAGTCGAGATGTCTTATAGAAAATGTTCATCAGACTTGCTACAAAGTAATTTCTTTTCTGGAGCAGTTATCTCTCGTGGGTTTGAGGGCTGTATTCCATGAAGTTCCAAATAGGTTCTGACTATCATCCCCTCCCCTTTCCAGCTGAAGGCACCTTTCAAACTGCTGAGATTTACAGTAGTTCCTGACACTAAAATTAATCTGTGTCATTTTGCCAAGTCTCACTGCCTCATACTAGCTATTGAACCACCTTTCCTCTCTAATGGGGACAAAATCTTTGCAAAGAGAATAATGAAAGTGATGGTGAAAAAATTAAATTTTATTCTTGTCAAATGTGAAGTATTTGTTTCCTGTGGTACTTTGCCCATGGAAATTTAGTTGGTTTTGGTAGTTTGCTCTGATCTGAAGTGGAAATACTACTTTGCCTAGTTCTGGGAGATACTGTGGGAGATTTGCTTACCTCTTTCCATTGTTAATTGCACCTTTTGCAAGATCATAAACAGAAAAACAGTAAAATCAAAGTGTAATTAAGAAGAACAGGGGTTTTTTAAGCATAAGCCTAGTGGTCAGCAATGAGCCTGAAATTGTTAATTGCATGGAATTGTGAATTGGAAAACATCAGCCAAGCTATGGGAATGTTTTATCAGTTGAAAAGTACGATGAATCTGATGTGACTACAGTTTTCAAATAGAAAAAATTACATACATAAAATTATTTGTTAACTTCCTGGCTTAGTGCTTTCCCACCTTGTATTCGGCTTCTCTGCACTCCAGAACTCAGCATTACATATTTTGGTTTGATGTCTCTCTGGGTTTTTGGGTGACACAAATATTTTTACTGGTAGTAGTAGGAGCTTTTATTTTTCACCAAAGGTCCCTAGAGAGGATTTAACTAGAATCAAATACTGACTTATTAATCTATCAAGGATACTATTGATGTAGGGAGTTATTTAATATTTATAATGTTTTGGGTTGGTTTTTTTGGTATCTGGGTTGGGGTTTTTTTTGCCATATTTTGATGAAGGTAAGGTCTTTGCCCCAGTTCTAAACATTTCAGTGTTCTAGATAGAAGTGAAGGATGGGGTGGGAAAGGGAGGTCCTGCAGTTTACAGTTGTCTCTGGCCAAGCACTGTGTTCTTCCTTCTCCTTAATGGCCAGTGTGTTTGCAAGAATTTTGGGAGGCTTGCCTACTTTTTCACTGTGTTGATGAAAGACATGAGAAAAGTTAAACATTATGTACAAATGCAAGATCAGAGTAAAACAGTTTGATATAGTATTGAGGGGAGTAATGTTGGATGTTTAGAGCCCATGAAAAGAAATTGAGCACTGAGGTTTCTGTTTCAAGGTTTGCTCTCGGTGAACAGTGCAATGTGGAGAAGGAAATCAGCCTTTCCTATGCCTTAAACTGGAGAGGAAACAAAAGCTGCATCAGTGTTACTAAAACGTGGGGATCCTTGCCTCAGAAGTGTTGTGCACTTGCCACTTGTGCTTAAGTATGTTAAGAACCAAAAGCCTGTGTAGTGATGTTCCATACCAGGTACTGGATGTCAGGTAGTGGTGCTTGAGTAACTCAGTAGGTATCCCAGTAATCCATGAGAATTGCCTTCAGTGGGGGTTTACTGATAGAAATCAATCTTAACTGAGATTTTAGATTCATCTGTGGTTCTCTTCAAAAGTACTGTGGTGTCTTTAGCTTTCATTCAAACCCAAAATGCATTAGATTGGCTTACATAAAGACTTGCATCTTTAATGTAGCTTTGAGATCACTGAGAGCAGAAAAAGGCCCAGATGTGTGTATATATAAGGGTTTTCTAGCTTAAGATGAAAAGAGCATGTTTAAGATGATGCCTTAATTCATGTGCTTGAGGTGCTTCATTGTTTTTTTAATCATAGGTTGTTGGTACCAAATTAGCATTTTGTAATAGTTTTAGCATTAGTATTCAGGAAAAGTCTGGGTAGGAGGGGGTTATTTTTTGATTTTTTTTTTCCCCAGTGTTTTTTGTTGTTGCTCTTTTTCTCTTGAAGCTGGAACACAGAGATGGTTTGATGTGTATGTTTACAGTAGCCATATACTTTAAAGAGCTAAAATAGATGCAGAAATCTAGCTGCTCTAACCATTTCTTGACTAACAAGCTGGTCTGACTGGTGAATTAGACTCTTGTTTCTGGTGGTGTGAATCAGATAATGCAGTTGGGATGTTAATTTGGAAGTAACCATAGAGGCTGGAGGCTGGGAAGTGTTATTACCTCATTATCCATTGCTCAGGGTTCGCTGTAAGATTTTAACCATCTGTATGCACATAGAGAGGAGGAGGAAAATGGACAATACAGATCACATATTTTAAGCTAGTGTGGATCCTGATTTAAGTTTGCAGTGCATCGCAGCAGGACAGAGCTCTCTGGTTCTGTCTCATCTTTTCAGCTCAGAATAGTGGCTGCAGTTACTGCTTGGTATAAACCCGTGCCTTTAACAGGTATTTTTATTAGGTTGCTGACATCATGTTTTCTGTTTTTGAAGTAAGCAGTGTTTTCACATCACACTTTTTCTGAAGAACTGGGTCTCCTGACTTCAGTTTAATCATTCTCTAGGTAAAAAATGACTAAATAAAACCACTATTATTTCATCCTCAGGTTTGTTTTTTTGTTTGTTTGTTGTTGTTTTTGTTCTGTGTGGTTTTTTTTGGGGGGGGGTTGTTGTTGTTTGGGTTTTTTATGCACTGCTAGCTATACCTAAATAATTAGTAGGAAACCACTTTACTCCCAGAACAAACAGGCTGTACTGGCATTGTGGTTGTTGCAGTTACCACAGTACATGTTGTTTTACATCATTAGTAAAAATAATATGGCAGAAGCCATATGGTGGCATATCGTGAGTTTTGTACTATGCTGTTTGCTGTGCTAACCCACAGAAAACATGTTTTTGTAATGTCTTGTTCAGTGTCAGCCCTTTGAATAAAATCAGATTATTTATTGGGTGAGTTGAAAGATGCTGTGTCTCAGAGCCGTTTCTCGTTTCAACTACTGTGCAGCGTGTTCCAGCAGCTCCTATCGCTGGCTCCTGCAGAAAAGGGAGCAGCAAAAGGCAAGTACCGGTGGGTGCCTCAGAGAATCCAGCGCTGCAGAGCGGGGCGGGGGAGTTTCCTGTTGTAACAACAAAGCCAACAATCATCAGGATGCTTGTCTGCCATGGAGGAGTGTCTCTGTTTGGGTGTGAGCCGTTTCCTGCCTCCCTGTGAATCAAGAATCATTAATTTTGGACCTCTGAGGGTTTCTTTCCCCTTTCTGTTTAAAGCCTCCCTCCCCTTTCCTCCCTCCCCCTCCTCCCTGTCCCCTCCCTCCCCAACATATCTCGCAGTGGGCAGGCTTTATGTAATGAAATCCTACGTCTAAGAACAATGGCATTTGCAAAACTCACTTGCACAGCTTCAGTGCTCTGATGAGGATATCTCTTGCTGTACTAACAAATAAATGCAGCGATGTACTTCTTTTAATTGGGTGAGTAGAAGGAAGTTTTGGCTCTGATGCTGTGCAGAGGGAGAGACTGAAGTGGCACATCAGTCCTCTCTGCATATCCTTAGTTTGTGAGCTGCTTGGGATGGAGATACAGCCTTTTGTCTCCTTGGAAGTGTCCCTTACATGTTAGGTAGCACTGGAATTAAGTGCAGATCAGGGTACGTTTTAAGGTGAGGCTATACAAGGGCCATTCAGGGCACTCTTGAGCTGGAGATGAGGGAGAAGAGGAGCAGAGACTTAATTCCCCAAGAAGCATTTTTAGCTCTGAGATTTCATTTGTTACTATGCTGGAGCACACACAATTTCCTGCATTAAACTCGGTGCTGAGTGTAGCGTGCCTGCCACATCCAGTTGCAACTGCTCAGCATGAGCCTTAATACTAAGACACGTGCCACTTAAACCAAGTGGCTGTGTCTAGTGCCAAGAGCCTTAAATCCACTCGTGGTTAGTGTACTTTCCTGTGCACTTAGCCCAGCCTAGTTTAGCTTGTTTACAAAGAGATAAGGCAATGCATGCATTGCTAGGGCTGTAGTAGCACAGGAAATAACCCCCTGGATCTGTCTCAGTTCACCAAATCCATGCTTTCTTGCAAAAAAAATGTAAGGAAAGGCTGGCTTTTATGAATGGTGAGCCCTCCACTTCACACATACCAGATGGGCAGAACTTCCTCCTTTAAAAATTGCTCCTGGTCCAGGTGCATCATTTCCTAGAGTTTGCTTTTTATTTTTTATTTTTTTTTAACATTGGTGCTTCAGGAGCCCAGCAAAGTCTCCCTCTTCTGTGTCAGCCTTTGTCTCCTTTGTTCTGCCAGTGATGCCAACACTGACACGCTGTCAGTTTGAGTGCAGCTGTGCTGCAAAACAAAAGGGGATCAGAGCATGTGCTTTTACATGTGCATGATCTGACTGATCAACATGTGCCCTGGACCAGACAGAGGAAAGCAAATAGTATTCACATTTTATGAAGAAGCTGTAGCTGTGGTATAGGCTAGTGTGATTCATCCTGGCTTTAAGATAGCTAGAAGGGGAAGGGTTAAAAATTGCAGTGAAGGTGGTGTAGTTACATAGTCCATTCCCAGGATTTATGGATATTCTGTCTCTGAGAGTTTTGGTTCTCTTTGAAAGCACATACCAAAGCTTGGGCTGTATTAGGCCATCACTGTCATGCTAGCTTGATGGGTACTCCATATGCCTTTAGATTATCATGTGCTAGTGAGAGTAACTCTTCCTTCCTGTCTGCTTGGAAATGCCCCTGTACAGTAGAGGAAATAATAAATACGCTGAAGAAGAAGAAAACATGCCTGCCCTCAGGGACCGGGGTAAAGAACTCCAGCAGCAGAGATTTTTTTTCCATTCCTTCTAGCAGTAATGGAAGGATCACAGAACCAGCTAGGTTGGAAAAGACCTCTGAGCCCAGCCTATGGCCTAATACCACCAATGTCAACTAGACCATGGCACAAAGTTCCACACCTGCTCTGTCCTTAAACACCTCCAGGGACAGTGACACTACCACCTCCCTGGGCAGTCCTGGCAATGTCTGATCACCCTTTCTGTGGAGAAGTTTCTCCCAATGTCCAACCTAAATCTCCCCTGGTACAGCTTAATACTATGTCCTCTCGCCCTGCTGCTAAACAAAAGATAGGTAAAAAAGTCACTGCCCAAGTAGTAAAGGAGGTGATGATGACAGTGGTGATTTCTGGAGTTTTTGTGCAACTAATTTTGATGAAGGTCAGCACAGGTAAGGGGACTGGTATGTTCTCCCAAAGGTTAGTGTTGTATGTGGTAAAATCTGTTAAACCTTTCTGTAGTTTCCCTGTTGTCTCTGCTCTTTACTTTCTTGTATTACCAGAATATCAAGAGCTTAGCCAAAGCCCAAGGCTTCCTTCTGTTAGGTGCTGTACAAAAATCAGTTGTGTTGCAGGTATGAAAAGAGACCCCAGATGGACAGCAGGTAGCAAGTAAAGTGGCTGTGGATATTGAACAACATAATAGCAGTGGTCTTGGTACTTTCTCCATCCCAACACTGGAGGAATTTGAGCAATTATGAGAGTTTATGGGGAGGCTGACAGACCCAAGGGAGAGTCTGAAGAGATTTGTTTGGCAATTTAACAAGTGGAGAGGGGTCTGTGTCTGCCATGGGCTGATGAGAGGTGGAAGTCTAAATGTGATTTGAAAGAGAAGAAGAGATAGGCTATGAAGAACCTTGAATGTGAAGAGAACTGTCTTCCTAGAGAAGATGATCTGCAATGCCGTAAAAAAAATCAATCCAGAACCTAATACAACCCCTTTGAAGTGCATTTGGGATGGGTGCAGTGAGGCTAGACTGTTTGTCAAGGCAGGAAAAAGGAATGCTGTCCTTAGTTGCCTCTCCCTGCTTCAAAAGCAGAGGATACTTTTTCCAGACAAATAGGGTTTTTTAAGTGCCGAAGTACACTTCTGGGGACTTCTGGAAGCTTAACTTTAGGGACCCGGGTTTGAAAATTACTGAATGAAATATTTTATAGTGGAATTGTTCTTCCATAATAAAAGCAAGGTGGTGTAGCATATATGGTTGATTTGGAAATTTTTATAGACTTCTGCTTGCTTGGAAAAAATAATTTTCCCGAGTACCTTTGAGAAAGAGAAGTAGATGATGAGAAGCAGGAACATTTTCTGATGAATTGTACATTTAGGAGCAAAAAAAAAAAATGGATTTAAAAGGCATACTTGGTGCAGTTACTACTTCAGATTTGGTAGCCAAGTGTTGTATATGCTGGCAAAAAATTACATTTTCCATTCTTTCTCATGGTTTGACTTTACATCCTTAATTTTCTTTTATTAGAGTTTACAGTGTACAGTGGAGTACTTCTTTGCTTATGGGATTTGGAGTTATTAAGGAATCTCTCATTTATGAGTATGCATTAACTATGGAGATTGAAGATATGTTTCATCTGCTCAGTGTAATAAGTACCACTTGAACTGAACATGGCAGTGAGGGACCAGAAGACGCCTGGGCTTGGTAGGGGGTACTTTTTTGTAGGCAGGTTTGTTGCTTTCTGTGCAAATTAGTTATCATGCACAGTCCCTTCGTCTAGACCTTTCTGGAAATTGGTCTGAGGGCTTTGGGGGTCTTTGGTTGTCTTGATCCACCCTACAGTCCATGCCCACTTCTTGGCCTCTTTCCTGTGCTTGTGCACTGCTGTGTTGTGCTTCTCTCCAGGAACTGGAACAGGGATGTTTGTCACGGAAAAGTGCTGCCCTACCTCTGCATGGCCCCCTTCTTCAGCTGCATCCGGTTCTCTCTTACAGCGTGTTATTACCAACAATTCTTGTCTGTTATTACCAACAATCCTTGGCTGGCTCCACAGCCATCCTCCTGGCAGTATTTGAGCCATACACATTAGCCCCTTATCTTCTGGGGTTCTACAACACCCTCCCTATGCTTCATAAGCACCAACATCTTCCACCTCAATCTAACCTTATTTCTCCAGAACTGGAATAACATGTGAAAGAAGGGTTTAATGACAGAGTTCAATATTCAAACTGTGTCTTCACTGCAGCAAAGAGGTCACGATACCTATATTTCTGTGTTGCTGACTCCAAGGGTGGCCTCATTCTTGTCAGTGCTAGACTGTAAAATATTGCCAGTTGAAGTGTTTAGAGTAATAGCACTGAATAGCCAGCTCTTCATAGCATGTTCAGTCAGTGTTTTTAAAAGACACTCTTCAACCTGCAACTTTGGTCCAGGGAGTTTGGCTAAAGACAACACTTAGCTCAAGACAGAGTCCTACATCAGTCATATACAACCAAGCTATATTGGTTACAACTGGAGCTACACTGCACTGAAGAAAAGCTGTAAGGGTTTCTACAGTAGATGCAGAAAGGGAGAGAAGAGCTGTAGATGTAGAGTAACACAACATGACAAGGGCAAACTTCAAGCAAAATAATCAGCTGATGATCCACCAAATAAGAGACTGATAGGGGTTTGGGGCAGGAAATCCTGGAAAACAGGCCAAGTCTGAAGCTGAAATAAAACACAGTAGGTGCTAAGCACCCAAACTTAAGTTCAGTTAAGATCAGTGAGTGCTCTCTGCCTCTGTAAATTTGGTTGATGGCTTACTGTCAAGATGTAAATTATAGTCAGGTTGCTTCTGCCTGCTGTAGCAATTAATGATTGCTGTTAATTAAATTGACTGACCTTTGGAAGAGAAGCTGAAATGTGTATGTTCTCAGCTGTTTGGGATGATATATGCATGTCGTGGGTTTGTCCTGGGCCAACTTCCTCACCCCCACACACAATTGCTATAGGTTGAGAGAAGGTTTATGCAGACAAAAGAGATCTGATGTGGGGAGAATAATATTAGGATTTATTACTAGCAAAATAAAAACTAAAGAACTATATGTACAACAGTTTTAACTAGGCAAGGTTACTATGTATTCACAGAAGTACCCCTCTCCCCTTCTATCAATTTAGGAGGAGGAACAGTCAGTTTCCCACTTCCAGAGCCACAGGTCTTCCAAACAATTCCGCAGCATTTGAAAGTTCTTCTTCTATTATTTCTAGGACGACAGCTCCAATTCATCGCAGCTGGAACTGTCTCTCTCTTTTCTATGTCGACCTCAGGGCTGGGTCTACCCCCTCCTGGGCTAAAACCAGAGGCTGGGGGTTACCCAGGCCCTGTGGGGTCCTCCATGGACTGCAAAGGGACATTTGCTTTACCATGGTCTTCCCACAGTGTCACAGGAGATAATGTTTTTTTGGGTCCACTCCTGTTTCCTATGGGGTCCCAAATTCAGCTGCATCAGCATGGATCCCTCACTGGGATCACAAGTCCTACCCGGGCTGACTCGCTCCAGCATAGATCTTTTTCTCCATAGGCCACAAGTCTCTGGCAAGACTCTGTTTCATCTTAGGCCTCCCACAGGAGTCGCAGCTTCCTCGTGCATCCACCTGCTTCAGTGTAGGCTCCTCCATGAGCTGCAGGGGGTCTCCTCACTCTGTAATCTTCCACAGACAGCAGGGGTTTTTAGTTTTCAGTCTTCTCCCTGCTGAAGGGAGAGAGGGTGGGGGGAGAAAGGGAAATCCCTCCTTCGGGCTTCTCCTCTCTCTCCTGCAGCTGCCAGCTCCGACCTTGGAAGCTGCGTTATCTTTCTGCCTGGAATTCCTTCTGCAGCCGTCTTGTCCAGGCCGTCTTCCTTTAGAGTTTTTTTCTTCACTCTGTTACATGTCTGGCCAGGAGAGCTTCGGTGCTACACCTGCCCCTGGCCCATGGCCGAGGGAGGGAGGCCTGCTGCCTCTCCTTACATGGCTCCCAATGTCTCTGCCACCTCGTGGCTCTCATCTCTCCTGTGTCACAAACCTTCTTTTCCGTTTTCTTAAATATGTAATTGGCAGAGGCGTTACTAAAACTTTTGATTGGTTTTGCTCTGGAAATCCACCTGGCAAAACTATTTTCAGCCCCGGGGGGGGCTGGTCAGCAAACCCACGACAATGCACAAGTATGCATGAGAGAGCTCTGCCTCTGATGCAACGCTATATGTCAGTCCCAAAAGAGAAGTGTTTTGTCCTGTGTGGGTTAAAAGAATACGTAGTTATCTGTTGCAATTCTGCCTGTGCCTTTCTTATTGAGGACTTTTGGAAGACAGTATGCACTATAAGTCTCAGAGCTGGGTTTTTCATACTGTTTCACTCATTATATTTGGGGATGTGGGGCAGACAGAAAGGAAATTGGCTGTACTGTGCATCCTACTTCAAAGTGGTCCAGGATTTCAGTACAGTTTGTCTTTTTTTATATATAGTTTAACATTCAAATAATTGCTGCCACTAAGCCAAGGTCCTTGTCTATCTTGGCTGGGAGGACCCAATGTACAGCTCTCATAACCTAACCAGTCAAGTTATTGTTCTGTCTCTTGTTGATGCTTTCTGGTGTTCAGATTGCATAATTCTCTGAGAATTCAGTATTGAAAGGGTATTGTGCACGTAAAGGTGGTGGTGATGATCACTAAAACAATGAATTAGGCTGATTTAGAGAAGATCAAGGATCCTTCTAGAAAACTACATGTGGAGAGTATTTCATAGCTGCTGGTACACAGAGGGCAGATGCTGTGTGTTCTTGAGGAAGCAGCATCTCTGGGTAGGATGGGAGCATGTACATCCCTCAGTTTGTATGACCTGGACACCACAATGGGGAGGAACAGCAGGTTTTTTTCAAACCTCTGTAAGAAGTGACAGAGGCCTCCACAAATCTGCACTAATTCAGCCACTCTGCTGAAGGGAAGTTGAACCCTCCATGGCCAAGATCCTTTAGCTAAATGAGAGCTAAAGGCAGGGTTAACAGGATAAACTTTAAGTGGAGCATTTGGGCAGCCATCACGCCTTAGTTCCAACACTAAGGAGCCACCCTCAGTCTTTAGCTACTGTCAAGACTGTCTTGCTGTGTTACTTTGAGAAGCAGTGGCAGTCAGTGAATTCATCCCAGATGATTCCAGCAGACCCTTCTTCCCCAGCTGTCACTCAACTTGTCTTAAGAAATTCCCTCTGTGGAACTTCTTTTCCACCTGAACGTATTCAATGCCTGGATCAGATCACTGTTCCACTTTCAAAAGTGCAGAAAGAAACGCCTACTTCATAAACGCAGCTTTTGAGTTTGGCAGAACCAGATTGGTAAACTGAGTAACAAAAGGCTGTGTTACATTCAGTAGCAGGAAAAAAAAACATACTTAAATAATATAGAATTATAGGACAACATGAGGTCGGTCAAGCCAGTATGAAGTGAAACAGAAAGATAGCCCTGTCTGTGCCACGGTGGTGCTCACAGGCGGAATGCCTGAGTCAGGAGTTGTGTGGACTGTGGTGGTGGGAGTTTTTGTTCTAGAGACTCTGTTTCAAACTCTTTTTTTGCTCTCTGGCTTAGCATTTTTGTTCCTGGTGATAAATGGAAGGTTTTCAAATCACCATTGTGTTGTGACTCAGTGAAGGGGGAGGGAGGGAACTTACTCCTCATAAAAATTTCTTTTGGCTTGGAGACAAAAGAGAAAAGAGCAGGTTTTTTGGCTCAGGTTAACAGATAAAGAGCCAGTAACTGATCAGCTTATTAATACAGACGATTTCAAATACACAGTCAGCCAAAAAAGCCTGTTTAAAAACAACTAAAAAGTAACAAAAAAAGGGCAATTACTTTTGTGTTGGTCTTCAATTAACCATAGTCTGTGATCTGGCTGCTTCTTATAAGCCGCTTTAGCTTACTTATTTAAGTATCTTTTTCTCCAAGGGGGGAGGTCTTGATGGCAGGGGGAAATAAGCTCTCTGTGTGTGAGCTTTACATGCAGGTGCTTTTCTTAATTTGAAGTTGCAATCTAAGTGCCACAGCAAATCTTAATCTTCCATCACTTTTCTGGTGGCTCGTTAAGAAGAAAAGGCATGAAGTGTGGGTTTGT
>JAWWLV010000144.1:10548645-10615235 GCA_035041135.1 Platyrinchus mystaceus | reverse complement strand
AGGTTGCTCCTGTTCTGATTCTATATAGAACCAGCATCTTATGTGCAGCCTGCATGTGTAGATGCTACTAGAGTTCAAATGCTGGTGGCCTGTACTCATGCCCTGGTGACACCTCACATGGAGTACTGTGCCCAGTTTTTTGCTCCTCGGCACCAGAGCCACAAAGGTCCCAGAGGGCAATGATGATGATTTCAGGGGCTGGAACGTTTCTCTTAGGGAGGAAAGGCTGAGGGAACTGGGCCAGTTTAGCCTGGAGAAGACTGAGAGGGAATCTTATCAGTGTATATAAGTATCTGAAGGGGGGTGTCAAGAGGATGGTGGTGCTGAGCAACAGGATGAGAGGCAACATATTGGAATACAGGAAGTTCCACCTGAATATGAGGAAGAACATCTTAACTGTGAAGGTGACTGAGCACTGGAACAGGCTGCCCAGATTGGTTATGGAGCCTCCTTCTCTGTAGATATTCAAAATTCATCTGGACACAATCCTCAATTAACATATTGTAGGGGACCAGGCTTGAGCAGGGAGGTTGGGCTAGACCTCCAGTGGTCCCCTCCAACCTTACCCATTCTGTGATTCTGTGTGAAGTACTAAAGAATAGTGGTACTGAAGTAGACCAACCCTGCCTGCCATGCAGCTTTGCAGTGCAAATGGATTTTAAGTAGAAAATGCAAACTCCGTCATCGGGAGATGCATCCGAAACAAGACTTGCATTGTTGGTATCCAGCATGTGTTTTTCATGCACGACCTCCTGAAAACTTCCTCTGTAGCCTCTTGCAGGCTCTCTGTTGGCCTTGGGGTGTCTTTCCCATCCCCGGCCACCAACCTGGAGCGGGCATAGGCATGGCAGTTCCCTGAGCCCCCCTGGGAGCAAAGCGCGGTGCTGGGGGATCTTGGACCCCAACGACACGGCGTGCCATCAGCCTGCCTTAAGAACCAGTTGGCTTTGCTGTGTGTTGCTGTGGCTGGTGCCTCTGCCCTGGCTTCTGATGGCACACGTTGAAATGCAAATGACAGCAGTAATTGGCGAGAGATAAACCCGGCTGGGAGGGAGCCGGGCGGCGGGGAGTGAAGTGCCTAAGTGACAATTACTGCTCTGCATCCCCCAGCATCCCCAGCAGCAGCCCCCTTTGGTCTCTGCTTTAGAGGAGCTGTAACACGTTAATTGGAGTGCTTCTCTGTTAACATGTCTCACTTAGTTTCTTGTCTGATGCTGCTTTAGTGGGGAGGTGGGGGAAGGCTTCTCTTTGTTGAGGTGGCTGTTTATTGCTAAATCCTATTGAAATGTGTGTCATTTGTCATGTCGTCTCCTAAGATTGACTAGCTGCCTTTTTTTTTTTCTTTTTTTTTTTTTTTTTTTTTAAGGAAGAAGCTGCTAGGAGAGAAATGATACGAGCTAGATGTAGTATTAGCTGCAAGTTAGAAATAGGGTTTAGTGTTCCTGATAAGTTTACAAATTAAAAATCTACATTGCACACTGATCAGCTTAAGGGATGACATATTTCCTTCACACATGAAGAAAACTCTGGCAGCAACAACTTAAATGGATAGAAAATATATACAGTTATTTTACTGAAGAATTATTTTTCAGTGTATACATAATTTATCCCTAATTTGAAAATTATTTTTTACAGCTTGAGGTTCAACACTAGCCATAGTGTGGAAGACTCTGACTGGGCTTCCTTGATGTCTTTCCATCCTGCTTTGTAGTATTAACACATGAAAATAGTTAATTCACTGATGTGACAACCAAAACTTCCTTCTTTACTAGAGTTTAAAGACTGAGTAAAAGAGAGTCCCAGAGTAAGATGTTGATGACATCACAGAACAGACTGGCCTGGCATGTCTGAAACACAGTGTAGGCAATGAATATTGCAATGCTGACACATAACAAACTCTGTAGAAAACATAGGTTGGTTTCACCCATGGAAAAGTAATGCATTACATAAAAAGTTCCAGGAGCTCCCTTGCAGGAGTGTTTCAGCTTGAAGGCCTATAAAGCAGTGAAATGGCAGGGATAAAAATTCCAAAATAGACAGTAAAGCTGCAGCAGTAAGTAATGTGTGGTCAGTCTCTGGATCAAACCAGTGATAGCAAGTGCAGCAAGCTCAGGGAGAGTTTAAAGACCAGCAAAATGGGCCAGAAGGGCAATAATGGCTCCATCTGCCCACTAATGTAAACAGGTTGTAAATGATAGAGGACATAGCTTATAGGAGTGGGTAAGGACCCCAAACAATAAGGTTTTGAAGTGGAGTTGGTTTTAGTTTTCTGAAATATTCAAGAGGAAAGGCTGTTTTGAGTTTTAAGGTTTTTTTCATTCTGGGAGTAAATATGTCTGGCCCCTTTCAATGGCATCTTTTACATCTTCCAGTAGTTATCCTCAAAAAGGGATGTGGTTACACTGTACTGCAAAATGCTGCCTCATCTCATCATTAAATTACTAGACTGAGCGAGTCACTAATATGATTAATTGTAGGGGGAGAGGGAAAAGTGATAATTTTACTGAAAAACAGGACACACAAATCGTAACACTCGGGTACCTACAGCTGAAATGCCTTGATTCCATGCCCAGGTATTGTTTACAGAATGATGAAAATAAAGGAAAAGTGTAGTTTACATGAAATGTCTGTTTTTAAGAAAGGTACAGGATGGAGTAGAATAAAACTGGTCTTGTGTGCTCCTGATCTTGGGCTCATCTGCAGCTTGAAGCAACTTCAACATTATTTACATAGCCTAATGGTCTGACAGGAAAGTAGAGGTGACTTACTTTAGGATAACTGGCTGAGATATCACCCTGAGCTGTTTGCTGACTTCTGCTGTAGGGGTGGCAGAGCTGCTCAACGGTAGCTTTTGAATCTAGGGTTTGCAGCCTGATGTTTTAGGTATACTGGTGTTCGCTGACCTAAAAATGGCATTGTTGTAAGTCAGGATTGGTTACAAAACACACATTTGTCCGTGTAGCAAGTAACTTGATCAGCTGTCACAAGTAAGCCACCACATGCTCATGAGTGAGTGTGTGCCCTGGGATCCTGTGCGCTGACCACAGGACCGCAGCACTACCAGCAGGTCTGCAGGTCTGTGTAGTAGGGGCCTACTGAAGTGTATTTTTTGGGGTGCTTGTTTCATGCTGCTGTCTGAACACAAGACAGCAGTGTGCCCAGTGGCCAAGAAGGCCAGTGGCATAGTGGCTTGCATCAGAAATAGTGTATCCAGCAGGACTGTGGAAGTGATCATTGGCACTGTTGAGGCCATACCTCAAGTACTGTGTCCAGTTTTGGGCCCCTCACCACAAGAAAGATGTTGAAGTGCCGAGGCATGTCCAGAGAAGGGCAATGAAGCTGGTGAAGGGTCTGGAACATGAGTCTCATGAATAGGGGCTGAAGGAACTTGGGAGTGTTTAGCCTGGAGAACAGGAGGCTCAGTGAAGAACTTGTTGCTATCTAAAACTACCTGAAAGGAGGTTTTAGCCAGGTGGGAGTCAGTCTCTTCTCCCAGCTAACAAGTGACAGGATGAGAGGAAATGGCCTCAAGTTGCACCAGGGGAGGTTTAGGTCGGATAAAAGGAAAAATTTCTTATGGAAAGGGTTGTAATGCATTGGAATAGACTGCTCAGGAAACTAGTGGAGTCACCATCCCTGGAAGTGTTCAAAAAATGTGTAGATATGTCACTTGAGGACATGGTTTAGTGGTGAATGTGGTGGTGATGCGAGGTTGACGGTTGGACTTGATCTTCTTAAAGGTCTTTATCAATCTTAACAATGCTATGATTCCATATTGCTGCTTGGAAACTCTTTCAAGGAAGACTGTGAAGTGAGCTGTAGAGCTGGCTTTTATTTTTGCCACATCATGGGAGCTTTCATGTTGAGTTTCCCTTCTCTTTTCCTCTTCAGCACACAAGTACTGAAGCAAGACTGAAATTTCACCTTGTGTATTTTGGATGAAATGCTTATTCAAGAATTTGAAAAATGCTATTAGTAGCTATCCCATGACACTTTTCCTAGAAAAAGGCTATTAACTGTGATGTCCAACCCAATTCCAGGTACAAGAATTATATTTGGTTCACCTGACTTCTCACTCTGTCATCAGTTTGCAACTTCCATCCTATATTTCCATGTTTCCATGGGGTAATAAACAGCTACTATTATATCCTCCTTCTGTTCATGGATGAGTTGCTTCAGCCAGTGAAACTGTGTAGGGTTTCCAGAATTCTTTGGGATCCTTCTGGATAAAAGTCACTATGTACACCGAAGTTATTAATGTTAATGTGATGCCTAGCATCAGGAAGGTGTTTTTTTTTCAGGGAAGAGAAATGAAAGAATTATCAGGTTGTCATTACCAGATGACTGAAGAAACTAATTAAAAAGAGCCTGAAACAAGGTGGAGTAATCCATTGACTTAATATAAAGAATACTGATTTCTCTCCATGTCTTTGGCTGCACTGAACAGCTCTATTTTATCCCATTTTGAGGATCTGGCCCTGAAAAAAAAAAGAAATTAAGACTGTAATTGCTTAATGCATGGAACTGATGACTGCAGGGTATCTCTGCATCCATCAGCTTGGTCCTACTGAATGTGATTAGATGTTTATATGAATAAAAGAGTCACAAAGAATTTTGACACTTATTTTTATAGCAAAATGGGAAAGAAAGGAGTAGAAGGAGGGAAAATGAAAAAAATGTGCTTAAATTAAAAGGGACAAATATTTATAGTGGTAGAGCAACAGCTTGATGAGGGGGAAATAAGCTCAACACAAGTCATGCAAGTAGTGAAGTATATGCTCTTGTAGGAAAGCTAGAGACCAAGATGGATGAAAGGAAGTTAAAAGGACAAATATATTAAAAAAAAAAAAAAAAAAAAAGAAAAAAGGGAGTAATTTTCTTCCAGAATTATATTAGAAATCCACTAGAGAGCTGATGAGCCTGAATAGCTCTGGAGACTCCAGGGACAATTAAGAAGAGAAAATTAGAATGTAAAATACTTTTTACACTGATCTTCTATACAGAGGAATACCTCGTGAGCTTAACATTACCGTTTGGTAAAGGTAAAGAGTTGGCAGGAGTAGAGACGCTTTTATAGTTAATAAGCCCTCATTGAATCCCATGATTTAGCAGACAGTGATACAAGTAGGAGACTTGGACTCTGCTTGTAGCTTTGCCTCATAATGCCCTTGCCTATGCTTCATTTTCCTTGTCTTCAAAACGGAGATAAAGATATTGGCTTTGTTGTTAAAGTAGTTTGAGACTGACCGATATGTGTATGTAAATGTAGAGAGTATTATTGTTATTAATATTTGGACTACAATAATCTATTAAGTCAGCAGTTAATTTCTTTAGTATTAGCTGAATTACCTCCCAGGAAAAAACAACCCCAAAATAAATGTGATTTAATTTATCATTATAGCTATAATAAGAATCTGGAAGATTGCCAGTGCTCTTTTTATTGAGGTGGGAGAGATGATAAGGGTGATCCAGGGAATTATAAACTCATGACCCTCATTTCAGTGCCTAAGAAAATTGTTGAGAAAGTCATTATAGATGTCATTATAAAGTACCTGAGGCTCAAACCGGCATAACTTTCTCTAGGTGTAAACTTTCTCAAATATATTAGAATTCTTTGAAAAAGTTAAAATAGTGCATAATGGGAGAAATGTTAGATGCACTGTGACTTATTTACACTCCTAAAAGGCTTTTGTTGAAGTTTCTCAGAAGAGGCTATTAGGGAAAGCTGGTAATCATGGGGTGAGTCTTATAATCATACTGCAGGTTTAATAACTCTCTTAAATAGGAAGCAAAGAAATTGCAAATTTGTACCAGGGGAAAAGGCTGTTTTGTCATCCTGGGAAAATGTTAACCGCAGAGCACCTCGGGGGTCGTACTCCTGCATGGAGTGATCACAATACTAATGATCTGGAAGAGAGGCCAAGCAGTCTGATTACCAACCCTTGAAAGAGATAAAACATTGGTTTTGTCAATCAAGCCTATATAGATGAATTGGGAAACCTTCCAAGAGGAGTTTTCGAAGTGCTTAGTCCAGCTGAACCCTCAGTGTGAGGAAACATCCACTGGAGTGTAAGGACTTTGACGATGGTGCCCAAAGATAAAGTAAAACCAGGTACATAATAAATACTTGACTATATATTCAAACATTTATGGCATAATGTGAAAGCCTCTTCAAGAGGCTCAGTGGTGAAATAGTTGCCTTTGCATGAAGAAGCCAGCAGTGGTTATGTCCAGCTCTGATCTGTGCTGGAAAGAGCTTCAGCTGGCTAATGCAGGTCTGGTCTTTCTGGGTGGGACAGAACCAGTTAAAAGCAGTGTCTTCTGCTTTTGTGCCAAGCTGTATTTAGCCCTCTGATTTTTGGTAGTAGCCATTAGCAGATCCCAAGGGGGCAGAGAGTGATCCTCCTTATATCCTGCCTTTAAGCCTTCAAGTTTCTGATAATCAGTGGCCAAGGAAATTCTTCAACCAAAGACCATCATGTTTAGAAACAATTGATGGATCTACAGTCTGTTGTCTACTTATTTTAATCCCTGACTGAGCCCATTCCTGGTTTTGGTCTGCACCCACAATTGCCCAGTTTTCTGTAGTTGCACAGCAAGCAGTGTCTTCCTGTAGGTTTCAGACCTTCTCTGGAAGGCTCAGAAATGGCTTTCTGAAAAACCTGGAAAGGGAAGAAATGTTTTTCTGTGTGCAAATTCCACTACCTACAATTTCCAGCTTCTCCTGGTCTCTACTTCCTCACTGTTTTGCCAATTGTTAGGCCATCTCAGGAGGTTTGATTGGTTGGTTTAGTTTTGAACTCCACAGGAAATCTATGTAGCTTTCCTGCTGCCCACCCCCTATGCTTTTGATCCTTTTAACATATTAAAATGGCTCACTGGCAGATATGACAAGGATCAGTGCAACACAGATTAATCTTTATAGCTGGGAGGAGTGAAAGACAGGAACATGGGAGCTCTTCTTTTTGGTACCTGTGGGTTGGTAAAGGGTTTTGTGTCCTAAGCATGACTTTAAATCTCCTAAATATTGATCCATACTTCTGTATGGTTGCACATTCTCACATTCAAAAGAGTTGTTCCAAAAACTAGAAGTTTTTTACAGCTTATGAGTACTTCACAAGAAAACGTGCAAGATGCTGAAAACCTGTAGCAAGATTTTATCTGTTTGGAAGTTAACATGCAGTATTTTCCCTGTTATTGTGGGGTTCCTCTGGATATATGCTCACCTATGGATAGACTTTTTTCTTTAGGGAAGAAATGGAGACGTGTAGGCTAATGCACGATTGAACCCACGTCTCCAGATGTGAAAAGCTAATGCATTCAGAAACTGTTTTCGTGCACACTCTTGAATATAAAGGAGACACACTGGGGGAAACACAGCAGGAATTCTTTATATTCTGCAGCTTCCCAGCCTGGTCCTTATGCTCATGCAGCAAACTCCATTGGACAGCTACTCTCAGGCTATTTTTTTTTTCCTATGGGAGCAGTCACTTCAGTTTAGCCCTTTGTTGCCATGGCTTCTGCTGTAACTTTACTACCCCCCTAGATTTCTCAGAGCGGCCCTTCAAAGCCAAACTTCCCATTCTCCAGAAAGGCACCTGGCAGTAAACTAGGGGAAGCTTAGTGTGGGAAATGTAAATCTGATTGAAGGAGTGATAGTTTAAACAACTCCAGCTCCATTCCAGAAGGGCCTTTGATGATGGCATGCCCTGTTTATTAAGGTGGGAAGGGCACACGCTGCCCATCTCTGGGACTGCAGAATATATTTTGCTGTATTTCAGGCTTCTGTCTAGGTGAAATGGCAAATGTAGGCCCTGTTTGCTCGAGCGGTGATGAAATCTGATCTGCCAGATTTTGATGTGTACTTCTACTAAGCAGAAGCGTTAGGGACTTAATCCCCTTCCTGCTCTCTGCCCCCTGAAGCTTTGCCTTCCTGGGGGATGTGCACTGAAAGGGAGCTGATTCCTCTCTGCTACTGCTGTCCCTAATAACACCAGCAGAAGTTTGTGTAGACGTGTGGCATTATCCACTTCAGCCCAAATAATCAAACGTGGCCTCAGAGCCAGGAGCCACCTGTTTGCATTGCAGCAGAGGGCAATCATCACCCCAAGTGCTTTTCTCTGTAGCACTCTCTGTGTCACTGCTCACCTCGTGGGGTCTCAGTTTTCACTGTGATTCCTACACTGATAATTTTTTATGTGTGAGTTTGTACGTGTGTATTTTTTTTTTCATAGTAGAAGGGAAAAATGTTACATAGGACTGAAAAGAAATGACTTGGAAAAAAGCTTTCAGAAGTGAGTTTTATTTCACTATCATTTCTTATAAACTTAATAAGTATCTTTCATATTTCAAGTTTGTTCATTATCTGGTTGTACATCAGCCAAAAAAAAAAAGGTGGTGGGGTCCCTTTCTATTCTTAATTGCACAGTTCTTTTGAAGTCTGTAAAAAATTTTTAATGAGCAGGTTTGGGATTTTGTTGTTTTAATTTTGATTATTTTGGATTTTTTTAATTTCTTTTTCTTTTTTTAAACACATTCCTGTCAGTAGGATAACTTCACTCAACTTGGAAGATAATTCAGTTCTAATACTGAAAGTCTTTTAAAATTTTTGCAGTTCTAGTAGCTTAGTAAACTCCAGCAATGTAAGATGATCTTAAAGGTCTTTTCTGACCTGAATGAGTCTATGATTATAGAAAAAGTGAAGCCAGAGCATGTAAAATAAATAAGGCAAAAGGAGAAGATAAACAAGCTGACAGCCATGGTCCTTAAAGAGGACAGAGATGACATGAAAACTTGTGAACTACATTTTGAAAAAGAAATAGTCATAAAAAGTAGTAAAAGTTGTTTTACAGACAGCACCTGCCCAAACCTGCCTACCAATTACTGTTTTGTAACCAGTGTCACTACATTCTAGCTGAATGTCTCTGTGCAGTGTGTCTGCAGTTACAGTAGAAGCTGTGAATCACCAGCTTCACTGTGTCAAACAGCCGGAAATTTTTTTTCCCCTAATGTGTTTCCCTTATAGAGCTTATAAATGTTAATTTGTAAGAATAGCAAGTGTGAAACAGAAAAAAAGAAACATGTAATGTGGGTCCTAAAAAGGGAAAAAACTCACTACTCTACGTCCAACTCATGTTGCAGTTTTGCCTGAATAAAGCCAGAAAGATGAGATGCTTTGTTTTTCAAGTCACTTAGGTCTGCTCTATCTCATTCTGCAGTTTCATAATATAATTCTGCTTTACCTGAGAAAGAAATCAAGTGTGATTTTGAAGCACTAGGCTAAATTCATCCTGATCAATCCAAGGGGAATTACTCTGAGGAAGAATTTGGCCCAGGCTTTCTAAACTTACCGAGAGAGAAATTTAAATCTAACCTGCAAGGAAAGCATGGAAAAATCTTTATCTGAAAGAGCACACTGTTACTAACAGCCTTTTTAAAGCACTTTTAATTTGCCTTCCCATCATTTTATACCGATTACATTTGTGCTAATTACACGTTCTTTTCGTCTTCCCTGTAGATTAACCATTGAAGGAGAAATGTATTTGCACACAAATATACTTACAATAGAAAAATTTTAACATGTTTAAAGAAAAATCTATTTATTGCTTATAACTAGATTTATACTCTAGGATCAGATCTTTAAAACTTGTAAATTGGAAGAAAAAAATACTTGAATTACTAGACTTTCCGATTGGGAAGAACTAAGGTAATATAAATATACTGTGTTTTTTTGTTGCTTCTATGCATGTTCCATATTAAAAAAAACCAGTGTAGAGAGTTCAGAATATGTCTCCTGTCCTCTGTAAGAGATTCAGTATTCCTTACCTTCTCTCTACTGGCTTTTATAGGTTTGGACATGTCATTTAGATTCTTGGTGCATTAGGTTGTATCAATGGGATCTGTAGAATGAATACAAATTTATCTTCCTAGAGGGTGCTTTAAACATCTGGATCAAGTTGAAAGTCATTAGTACCAGTGTAAGTCCATATCTGCAGGGGCGTGTTGTATGGGGATGCTCCAAAATCTCTCTAGTGCGACTGCGAGGGAAAAAAATTCCACTGTGCTCCATCTAAGAACTGCTGGACTTGATTCCCCTTGCACTTCCTCTAATTTCTAACTGTTATCTCTGTGGAAGTTAGTCAAGTAATGGCAGTATAAAACTAGTGTTTTAGAAGGAGTTCCATGCCATAAAACACTGCTTATTGACAGTGCACGCATTCGCTTTGGCCTGGCCAACAGGCACTGAGGTTTGACATCCCAGGACAGAGTTGTGGATGTCACCTGCTGTCCGTGCACTGTGGCCCTAGCCCTGACAAAACTCAGAAGCAACTATGTCCTCTTGGCAGGTTAAATTGAACTCAAAAGTTTTTCAGCCAAAAAAAACCCCACCAATAAAGTAAATCTGAACTGCTAGAGTAAAATGTTGGAGTAGCAAAAAAAAAAAAAAAATCTGACTTCATTAACCCTACATAACAGAAATTACATCTGCTAATAAGAATTTACCCCATCAGTGGTTTTAGGGACCTCTCAGAAGTCTGACATGCTGTTTTTTGATTTAGCTAAGCTACACCAAACTGGATCAAGATATTCTTGTTCCGCAGGGCGATACCCCCTGTTGCAGTTCTTCAGGATCAACAGTTGTGCTTTAGTTTCACATCCTGCCTTAATCTGAATTAACATTCAAATCCAGGCAAGTACTTTCGTTGGAGGAAACAGACCCTGTTAAAGTTGACAGAAAACCAACTATTTGCTGTATGTGATTAAACAGAAGCTAATTTCAACATAAATCCACCCACACACTGATCTTGCTGTTAAACAGAGTTCATAAGACTTATCATTAGAAAGTTGAAACGTTGCTATCCCAGCCCTGCTTACTGAGGGACACGGCTTCATGTCTCAGCCTGATCCCAGCCCTACCCAAACTTCTTCGTGATCACAGCCAAGTCTTGGCAGCAAACACCACTCCAGCACGCAGATTCGAGATGCAGCAGCTACCGAAACAAAACCCGGCCACTCTGCTTTCTGCAGCTGTTCCCCTTCGCTGCTGCAAACCCCATCAGCACCGCGCCTCGCTGTTGGGGAGGGCGCAAGGCAGCAGCCCCGCAGCAGCTGCTCGTCCCTGGAGCCGAAACGCTCCCTGCCGCCCTCTCCCCCTTCGACATGGCGGCAGAGCAAGCTGCAGCGCTGCTCTGAACTTGTTCTATCCAGTTTGAGCAGCCAGCCTCTTCCTAGAGATACATTCCTGTGGCTGCCTGAAGCTTCACAGGAGGAAAAACCTTCTTGAGCTCCCCCCCCCCCCGCCCCTCCCAAGCTGTTCTATAGGCAAAGGTCAGACCATCATTTCTTCTGCAGACTGCTCCCCCCTCTCGCACAATCCCTTGTGGCACGACTCAAGGGGGGAAAACCTCCCCCCACCTTTTATTTAAGTGTGTGTTTATAAGGGAAGCTGTGGAATGAGAAAGGGCAGAATTCATCTTCCTATTTAAAAATTTTTTCTTTCCCTCTTTCCTCAGTTAAACATTTTTACACAACAAAAACTGTCATAGGAATGAGAGGTGAGCTAAAGGTTTTTCAACTCCCATTTATAACTTTATTTAAGAATGCAGATTTTCTGTGGAGTTCCATGCTGCGTAGAACTTTGTTAGCTTTAGGTTGCTGACGAAAGTGAAAGTGTATTTATAGCACCCGATCCAGGATAAGCAGATGACAGCTCCATTAACTAGCAGCACAAATGCTCTGGGACACAACTAACCAACGAGGGATCATGCTCCCCCATTAGCCCTCCTGGAGGACAGCTGGTGGAGGCAATAAGGCTGACTGGGTCAATCAGCATGTGTGGGGCAGGGTTGGGGGAAGGTGGTTTTGTCCTCGATTCCTCCTTGTTTTTAAGCATTCAGGTCATTATGATAAAGCACCCCTCCTTCCTTCGTGTTAAAGTTATTCTTGTGGTCTGCACTGCTGTGGAACTGCTTACACAGTGCTCATGGTGGGCTGTGAAAATTTATGCCTAGAGAAAAATGAAAATAGTGACTCAGCAGGCCTTACTCAGTGCAGATTATTGGAAAGATTATGTATCATGTTCCCGGCTCCATGTGAACAAATGGCTAAAGAGGTATCTGCATCCCAGAATTAGGCTGCTGGGTGTTTCAAGGCAACCACAGACAGGTAGCTGGAAATACTTGCTCAGGGAGATTGCGAATGAAGGTCAGTCAGGGTTGATGAAGGAATATAGTTAAAGTGTTGACAGCCATGTTCTCTGGAAACAAAGCTGCTGTGAATTGCAATTGTGGAAATGATATACAGCTGCTCCACACTTGGGCAATAATGCTGCTCTGAAGCCTGCAGAATTCAAGTTCTGCTCCTGGGTATGCTTGTGCTGGGGGCTCATTTTCCCTGTTACAAGTACCTCATTGAGGGACCAAACCCTGGCCCCCCTTGCTCACTGACCTGGCAGAATCACCACAACAAGGAAAGGTGGAGGGAAGGCTCTGGGAGTCGCTACACTGTAGGGAGGAGAGTTGGAAGTAAGGCAGGCAGACTCGACACAGTTCAGCTGGTAGTTCAGTTCCCTAGGCATGGAAAAATTGGGGCTCCAGGACATGGTTATCAGGGCTGGAAAAGGCTCTGCTCTGCAGCATGGGGAGAGGGGCTGTGTTGAGCTGCCTTGCACCTCCTTGCCCAGCTGTCCTGGGCTGTGCTCTGGTCTCTGGTGCTACGCACTAGAGGGAGATGTCAAGATGTGACCTTGCTTGAGACTGTTCCAGTAGTGTTCGTGTTCCCAGGTACCTGATCTCTTTCCAAATCATCCATGGGAGCTCTGGTATCATGAGAGAGGTTATTTGTTAATTAACAAATTAACAATTTAATGCTGTCCCATTCAGACATAAGCTTCACAGCATCTGCTTCAGAAACCTTCATCGTAGTGTCTTTAGTAGTTTTGGCTGAAAGAGCATAAATCTGGGAACGTAAGAGACCTTCTCTTTTTGAGTGATTACCATCTTGCTGTCTGGGTGTGGATGACCTTTCTACAATAAACAGGTCCCTCCACTGGGTGTAAGAGACACCAAGTAAGGTGTGTTGGCCACTCACTCCTATCTCAATGAAATTTCAGCCCGCATTTTGCTTAACAGCTTTTCCAAAATGCCTGCATCCCCGAGTAATAGCAAACCGAAAAACCTGAAAAAACCTTTCAAACCTGAAAAGCAAACTGATATCTTGCTGTTCAGAAACAAAGACTGCCTAGAAACCCAGCTCCTCGCTGCAAGGGAAGATGTGTCCTGCCAGCATGTGGTCCAGATGTCAAAGGCTGTTGCCCTTCCAGTATGAATCACATACCGAGTGTCTCTGCCTTACAGGGACCACGCAGCCGGCAGAGCAGCACAACATACCATTCACTTGTACCTTTACCCTTTTGCAGCGTGAGCTCCATCCTTCTCCACGCAGCCACAGTATAAAACCAGGTCAAGTAGCTCTGTCCTGAGGCTAAGGCATATCAGTCCTGGATGCAACACAAGCACAGTGAGTAGAAGTTTCTCCAGGAAATAGATTGGATCCTTAACAAGCAGGTGTTTTATGAGCTGATAAAAATGATCTCAAAGGCCAAGAATCAACCTCACAAGTGGAGAGAGCAGAAATGATCAGCGGGCTGTTTCTCCCGCTGCTGCAAGTCAGAAATCAATCTGAGGGTTTACTGCAAAGAGGGTTAAAACACTAGTAATTCAGTGCCTGCTGGTTGGGAAGAATAATAAAGCCTGCATTTCTGTGTTGGTACGGGGCGAATGCTGCAGGAGCAGGAATTCTATTACATAATTATGCCTCCTACATAAAGCTTTAGAAGGGGGGAAGCTGGCAGGGCTATGCGTCATTAAAATGACACAAAACACGCCGTCACCATCAGAGTCCTGTGTGTGCCTGAGACTGTACAACATGCACATGTTCCTTGGGGCCTTGCTGCACTCACGAATTTTGGTTCACAGCTGGCAGGGAGGCTGCCTAAGCAAAACATGGGCCGTGCTTTCTGCCGTAAAAATGGGAGATGGGAGCGTGGGGGTGTTTTCTTGTTTGTTATTGTTTTACCAAAGATTTAATTAAATTATTGAAAGGAAAGGGAGGGAAAATGTGATTCCTAACTCAAAAAATGCTGAGTTGAGCACACTCCTCTTTGAGAGCAGGAAGGCTTGGGAGCACTGCAGGGTCCATGAAGCCCTTCTGCATCATCTGTGGTTGTTTTGTGGTGGCTCCTTTGTAGGAGTGCTGCTCATGGGCACTGGTGGAAGTTGCATTCAGCAGTTTTTGGGATGAGGTGGTCCACCCACAGTAAGAGACCACATATGACACTTTGAGACTCGGGCAGAAAAAAATGCTCCTGGTAGTTTTAATATTGGTGTAAAGAGGACCTTTTATCTCAAAGCACTGTGTAAGAAACAAATCGTATTAACGTCTTTTGGGATTTTGGATTGAGCAGCACTTTTCTTGTTGTACGAGGGAAGACTCTGATGTTGAATGATTGTAATTCTATTCCAGAAATGGCAGCTCCATGGATTTTCTCTGAGCATATGCCTAGTGGTCTGTCTGATGAGATTTGTAAGTGTTTTCTGTTGTCTACTCCTCCTTTAAGATCCAAAGCACAAAGTTAAGAGGAAGGGAAAAGACATTTTTGGTTTTGTGTGTGCTGTCAGCAAGCCACCAATCCAGCCAGGAAGAGCATTCTTCTATCTGATTTTTCAATTCTGTGTAAGCCAAAACTAAAGCATTGTGTCCTGAAGAGCTGACAGGTAAAGGGTTTAATTCAGAAAAGTATTTAAACCATCTGTATTTAAGTAGGCATTTAAGTACATGTTTGGATTGTATCCTAATAAGAATGCTCAGTTGAATGGGGCTGAAATAGAAAAACTAAAGGCAAGGTATGGAGTGTATTAGTGAAACCCCTAGTGATGCCTGGCAAGCATTTTGCTGCTTTCATTTAGTTTAATTTCAGTTTTGCTTTGTTTTGATTCCATTTTTATTTAGTGGGATGAACAGGGTCAAAGGGAGGCATGCAGACATAAGCAGCAGTGGAATAGGTAAGAGAGAGGAAACCAAAGGGTGATACAGGTGATATACCAGAGTTGTTCTACAGGGCAATGGCAGGGGTATGAATGTATGAAATTCATTTTTTGTACGGACAAAACAAAGATCTAACTATGTTGGTTCCCATACAGATGGGAAGAACGATGAGCTGGGTTATTAATGTGGGTCATTAATATTGGGTTCCTTTAGGTGTTTACTTGGCTGTTGGTACTCTGTGGGATAATCATCTGTGACTTCTATTAGCACTGGAAAAAAAAAAGCCAGCTTGGAAATAATGGGTTAAATCCTGACCCTTACCAGTCCAAGCAAAGTTAATGGGTTTGCATTACCCTAATGAGGAATGTAAGGTTTAGAGGTTGCTTAGTTACTGGGCCTGCAGAGATTTCAGACAGCGTGACATAACTCATATATCCCCCAGATATATTTTTGTCACTACAGTCATGATACCATGGTATGTCATGCTGCCACTCTGCCACTGTAGATGAAATATTTCATTCAGTTAGTGGTCTGTGTGCTCTGCTAGACCCATGGAGTGCTTCTGTCTTTTTCTAGAGGATCATAGAATGGTTTGAGTTGAGAGGACCTGTTAAAGGTCATCTGGTTCCAACCGCCCTGCCGTGGGCAGGGACACCTTCCACTAGACCAAGTGGTTCAAAACCCCATCCAAACTTTCCTTGAAGTCTTCCAGGTATGGGGCATCCACAAGTTTACTGGGCAACCTGTGCCAGTGCCTCACCACCCTCACAGCTGCGTTGAAAGCCAGCTTTTGTCTTGCCATCTCTATGTCTAAGGATCTCATTCTTCTCCTGTGGGTTCTTCATCTGTAGGCAAGGCCCCACAGATAAATGCATCAGAGCATCAGAACAACATGCAAGGTGTCCAGGCTGCAACACAACTGCTCCCAAGGTGAAACCACCTAGTCGATTCCCTCTGTTTCAGCAGATCTTTTTCCAGCACATCCAGCAAGTTGTAACTATTCATTTCAATGACACAACCAAGACTTCAGTCCTACTAGCATTGCTATGTCAGTGGAGCAGCACTGTTGTGTCTCTTTTGCCTGATCACAATAGTCAGGTGGTTCTAGCACTGCAGAGTCCTTGGTAGTGGCTGTAACGCAAGATGCAGAGAAAAGAAAACTTCACAGTGGATCTGATCTGTGCTGAGCTGACAACAGCAGAGCTTGGAATCGATCGAAAATCACTGAGAGAGAACAGAAAGGCTGACTTAGTTTTAACCCCATTCTTCAAGTGCTGTCTCTGCCTGTCTCTAAATACAAAATCCCAACAGCCCAACTAAGGTCAGGGAATGGGAGTGCACACAGCTGTTTTGTCTGCCTTATCCACAGAAGACATTTTATGCCTGACCGACTTGTGTGAGCCATGAACAAGTTACTTGATCACAAACCGAACATATTAGAAGCAGTGATGTTTTACAAATCTCCTTGCACGTCTGCAGTTAACTTAAAGAACAGGTCAGCAAAATTTTTTAGCAGCTGAACAGTTTGCACAGCCTATCCAAGTATAGGCTGCCTTTATAAAGTCTCTGCCTACATAAGACAGGCACAGGATGCCTTTTCCACGTTCATAATGTTCACTGGACCTTTCTGATGTAGTGTTAAATATTGAAATTAGCTTGCAGTATTTTTAAGTTGTAGTTAAAAAACAAGCATGACTGGTGTGATGTAAGTGCCAAGACAAACATGTGCAGAGGTGAAAATCTGGTGCTACTGAAGAAAGCAGCAGGCCTTGTGCTGACTGCAGTGAAAGGCAATTTTACCTGCAATGTTTAGCAAGTTGAGAACCAGGCCTGAACCTTTCCCATTCCTCATCACCACCATTGTGAGGAGACAGATGCAGCTTTATCTGTCTTGCAGTTACTGTGAGCTGAGAGGAACAAGAGAGGGCTGAGGGTACCTGAATGGAGCCTCTATATAGTCTGTGCAGTCACATGCAGAAATATAACCTGCAAAATACCCATGACAGGATTTACACATTAAAACCACAACCTATGATGTGTTATTAGAAACTATATAACTGTGTACAACGAGCATCTCAAATTACTTTTTACTGGAGCTCATATTGCAGAGCACACGAATTTTCTCAGAAGACCCATACAGATGAAAGGCTAGAGGAAAACAGGCATGAAGATGTAGCAGGATAAGCTACAAACTGCAATGCATTTGCCATCAAACTTTACACAGTTCTAGTCAAGTGTACATGTACTGCAAACAGACCAGGTCCTGTTCTTTATCTGACACTGCTGTGCTTGTACACATGATGCAGCACTCCTGGGGACAGCCCAGCAGCATATGACCTGTTCTCAGGCATTTACTTCCCTTTCAGTGATTAATGAATTTTGAGTGACTAGTCTTTCAAGTGACTGACTTTCCCAACAGTTCCCTTCCCCTGGATTATGAAAGAAGAGCAAAATTTAATCCACAGATATTAAAGATTAAGGGAGAGGTTGGTCAGTTCTGAGTTTTGTAAGGCACCCTCAGCTCTGAGGTGGTGCCCCACGATTTCCAGCAGTCATAGAGTTCAGACATCTTCACTCAGTGTGGGGCAAGGTAACTCAGAACTTATCTTCATCCCTAGGATTACTTTTCTATTGCTCTTTTGCTTGTATGAGAACACAAGGAGCGAAGAAGTCCATTTCCATTTCTTCTTCTGCAATTTTCTGGTGACCAGATTGCAGCCAAACTCCTGAAGGGTGATCGAGGGTATAGGGCAGATATGAAATCCCACAGATAGGATTATGGTAGATGATTCAAAGAATTCCAATGGGCAGAAAAAGGAGATTCAAGTTCACAGTTTTTGTAGACCAGAGATGCCAGTGAAGTTGAAAAGCGGATTCTGTTTTGCATTATCACCACCCACTTTTTCCAAAGACGTTCTACTTTTCTCAGCAGCCTCCCTATTGCTGTAGCTATAAATAGGTATATGTCTTTATGCATGTGAGAGATTCAGGTTTAAGCTTATATTTAAACTGCAAGGTTATATTTAATAGGACTGTATCAAAGACGACAAAAGCCTTATTGTTCTGTCCGTGTTTTATCTCAGCGTAGCATGCATGTTCATGGGTATGTGTGCATGTAGACAGATATTAACATATGTAGACAGATATTAACATATGTAGACAGGCATAGGACAAAAAAACCAGTCCAGATTCTCTATTTCTGTAGTTGGGTGTTGGCGTAATTAACTTTCATGATGCAAAGGGAGTAATTCTGTTATAAGGCTGGAGCAACAGGCAAAGCCCTGTCTGTTTGCACACAAAGACTAAAATTTAGATATGTACATTATGTGGTAAAATGTGTAGTTGCTAAGTTTGGTCATTCCAGATTCAGTTTAAGAATCTCATTTTCTAGACCTTGCCAAAGGATTTCTGGAGCTGATTTCCTCTTGCTATTTGGAAAGTAACCATATTTTATCCTTCCAAGCAAGCTTCACAGTGCTTTTTTTATTAATTAGAAAGCTTTGCTTTGGTCATTGTATAGAGTGAATGTTCTTTTTTGGACATGGAAATGTTGGTTAAGTTTATACAGAACAAGGAAAGTAGCTAGTCTTGAGGAGGAAGAGGGAGTTAATTGGCATGAATTTAGGATGCCCATCCCTCGCTTAGAGGAGGTTCTTTGGCAACTTGCCGGGGATGTTCCTAATTTGCTAACAGTGGAGCAGGTTAGTGATGTAAGCTCACAGAAGAGTCTGGTAGCTGTAGTCCATTCTGCTGGTTCTATAAAGAGCTCAACACAGAGGTTTTGGGGTGTAGTTTCTTCCTTCCTCTTGCTCTCTGCAGGATAGTAAGGGAGCAAAGTAAACTGGCTAGAAACCGGACACCTCTGCCAAATTGTTGGAGGACATATCCCCCCACTTTATTCAAAACTGCTCCAACCACCTTGGCTGCCAAAGGTTCAGAGGGCTCCTGTCAGGTGGAATGGAAGGATTCAAATGGCCGTAACAAAGCTGGCTGGCACGGAGAGGTGCAGGCAGCCTTTGCTCCTCTGCCACGTTGCACGGCGGTGGCTACTGGGACAGGGGTTTCCACGTGGAAGATGCTTTTGCCTGTGAACGTGGGGTTAGTTATTAGCACTCGGCTTAAGGGTCCTGTGCCTGAGGGAAATCCATGGCTTTGGAAGCTTCCCAGCCTCAGCTGAAGAGTTAAATGGCTATGTGTGAGCCCTTGGGAAGCACCAGGTACAGTGTGTTAGTTCATAGCTCTGTGGGAAAGTTGTAAGTTAATGAGCCTTTACCTCATATTTGCTATGATCTAAGAATGCACAAACAATTACTTGCTGTGGCTCATCTGAGTCCTGTTAATTTGTTATGTTTGTAAACTTGGCTACTTCTGTGAAGTCACAGACACTGGTGAAATCCACAGTCTGCCTTATTCTATCTCCTTTTTTTTTTTAATTTTTATTTTGATTGATTTGACATCTGTCTGCTAATCAAGTGTATATGGATTTTAGGTTAGTAAGACTTTATGGTTGAGTCAGCTGCTTTCGGTGAAAATTATTATTTTTCTTAGATATTCACTGAACCCAGGGGAGGAATCTTTTATTTTTGTTTTTCCTAACATTATAGATGGCAAATACTTTTTCTACAGGACGTAAACAATAGCTTGTTTCACTAGTGCTTACACGAAGGGGTCACATTTTGTGGGGAGTATTGATGTTTCTGGACCCTGAATGGCAAAGAGGGTGTTCTTAGTCCCTGTGTATTTGCACAACACTGGATTTCCAAGGGCGTTTCTTTTTGTTAGTGCTGTTTGCTTGCTCTTTTCAAATGAACAAGAATTGAGGTATTAGCAAATGAAATCCAGCACAGAATTCACCACCAGCCACTCGACAGTGTGAGGCAGAGGAGCAGGGGAGAGGGGTTTCCTCCCAGGCATGCTGGGAGGGATCAGCTGAAGGATGACAGGCTTTCAGTATTCTGCCTGAGTGTCAAGTCTGCAAATGGGATCACAAACCAGTGACAACTGTGATGGCTGCTATTATGTGGACACCTGTTCACCCAGAGCTGGACACAGGCTAACATCCATATAGGATGTTGAACAGTCACCAGATGGTGATGGCTTTCAGTCATTATGCATTTTTTCTAGATCTGATCCAGCAATTTAGACAAGGATGCTCTTTGCTAGCAAAACAGCACTAGAAAGGACATGTAGCTCTCAAAGGGGTTCAAATAAAAAGGTTTGTTAATGAACCACAAAATCACTGAGTGGAATGTGTTTGGATTATTGTCACTGAAGTTTAACTATGTGCCAAGGTCTAAAGTAGCCGCTAAATAAATGGTTCCACTGTCCAATTATTAATGAGAGCTGCTGCCTAACACAGAAACTTCTGTCAGTAAGGTAGGACCAAAGTGTTGCTAATGCCTGGACAACTTGCAATGGGTTGGTGTGTCTGTTTCTGGTTGAAGGTGTGCATATGAAGGTATGCTTGGGGGGGGACAGTCAGAGTGTTGTGGAGCATTGTCTCCTCCATTCTTTGTGTTAAACTGGCTATGAACATATGTCACGGTGTTACTGCTGCTTTTGTTGAGCTGTTTTACAAGTTGGTTCTTTCAAGTCTAATGGGAATTATTTTTCTTGCCAAAAGTCCCTGTTTATTTCACTGGACAAAATTTGGAGCCTGGTGCAGACCCACCCAAGAGGGTGGATGGAGATGAGTTTGAGCAAGCAACTTTCTTCTTCCAGTGGTTGGTCTATCCATATGGCCTCCTGTTGGACACTGAGCTGCACAGTGTCCAGGGAAGTCCCAGGGTCCAAACCGCCAACCGAAGTGGGGAGAGTGGAGAAGGGCAGGAGTACCTCAGGTGGTCTAGGTTTATCAGAGCTCCTCCAGAGTCACTGGAGCATGCCCTTTGCTGGCAGAAACTGCCCTAGCTTCATCAGCATCATACACTGTTACCCTCAGAGATGTGAATCAGCATAGCTCACTCTGGCCCTAGGAGTGTTTCAGATCACTGTGAAATCCACAATGCTTTTTAAATGGTAAAGAGGTGGTTTATAATAGCCAGAACATACTCCCACTGATGTCTGTGCTGCCCACAAATCTCTTCTGCTTAGGTATGATGGTAACACTCTGTTATATCTCTCTGTTCTTTAAATTGCTCCATTTGGCACTCAGTTCACGATAGTTCTCTTGAACATGTTACTGTTTCTCATGGCACCATAAATCCTCTTTTAATTTTGGCCATTTATTGCCCTCTCAGTTCCACTTCAGGTTTTCTTTTGGATTTCTCGTGTTTTTGTCATAGATTTGCTACTGTGGTGTCTCTGTTTCTTGGTGTCACGTGATTAGCACATTTAGGTGGATATCTGTCGCGATTCACTTCCAAACTGTATTAAGGATTTGTTATACAGGGAAACTTTTTATATTCCTTCTTTAAACCATTTTACAGCCTTTCTTCTATTTATTCTATGGACTTCTTTTCCCTTAACTGTCAGGTTTGTTTTTTTTTCACTTGGACTTCCTTGCATGTAGATCTTAAACTCTTACACTACATCACTGGCTTGATGCTGGACATATCAAACTCGAGAAGAAAATGTTGAGCCGTTGGAATGTCACACACAAGATCTAACCTGTGGTTATATTATCTTTTATCTCAGTGCTTTATCCCTCTTTTATAAAAGGGTTAATACTGTACTTGTATGGCTAAAGAGAATTACTGACCTGGCTGCTAATTATCTTCTCTGGAGGGTCAGACTTTCCAAGAAATCAGGTTATTACTATGAGAACTAACTGTCTCTCTTGTCTCTCTCTTCAATCTCTCTCTCTTTTGTTTTTTCGCCTTTAGGAAAAAATTGCACAGGGCATGAAAAGCCTTCTATATTGTTTGAAGCATAGGAATAGATTCTGAATTATAGGTGAAAAAATAGTCTGTGAATTTCTCTTTGGGGTCTATTAACGGAAATTTTTGGCTGTATAGCTAAAATGGATATATGAGTGTTATCTGGATGGTT
Organism: Platyrinchus mystaceus; assembly: GCA_035041135.1. Classification (NCBI taxonomy): domain Eukaryota; kingdom Metazoa; phylum Chordata; class Aves; order Passeriformes; family Tyrannidae; genus Platyrinchus; species Platyrinchus mystaceus. Next base: position 10,593,200 of record JAWWLV010000144.1, on the reverse strand, counting down.
GTTGCTCTTCCTTAATTGTATTTCTGCTAGAAAGTGAAGGCCTACCCCCTTGATACCTCGGATACCTTTCAGCTAGTGATATATACACAAGATCTTTGAGCCCATTGCTAGTTCCTGTAACCCTGGTCTGTGTGGATTTCTTGTTTGTTCCTCTGTGTTATCTCCATTTGATAGTAAATGGTGATGAAGTTTTCTTCTTCAGTGACTATGGTATTGTTAGGTGTGGGATGATTAAAGTTCAGTTCATTTTTCTGTAGTGTAAAATGTCACTGTTCCTGCGTGCTTTGCCATCTATCACTTGTTTTAGATTTTCCAGTTTCAATTACTTCTCAGTATAGTTAGAGTAGTGAAATGTGTAATTGTAAATTATGTTTGGGTGCCCTTGTCGATTCTTTCCTTTCCAGACTTAAAAGGTTGACTGTTGAATTGTTACAGTTGTCACTGCTATCGCATTTCAGATTTTTGGGAAGATACTATGCTTGTCTCCCTGTAAAACTTAAAGGTTTTGGCTGTTCTTTACAGGTGCCATTTTGCTCCACGTGAAGTTGGTTTGAGGGGCACTCCTTTCATCTCCAGGCCACCACTGTGGGTGTCAGAACTCCAGGCAGGGCTGCTTGGGGTACCTGCATCTGTGGGTAGATCTCCCTGCTTTGTTTCTCACAAGGGTGTAGAACCCTGGCAGTGAGGTCGAACCTCAGGTGGGCAAAACTCTCTGTCAGGTATTAGAGGATGCCACACTTGTCTAGCACCCTGATTTATTGTTTTGGTTCCCCTGAAGCACTTGGGCTGTTTCACATCCTGGCTTTTATTATCTGAAGATTATTATTAGCGACAGATAATTTCTCTCAGTCATGGAGACAGATTTTAATTCATGCTTTCTTGAGTTTGAGACTGGGTTATTTGATTCTATCTGCTTCCAGCCTTTAACTCTTGTAAGCAAAATCTAAAAGCTGCAGGAAGGCTGCTGCCAAAAATCAGCTTTTCAGAACAGAAGTCTTTAGTGTTCTCTGTTCAATGGTGTGTCAGTTGTAAACTCTTCATGCTGATTTATAAAGCTTTGCATGGCCTTCGACTGTCTGATGAATCTGTCTTGATAACCACCTACCAGTCCTGCCTTCCTGACTTGTCTGTGGGACTGGATTTCATTCTGCCAGTCACAGAGCATTTCACCATTATTCTTCTGCCTTGTGAAATTCTCTTTCCATGATAAGAGCCATCATTCCGCTGAAGCTTTGAAAAAGAAGTCTGTTTTTTGGTTGAGCCACTTGACATCAGCAGCAAGATTCTCAGCTGGCATTCTGTAACTAGTGATGCAAGTGACATAAAGCAGCAGCTTTACCAAATGGGTCACAATCATTTATAAACGTATTTCTATTATAATCTTGTGAGACTTTTTTTTTTCCAGAGGTAATTAATGAGGCAATCAGAATAAGTTTAGGGCCAGCAGTTGACTAGTTGAGCTTTTCATTCTTTTCATTGTCATGCTGCTATTTATATATTGTCTGATTTAGCAGTTATGTCAGCTGCCTCAGTTCTCATCTGTAGGAGGAAAGGGAGTATGTATCCTTCTACGTCCTTTGCCCTAGACGTGCTGTGAATGTGCTGGGAGAGTTGGTCAAACAGTATAATGTTGGACTAGGTAGGGTCTGGGAAAGAAAGGTGTGACCCCACTGAAATGTCTCAGGTTGCTCTGATGAAATGAGGCAGAGGAAGGGTCCCCCACATGGAGAAGAAAAACCATTACAAAAGCAAAAAGGCAATGGTTTAGTGCCAGGTCATGTTTACGGAGGAGTCCTCAGAGATAGTGGGTAGTGTGCCAGGTAGCAAGATCATATCATAGTGTTTTGCTGTCTGTCTGCAGAACACCATCATTCTCTGCATTGCCTTAATTTCTGTTCTCCGAACCAGGATGGACACTTCAAAAGCAAGCTGTTGTTTAAAGAGAATTTATATAAGATATAACTAAAGTATAACTAACCCACTGTTTTAGAAGCAGTGGGGAACTCCTTTGGCTCCTAGGAATACTATATTATTTACACTAAGAAAACCTTTCTATTTAGGCTGAGAAAACAATTATGCTAAAATGAGTGGAACGGAAAGATGGGAGCTTAGAGTTTGCCATCATGTTCGTCCCAGACAGAACAATTGTACTGGCAACATGGTAGGGGCATGAACAGAACTAGGGGTTGGATGAAGAGTGTGATACTCCCACCATCACCCCCCCAAAAAACCCTCCCAAAACACAAGTAAAATCACATGCAGAGGATGTGTGCTTTGGTTGTTGCTTTATCCTGTTGGCCTGTGCTGTTCCTCCATGTCTGCTCAGGAAGGACAGAAGATAGCTGGGATTTGAGAGAGGAATCCAGACTGTTTCCAAAACATTTTTCTCCTTTAGGCTTTTTCTTGTTCTCTACAAATATTTCTGCTTTTCCTTCATTGTGTTGGAAGGACCAAGTTTGTTTATGAAAATTTCAAAATCTTCTCTGTACAGAAAAACTCTTCTCTCTAAGTATGCTTAGTTTTTATTTAAAAAAACAAACAAACAAAAAACCCCCAAACAAACAAAAAAAACCAAACCAAACCAAAACAAAAAAAAAAACCCAACACCAAAAACAGAAACTAGAAAAAAGAAAGGGTGGGGGTTTTTTTCATTCTAAAGAATTATGTATTGTTTTCCTTAAGGTAAATCCCCTATTTTCCCTTACCAAATAAGCATCTTTAACTCCAAAGAGAAGAGTATTGATTTGTCTCCTACAGTGAAATTGCTGAAGCATATAGGAAATGTGACGTTTGTGGTGTTTTAAAAACAAAAAATATCACTTAATGATTCCCTTTGCCTCTGCTTATTCCGGTAACTCAAAGTACAAATTAAAAGATGGGCTGTTAGCAGACATATTTCTTCCTCAGATCATGCCAATTCAGAGCTGCACATGCATACTCAGCTCTTAAAGTGCGAGCTTTTAAGCCATGTATGTGTAATTTGGAAACTGTGGGACAGCCCTGAGCCTGTGCAGACACTGTGGGGTACAGTTGGTATCTCTGCAGCTTTGTTTGACTGCAGGCAAGAGCCTGCCTGCTGCACCCCTGCTTGGAGTCGTGCTGGCTGTGTTAGTGCTGTTCTAGTGCCCAGCAAATGGGCTCTGCCCCTCCTCAAGATTTGGTGGCTCTCTGAGCACAGCTGCAGGACTTCAGTCAATTCAGAGAGGGGCCAAAACCTGCAGGTTGTTCAGCCAGACCATCTTGGTGTGATCAGGGTTGTTGGAATACAGGCAGGACTGGGGTCCTGCTGCTCATGATAGTTACTGAACAAATTAAACCACTTCTCATGCTCTGAGTAAGATGAGCCTTGTATTGTGGTCCTTTTGTCATCCCTTCACCGTGGGCACAAGGTTCTGTGCTTGGAAAAGCAAGCTGAGGAGTAACACAGTAGATTACTTCAATACCTGGTGGATATACGTTTGAAATTAATTCTAGGCCAGGGTGGATGGGGCTTTGAGCAACCTGTGGAAAGTGGAAGGTGTCCCTGCTCATGGCAGGGGGGCTAGAACAAGAGGATCTTGAAGGTTCCTTTCAACCCAAGCCATTCTGTGTTTCTATATATTAAGTACCATAATTCCTGCAGGCGTGGAACAGGCTGGCTTGAGAGATGCTTGTCTTTCAAGGCAGGATACTACTCTTGACTCCCAGCTCTTCCTAAGATCGGAGTTCAGCAATCAGTAGGAGATGAGGCCCTTAGCAGAATGAAGTCCCTGCCCTCTGTAGGGCTGCTAACCTCTGAGACCTCAATGCTCCATGTGAGGTGGGCACTGGGCTCTGGCAGAAGTGTTTCAGCTCCTGCTGCTGCAAAGAGATGAGAGAAGAGGAAAGGGCCTCAGAGGCACCAGAGGGTCCCAGTGCCACTGAACTAGGAGCCCCAGTATCACAGGTTTTTGTTTTCTTCTCCACTTAACATGCTACTTGCAGACAGATGAAAATGGGATGTCAGAAGACTAAATGTATTATTGGGTTTGGGCTTTCATCTCAGCTAGCTGTATTGATATTGCAAACAGATTTCACATTCATGAGATAATAACAATGACCATCACTTCATTTAAAGTTGTGAATATATCCCAATGGGAATCCTCAAAGCCATCTAATACCTAAGCTTACATTTTCAGTCAGTTCTTTAGACACTTACAGAAGATGACTGTGAATTCAAATGCCTCAAATAACCTCCCTCAAAAAAGTGTCAAAAGGCACCTTGTAAAAAGTCCATTAACTCCCAGATGGACTTTCTGCAGTCTTCAAATTGCTGCTTCTTTCCCTGGAGCTTGGTGGTAGTAACACCACACATTCAGGCATTGCCAGAGCAGTTCTGCAGAGGGCAAGCCAGGAAAACCCTGGGGAAATCACCAGCCGCCGTGGTGGCTGGTGACATGATGGCAGGCTGCAACCTGAGTTGTGTAGGTGATGTTGTAAAACTGAGGCCCTGGCAGAGTTTGAGGAAATGGAATATTCCTCTCGGTGTCCCTTGAATGCGGGTTCACCACATTCACCAACAGAATGCAGATTTTAGATGCATACACCGTCATAGACCATCAGTGTGACTTACTTCTGTGTCATGCCTTTCATATTACTGGTGAAAATGATCAGTGTTTCTTTTTCTTAAATTACAAAATCTGAAGAATTAAGCAATTTTTGGTAAGGGAGCATACACATTCCCGCTGGCTTTGGTAAGAGTTTGACTGAAGCATAGGAAAGGTTACCATGCCAGGGCCTTGCTTCCTTTAGGATCTTCCCGTTTTACAGAGCTGTGAAAAGAGGGATCGGTGGAGTATAAGCGAATGCATGAATTTTAGGAACAGCAAAAAAATCCCATTTTGCTGCTCACTTGCATTTATAAAAGATGCAGAAAGGAAAGAGGCTGTTTCCCAGGCCCAGTGTGGGGAGCAGCAGCCATGCACTACATGGAAAGGTCTCCCTCTGCTTTCCCTGCACATACCATGTGTGTGTAGTTCACTTCCCAATCACTGAGGTGGAGGTTTGGGGTGATATCTTTCAGGTCACATTTGTAGATACTAATTTTCAATGGAAAAAAAGCTTTAATACTTAATTCCCCCTCCCTCCCCCCCATGTCTTGAATGTTAAAATATGACAGCAAACTTCAGTTTTGGCACTACATGGTGTAGCCGTGACTCCTACCTCGTTTGGATTCTTTTTCATCTTTGAGTTGTGGCTTTTTTGCAGTGCTCTTTGGCCCAGCTCAGGCAGGTAAACCTTTTAGGGTCTTTTTTCCCCCTTACCTTTTTTTCTTTACAACAGACTGCTTCTCATAGTACCAATGGCCTATTCTCACTAGTCAACTTTTTCCACCTCTGCCCAGTTCCTGTAATCTGTAGGTTTTTGTTGGCAAGGTGAAGTCCTTCTGTGGAGGAAATAATAGGAGAACTAGGCCTGCAACCCATGCTGTAGTTCTGTTCCTTGAAAAATATAGGTTCCTCTTTAACAATTGCATGTACTTTTTGGATATGTTGAATCTAGGGAAGTACCATTTCCTTTCCTTTATTACATATCCATTGTACTGTTGAATATAAGGAAAATGTAATAGAATTGTCGCACAAAAGAGGTGAAAAGGATAAAACAACACCTTTGGTTGCCTTTAAGCTCCCCATTCTGAATAGCAAGAGGGTCCTGGTTGGGATTGTTTTGAGTCCATCTGTTTAGAGTTGTAGAGAACTGGAGTAGCTGTTCAGCTGCTATATTACACTGGGCTTCATGGGCTTGATTTTTAAGTTTAGGTGTTCCAAATTGGAAAGACTACCTGTGATAAACTCCACATGTAGAGGAAATTACATTTAGTTTTAAAATTAAAATTGTACATCTACAGAAATGTAGATCAATTGGGAGAAAGAACAGGGTCAGTTACGTTGGCTCTACAACCCGTTTATTTGGGGATGGGGTGGAGAGGAGGGAGGCATTCCTTACATATAAGAAAATTATGCTTTCCCTGGTGGGTACTCAGAGCTCTTCCATAGCAGTGGGAGGAAGGAAAATATCTGATGCCAGTCACATGGGAGAGTTGCAGGCTGTGTGTTCTCTGTGGAATGATCTGCATGAGATCTCTTATGTTGCTCTCAACGACAGCATGAAATAATCAGTCATCTCTCAGCACAAGTCTCTTGTGTTTCATAAAGGAACTAAGATCTGCAAAATATGTATTTCTCCTGTCTTAACACCTTTCTCTGCTATTTCTTTCCTTTCTCAGTAAGAAGCTGTTGTTTAGAAGTAGCTGGGATACAAGCTCATACTTCTGGAGATTAAATAATGGTACAGACAGTGTCTTGCTAGTTGGTTAAGTCTTGATTATTTTTTTTTTTGCCTTAATAGTTAGTGGGAGAAAAGGTGGATGAAAGTAAACTCGTTTGTCCTTTCTGCATAACCTTCTTTCCTTTCCCATCTTTTTTCCTTATAACACATCATGTTTTATATCTGTATTTTTTCAGGCACTGAACCTGTGCATTACAACTTGCATTAAACACAGGCTTTATTAAGATTGTCTGTTGTTGTTGTTAGTAGGTTCTAATTAAGCTCCTATATTAAAAATGCAATATGCTGAGCACTCAAGCTGCTTTCACTGGGATGCAGAGCACCGGCACCTGTTGCTGCCATCCCTGGAGGTGTGCAGCACTTCTGTAGAGCAGACCCTCCTCATGCAGCAGCAGAGAACACCGTCTAAGCCATTCTTTTTCTCTCTTTCCCCCTCTCTCTCACACAGGCGCGCACACACGTGGCCAGATAGTTTTGCTGTCTGCCGCTTCTGCTTTCTGTTGCTAAGTGAACAGCTCCAGCTCACACACAGAGCGGAGCCAATAGCATCCTGACCTCCGGAGGCTGGTAAAAGCTGAAGAAAGGGAATCCAACGGTGCCATCTTTTCTTTGCTCTCCTCTCGCCCCCCTTTCGCAGCGACGTGGGGAGGGGAGATGGAGAACACAGGATGGTGGAGATAATTCATAATAGCCACTCATGTTCTGGAGATAAACACAGTAATACCTGGGGAGAGAAATAGAATATTATGCTGCTTTGTATTTATATGCACACACAGGCAAAAGTGTTTTTCCTTGTGCTGTGAGCTCCAAGCTGTGATTAGGAAATGAGTTAACACTGTGAAGTTATTCTGCTGTGGTCTTCACAGCTGTTAATCTTCTACTAGTCACTGACGCTGGTATATATTCTGAGGCTCATCTTTCCCTCAACTGTAGAAACAGTGAGTGTGACTTCAGCCTTCCTGTCACTAATTCTGACACATCTATTACCTTACAGCTATTGTTTCCCTGCTCCCCTTAAGGAGTATTTGGGCAGGGGGTGTTGCTCACCACACTGCAGACACTTGTGTGATGGTTGTAGTTCCAAAGAGCAAACAGCCACATGGTCAGTAGCTAGAGGAGCCGGCCATCTTGTAGTCATATTCTGTTAAAAAGAAATAGGTTATGCCTCCCTTCTCACAAATACAGCACAGGATTTTTGTGATTCAAAAGTATGTGCTTGGTAGCTTAATGTTTATTGTTAAACTGGTGTGAAGTCTTCTTGTAGGTTATTTTATTTGTGTATGAAGTCTTTCCTGTTTAAAAATGTTTGTATCTTGAGCAGAGTTTTCTAGGCACAGCTAAGAAATGACAGAATTTTATCTGTAAACCATTCAGTGCCAGTGACAAAAAGTACCTGAGTTTGCCCTGTGGCTGGCTTGACTCTGCTGGTGTATGTGGGGAATATAGTACTCACCTTGCCTCTAAGCAGCAGTGTGGATGATTGTAGTTAGTACTGGATCTGGAAGGAAAAGACATAACCTTCTTGCTGACTGTGAGAGGAGCACGTTCAGTAATTATTGTTTGTGTGCCACAGCCACCAAGTTTTCTCAGCTGCAAATCTCAAGACAAATGGTGGGTAGATAAATGGTATCTACGGAGGGACAGTGGTTGGGTGGGGTGAAATGTCCCTCGGAACTCGTGGTTGGACCTGATGAGCAGAGTAAGCTTGTGAAACTCAGATATACCATTGCAGAAATGAGATTTTTACAAAGATTGTACTCATAAAGGACAATTGATCCACTTAAGGCACATCATGATTGTTAATGGACGGTTTATTGATGGCTCTGAGCAGTAGCAGTGAAGGGTTTCCTGTGACAATCTAAAGGCATCAGCAGAGACCTCTGTCTTCTCCAGATATCACCAGAAGATAATGATCAAACGGTGAAGTCCACAGTATATCACAGTGCTTGATGTAACCCACAGGTTGTAGGTAATGTAATAAAATGTGTAGGTTCAGCCAAAGGAAAGTTGAGCTTTGCCTGTGGTGCTGGAGTGGCTCTGCCTTTGGCACCTCTGCCTGCAGTGGGGAACTGAAGGCAGGGTGGTGTTCGGTGAGGATGTCGATGTCCAGGCAAGGATTTGAGCGTAAAACTTGTTCTTATGTCTGCTAGGGAAGGGAGGAGAAGCCTGAAATTTGAACGAATCTGTGTGATGCAATAGTTTAACATAAGGTCAGCAGTGCTTCTCTGGGCGTTCCTTGAAACCAGAGGTTGCTCTGCTTACAGTCAGGTACCATGTGAATCACTCATGTCATTTGCCTTGGCATGTCACAGCTCCCGCTGTCCCACCAAGCACGGACGTGATACTTGTCCTTTCAAGCCAACAGAACCCATCTGTTTGTGAGTATCTGGCAAACTTGTTTAGTCCTTTGTAGAGCTAATACTGTGCTTGCCTCTTTAGCCCCGGTGATGACTGTAAAAGAATGATAAAACTCTTAAGAGCTTGCCACAGTCAATAATTTTGCATTGTACAATGAAATATAATGTTACAGCTGTCACCTTTAATTAACAGATGACACATTGTCAATCTGCAATCAATCGAATTTAATTTCCAGTTTTGAACAACTCCCTTTGCAATATCACCAGATTAACTGTCCTTACGTAAAAAAATAATTTACATAAAAGCACGGAAGTGCGCTCAATAAAAAAATTGTTCTGATCCTGCTGTCTGTGTAGGGCTCACACAGCAAAGTCCATATGCTTCTGAAAGGCTGTTTCTGCCTGCTTTAGGTTGTTGAGATCTCCGTATAATGCTGTGTGAGAATGTTCCATTCTACTTTGGCTTCTTCACTCAACAAAGGTGTGAGTTTGCATTATATTGTCTACTGCATTTGTAAAATTCCCTTGAAGGGTGTTGTGTTTCCCACACACACACACACACACTTTTGCAGATTGATTTTAATTCTCTTGTACAAAATTCACTGTGTACAAATCCATTTGTCTGTCTCAGCTGTAGTGTTGTGTGGTGTTCCCAATGTGCCTATTGCCATGGTATCTAAGCACTTCTTAATACATTCCATCTGAAATTTGCCGTGTGTTCCAAGCTTAACAAAGCTGCAATTAGAGGAAAGACTGGACTGATGAAAAAATGACACCTTGAAAGAGTAGTTAGAGAAGAAAAATAGGTTCAGATTATCCTACTTGTTTCGTTATTCCGTCCTTCTCCACAGAGGATTTATACAAGTGAAATTTTGGTATGCAAACTAAGGCTGACTTTTGTCAGTTCAATTTATCCTCTGAACCTGGAGTTTATTGATTGCTCTGTCAGTTCCCATAACTGCACCATTCGCTAATCCACTTTGCCTTTCCCCTCCTTTTCTGCCCCAACACAGCTCACTCAGACTGTGTTAGGCAAGCCTGCAGTGTAAATGAATTGATGTATCAATAGTTGCCCCATTGTAGACTTCTCTTACAAGCACCCTTCTGGCACAACAGGAAACTCAAATAATTTATTTCCTTTGGCAATTAACTCCAATTAGGCTAATCTGGACTGTAGCCTTGCAGTGTGCCCATTTAAAGATTTTTTTCACTGGTGCAGCTGAATCAATTCACGTGTCAGTATAGTTTTTTTTCTTTCTGTGTTGTCCAATCCAGTAATTGAAACATGGGGTCTAAAATTCCCCTTCGGATCGTTTGTCTGTCAGCCCGGGGTGCTGGCATGTAGCAGAGCCCTCAGGGTGCTTTAGGGACAACTCACAGGTGCCTGTGACTGGAGGTACAGTGGTGCTCGAATCCCTTCCTTGCCATGATCCAGCTGAGAGTACACGGTTCCCCCTGTGCTTTATGTTGGTCTGGAGTTTGGGGTGTGATCCCACTGAGATCAGAGAACATCTGAGTGTGCCTTTCCATGTGTGCATGTGAGTTCACAAGGAAAGTACTCTCTGTCCCAAAAGTCCCTTTGTGAAGAACAAATATTGACTTCCCCTTGCCTTGCACGTTGCACAGGTGGTTGTGTCTGACCTGCCAGGTTGGAAGTTAAGCTACTTTCTAAAGAGCCAGAAGAATATACTTAAGGTGAAAGTGGAGAAACAGGCTTAGTTTTGCCCTCCTGATGTTTAAACCCGCACTGTACAAGGAGGAATCTTACCGTTCTGTAACTGCTGCTTGAATTTATACAATCCCTCTTGGCTGGAGAACTCCAAATGCTTTAAAAACTATTCTTGGTGCAGGAGAGTTAATTGCAAGACACAAAATAAGTGTATGTATTAGAATGTAATATAAAATCATCTGTGGCTCTTAAAATATTTAACAGCATAAAGTGGATCATTCCTCCCCGATTTTACACAACTGTGTAGAATTCCTATAGTGTCACAGGCTTGCAATTAATCACACAGATAGAACTGTCATCTTTGTGGGCTTCGCTGGAATTGCTAAGGTGCCCTCTGCAGAAGATACTGTGGCTAATGTTCTCATTACCAACTAATTGGCTAAAGAGAATTCTCTCACATTGCATTTAGTCTGATGGATATTTTCCATCACCTGATGGGTGGAATGGACAGCCAAACCAATTATCACAGCAAAGAGCGCTCTATACCCGAAGATTTCGGGCAGAGACAAAAGACCTTTGTAAGATTATGTCTAGTCAGTGCTAGCTGAGACTTTGTTAAGCTATTAAATGGTTTTGGGTTTGGATTTTGGGTGTTTTGGTAAAAGCACAATTCAGAACACTTTGTAATTTCTGTAAGTCAGGCAACCCCTCTACTGATTTTTGCATTGTGGTGTTAGTGCTTTGACATTAAGCGACCTTAAGTGGGTGTGGAAGATTAAAAACAAATGAAGGCATCATGGGGTGTTAACAGACAGTACTCTGGAGAGATTTATACCTGAATGAGCCTTCTGATTCATAAGTGCTGGGGTATGTGGTATTTAGATAGTAACCCTTAGACATAGGCATTATTCAAATTCTTTTTGTGCTTATTTTCCTTTCATGTAGCTCCAACAGTTTTGAAGGAATGTTTGTGCAGCAATTGAGATGGAAAGTTGTTTGGCTCTATTCTTTGTAGTTAGACTTTAATTTTTGAGATCTTTGCTTGAAATGCAAAAGCAGATTTCTGGCGTAAGGGAGAGCATGGTGTACAGTTCTCTCGCAGGCCTAGCTTCCAGTGCTTTGGGAACATTCTCTATTTTTTCAACATCAGTGGCAAAGCTAAAATAGCTTCTCTCTCAGCCCAGGAAGCCAGTGTGGGCTCTGGAGCCTGTCCTGTCTGCCCTGTGGCCAGCCCATGTTCTTCAGCACCCAGAGCCTGTGGCACTGCTGCTCTTTGTCTAGGAATCCTGGTGTTAGTGCCCAAGTACCGAACGGATAAGGGGAAGGAGAGGGATGCCATGCAATGGAAATTTGTTGAAGAAGGCTGAGGAGAACATGAGGACTGGCAAGAATCAATGACCAAGACAGAAGATGGCAGGAAAGCCAGTGTCCTTGTGTGGGAGTAGCAGCCATGTGGGGTCACTTTCTTCTCCTCATCCCATTCCCATCCTCTCCTGCCTTAGCACTGTTCCTTCCCCCAGCCCTGCAGTCCTTGAGCTGGCACCGTGCAGAGCCGCCCTCTTCCTCTAGTGCAGCAGAAGTGAGGTAGCCCTCTCGGCCCCTTTTTGTTGTTCAGGTGTCTCCTGGAAGCAGAGATCTGCCTCCCTGATGCTGTGCTCCCCACGGACTCTGTAAACACATGCCCTTAGCTTGTTGGCTAGAAACCTCACCTATGGTAATGCATTCCTTTTTTTTTTTTTTTTTTTTTTTTTTTTAAAGTCAGCCCATTTGTAGTAGAGTCATTTTAAATCAGCTTTCCTTGCTTCATTAAAACCATAATGAGAACCAGAAGAAAAGAAATTTCTCAAATAAGGCCAGGTGACACGGGAAAATGTAGATTCCTTCTCAAATACAAAATGGAAAGTGTGCATGTGCTGTGTTCCCTTTTTTATATCTTTACTGTATGTTCTTCCTCCTTACTAGAGGGGCCCCGCAGAGGATGTCAGGTAGAGAGTTTGGGCTCTGTCCCATGGAGGCCGCAATCCAAATGGATGAGGAGAAAAGGGCAATGGGAAAAAGGGCAGAGGAAAAGGACAGGGTTACTGTGAGAAAACCACGTGACCGTGTGCATGCAAGAGCATGGATTGTGGCTTCTCTAAGTGTTTTGTTATCAAGAGTGTATAAGCCAATGCTCTTAAAGAGCGCTCCAAGAGGGCTGAGTGGAGCTAAGGGAAAATGTGTTGGGGCATTGAATCGTCTTTAAATCTCATCATGTACTTTAGCTCTGCATGGCTGGCCCACAAATTATATCTTTGGGCCACTGCAGCAGTGAAGTAAAAGAAGCACTGGGCGCTGCTGATCCATCCTAGAGCTATTTTGAGAAAGACAAGTTTTAAGCTAAGCATTTCTTTCATCCTCGCCTCTTATTGACTGACAGGGAGGCTGGAAGCTGGAAGCATTCTCGCCCAGTTTTTTGGGTAGCAGTAGCTTTGTAGAGAGTCTGCACCCTCCCACACACCGGGAAAAGCCAGGGAACATGTAACTCAACGTGACACAAGGGCTTGTTTGTATCGCAGAATGTGTCCTCTTGCATTAGTATGTAGATGAATTGAGAGCCAGCCTAGGAAACATCATGAATGTGCATGCTAAGTGTTGATGTTTTGTTATTTAATGAATACACCAAATAAAGTGGACCAAAGGGATAAGTGCAGTTAGTAACCCCAGGAACAACAAAGTACTGGTATATTACAGTGACAAACCACTTAGAAATGCAGCAAGTCTCATCTCTTAATTCCTTATGCAGTTTGCTCCCTTGCATAGATGGGCTTTGTTTTGTGCTTCAAAGTTCATTTCAGTTCATTCTTGAATATAATGCAGCTCCTCATGGGCTCCTCAATAATGAATACATCAGAATAAAACTTTAATGAAAAAATAGACAGTGTTCTGATCAGAATTAGACCAAAGCATTTGCTTTCAAGCTCAAGTGGGGGAAATTTGGTGTTAAACTTTATGGTTCTATTAGCATTTTAATGAAAAGACTTCCCAGGCATTCCCTAAAGGTAAAGAAAAGAGCTGTATTTTATAGAGAGATGCGACCCAAGATGCAATAAGTGCACTCCTGGGTAAGGAGAAGGACAGTTTGGGACAAGGCTGAAATTACAGTCAGCAAAGAAGTATACATTTGTTTCTCTCACCTGCTAATAATATGTGATTTTCCACATGCTGGCCATAACCAGCTGAAGTGGGGTTTTATTCATTGTGAACATCTGCTTCTCATTGTTCTGGGTGTGCCACCCCAACTTTTTTCTTAAAAAATTGAATTTTATTTTTAAAATTTGATTGTAAGCTTCTGCCCACCCTGCCTGCATTCCAGCATATGCAGCCCTTGATTGTGCATAGGACTATGCTGCTTGTGAACAATTACTCAAGATTTCTTGACTTAAATCTTCTGGGAGATCTTAAAGTGCCAACTGCCCAAATGTCAGGATGATGCTCCCTTCAGATAAAACAGCTGAGGCTGAGTTACTTTTCGCTACACACTCTCTGCTTGCCCTAATGCAAGTAGAATAGCTTTTACTTTGTGTGTTTGTGTCTTGCAAGTGTTAGTTCTGTGTATTTTCTGTCACTGTTAATTAAAAAATTGTAATTAGTGGAACAGGTAATGATGTCCTTTTTGAGGAATTTGGGCTCTGATTCAGTCCCATTTCTCTGCCATTTCTTTCACTCTGTCTAGATTGTACCAGGTCTAGTTTTCATTTTAAAATAAATATGTTCATGATTGATTTTTTGATATAGTTACGTAAACTGAAGTCTGTAGGACTTGCCAGTGCCATACCATGACGTTCTGTGCTCTCAACACCTGTACCATATACTAAACTTTTCTGGAATAATGTGAAAATGCTTGTCCTTGGGATGCACAGCTCAGGTCTTTGGTAATCTCAGAATGAGCAAATATCCTCCTTGATTATTTAGTCCAATCAGGTGAAAAAAGACCCAGTAGAAGTAGGCATGAAGAGAGCTAGAACATACCAGCACTGCAAATTACTTGAAAATAATTATCTATTTCAGAATATTTATGTAAGAAATAAATTATCCTCCCTTTGTGTTTGCAGCCAGACTTTGCTCTCCTCTTCTCTAGCACAAATTCTCAACAGTGCTCTTGACTACAAGGCAAGTTCCTCAGGCTTTTGACAGCAGTTGCTGTTTCACTTTCATCTAGTATGGATCTACACAGCTGTCGATAGTGGAGGTCCCACTTTTGGACACTTGTTCCCACTGCCTTCTCATGTCAGCACCAGATTTCCCACAGCCACATAATAAATGTGCTTGTAGGGCTCATCTAGCAGAAAATAAATTCAGACTCCTGCCATACTTGTAACTACATGGTTTACGATGGGTTGATGTTGGGTGTATGATGGCACCTGAACAAGGCAGGGAAAGGGTGACCAGGTGCCTTACTTGCAAAGACTTTTCCAGTTATAAGACACCAAATGAAATGTGTTGTTAAGAATTGAAAGGAGGATGTTTTATTGACCAGGCAGAATTGTCAGTAGGTAAATACAAAATTAGGACAGAGTTGTAGGACAGGCAGCCCTCTAACTATACAGCCTGATAGCTTAATAGAGTTAAAGCAGCATTCACAGCTCAAAGTGGATGCAAAGGGGGTATTAAAAGTGTTTGTGGTTACAGTGGAACAAACACTAGAATGCAGACAAAGCCCTGAAAGCCAGGTCAGAGTCAAGACTTGAGCATGATCTTGGCAAAAGGGTGAAAATCATAGTAGATCTTCAAAGCTGTTTTTTGAAGTAGAAGGCCAAGGGATGAAGTTGAAAGGAAAGCGGGGCTTATGATGTAACCATCAACTGTTATAATTTGTTTTAATATCTTTTTTTGGTAAAAAGTTGTCATCTGATATAAGGATTTGTTGTCATTCTTTGTGTGGAGAGCGATGGAAAATAAGTGTTCCATAGCAGAGAGTGTCTCTCGGAGATTATGCCCAACCATTTCAAACAACTTCTGTTGCTGTAACAGTTTAATTTGAAAAAAAAAAAAAGTTTCTCTTAGAATAGATTTTATTTTGTGCATAGCTTAAACCTTTCTCTGCACAGGCAGGGAAATTATATGTGGTAAGAGAGAATATTTAGACCACAGTTACCTCTCTTGTAAACTGAAACATACAGTAGCAAATCAGCAGCTCCAAGGATCTGTGCTCAGGCCTGCTCAGGGAGTTCTGCTTGACTTTGGAACATGTATATCCATGAATTCAAGAGTCACAGGATCATTAAGGTTGGAAAAGACCTCTAAGATCATCGAGTCCAGCCATTAACCCAGCACTGCTAAGTCCACCACTAAACAATGTCCCAGGTGCCACATCTACATGTCTTTTAAATACCTTCAGAGATGGTGATTCCACCACTTCCTTGGGCAGCCTGTTTGAATGCCTGGCCACCCTTTCAGTGAAGAAATTTTTCCTAATACCCAGTCTAAACTTCCTCAGGCACAACTTGAGGCTGTTTGCTGTTGTCCTGTTGCATGTTAATTGGGAGAACAGACTGACCCCAACCTGGCTACGACCTCCTTTCAGGTAGTTCTAGAGAGCAGTAAGGTCTCCCCTGAGCCTCCTTTTCTCCAGGCTAAACAACCCAGCTCCCTTGGCTGCTTCTCATAAGACTTTTGCTTCAGATCCTTCACCAAATCTATTGCCTTTCTTTGGATGTGCTCCAGCAGCTCAGTGTCTTTCTTGCAGTGAGGGGTTTAAACTGAAAACAGGATTTGGGGTGCAGCCTCACCAGTGCTGAGTCCAGGGGGATGATCACTGCTGGCTACATTATTTCTGACACAGGCCAGGATGCCATTGGCTTTCTTGTCTAGCTGAGTACCCTGCTGGCTGATGTTCAGCTGGCTGTTGACCAGCAACCCCAGGTCCTTTTCTGCCAGGCCCCTTTCCAGCCTCTCTTCCCCAAGCCTGAGCGCTGCAGGGGGCTGTTGTGTTCCGAGGGCAGGACCCCACACTTGGTCTTGTTGAACCTCAGACAATCGGCTCATCAATCCACATCCCTCTGCAGAGCCTTCCTACCCTCCATCAAATAAACACTCCCATCCAACTTGGTGTTGTCTGCAAAATGACTGAGGGTGCTCTTGATCCCTTCCTCTAGGCTGTTGATAAAGATATTAAACTGGCCCAAATAGGGAGCCTGGGGGAACCCCACTAGTTACAGGCTGCTAGCTGGATTTAACTCCATTCACCACCACGCCTTGGTCTTGGTCACCCAGAGTACACGTCCAAGCCATGATCAGCCAGTTTCTCTGGGAGAATACTGTGGGAAATAGAGTCAAAGGCTTTACTAAAGTCCAGATAAACAACATCCTTATGCTTTTCTTCGTACACCTTATGCCTTGATTTCCTTCTCCATGAAATCTGAAGACAAAGTTTTGTGGTTTGTAAAACTCCCTGGTGCTTTTATGGGAATGGAAAAGTGTTTCCAGCAGTGATGAGAGAGGAAACAAAGCTGGTCATACTAGCAAGGGAGAGAAAGAATGCACAGGATAGCAACTACCCGGGCATAAAGGATGTGCAGATGGAAGAACTGAGGGGCAAAAGAGCACAATATGGTGTTCCCCAGACCTTATGCTGACTTGGGGTGAGCCCACAAACACGCAGCATGACAAGGTTGTTCAGCTCTGGGGCTGGTGACATGCAGGAGCTGGACAATCTCTGCTCCTGTACTCTCTCCAAATGAAGGATGTGCACCCCTGGGCTGCAAACATCACCTCCCGGGTTCCTCTCTGCTAAGGAAGCAAAAGGCAAGGTGGAGCAGATAGCATTGGGAGCTGTCAAAAAGAACTTCACAAAAGGACAAATGGAAAAAAAATGGGGGGAAGAGGTGTAAGGAATAACAGTCTTACCAAGCAAGTTAAACAAGCCTTTTTAATGTCACTGCTTCCTCTGAGCATCCACAGACTAAACAGAATGGGGGAGGAAAAAACACCCTAAAAGAGGAGATAGAAGAGAAAAGGATTCTTTGTGCAGCTCATGCTGTTCAAAGGAAATAGAAAGTCTGGGTTAAAAATCAAATCTATTGCAAAAGAGGTATTTAGATTAATTTATCTATAGTTTACAGAAAAAATAAATTGGCAGCTTTCTTATTGCATTTTGTGAGGAACGTGCACAACTGTTGGGCTAATGTAAAAATGGCATTTCAGTAATAATTATGGATATCTTGCTTCAGCCTCATTTAGAAATGTGTAATTGAAGTGATAGATAGATGTAGTGCTTATAAATAGTTTAGGTTTGCTAATGTAATAATGAGCAGTTCTCTCATTTTCTCTAGTTTTTCCCTTTCCTATATATTTTTGCTTCTGAAGCATTTTTTTTTTTTTTTTAAAACTCATTTAGCCTTCCCTGCTGCTGACCAAGAGCATTCCCAGGGATGTCTTTTGCCACACTTTTATGGTTCCATGCCCTGGCTGGTTGTCACAAACATGTAGAGTCTAAATGGAACAGGTGTACACAAACCATAGGAGTTGTAACAGGCTGGGAAAGACATGCACTGCCTGCCTGGTGAGAGGGTGGTGGGTGGGTGGAAGTGCAGCTGGGTGAGGGGCTCCTCACTTATGGTGAACAGCAGGAGGAGGTGAAGACTGGAGAGAGAAAGAGAGAAAATAAAGGGGTAGGGGAGGCAATGCAGTGTGTCATGGATTAGTAAAATCAGTGTAGCAAATCTCAGTAGTGAAGAGAGTGGTGATAAATGGCACGAGAGATGAGGAATAAAAGAATAATTGCATCATGTACACTTAAGTACTAATGAAGTCCAGGGAAGGAGGAGGAACTAGGAAAGAGAAACTATGGGTACAGCAGTGCTGTACTCCCCTGCAACCAACCTCTTCAGGCAGATGACTTTCCATGTATAAGTTCTGCCTAGACATGAGTAAACTCCAGGTTCTTTGCACTTGCAAAGCAAGGGTAAATGAATATTGGTCTGAGAGCTTTATGTACCAAGGGAACATACTGAAGGAAGAAGGCATAATACAGGCTGAGGAACTGCTGGAAAAGATTGCTTTGTGTGCTGTTACCAGAAGGGCTGTCTGGGCCTATAATATCTGAAGATTTTTGTTAGTGTTTTCCTGGTGGTTTAGGGGTAGCTGATATGTCTTTTCATTTGCTTTAATTTCTACCAAGGAAGTTCTTTTAATATCTCTCAGGCAATGAATAGCAGCCAGGTAGCCATAAACCATAGTATCAATACTGCATAAGCATTCATAAAATATTTCTAAGGACTTCTGCCCCCAAAAAGGTTTCTTTGCTCTCAACAAATTCTGATTGAGGACTGTGTTGCCATTTATTGGTCTTTTATCTTACAAAATCTTCACCCCCCAGCATCTTTTGTTTTGTGTTCTCGTGCATAGGCAAGGTATGATGTGAGTGGTTGTTATGTGATTTTTGTTTTATCTGAACAAATGCAAACAGCATCCAAACATTAAACTGAAGGACAGAATGGAACAGGCTGATAATGGCTGGAAATGAACATTTGTTCATACTGAAATGATTGCAAGTGGAATCTGAGTATGACAATGCACTCTTCATGGCAATGGCTTCCCCCTTTATGTCTATAAGGAGGAGGAAAAATCTTCTTCAGAAGTAGGGACAAAGTACATGCAACATAACAGCAATGCATTTTCATTTTCTGATGTTGAAAGCGTTTGTTAATGTGACTTTTGCTCTTCCCTGTCATTGGTCGGGAATGTTTCCGAATATTGGCAGTGTCTTAGGTTCTTTCCTTTCAACTGCAAAACTGGTAACTTCTTGGAGCTGCCAATGCCAAGCACCAGCTTAGAGGTCTCTTAGTGAAGTATTGAACATGGACCAGCACAGAGAATGAGACAGGCTCAGGGCAGTCAGTAAAAGCGGTTTTTCATGTGTAGTAGATCTTATGAAAGGGGAAAAAGGAAGTTTGAAAATATTTATTCTTCTCAATTAAAAAATTGCAAAGAAAAACTTAGAGTAAATAGTATTTGAGTTGTTTTCTGTGATATCTTTTTTTTTTGATTGGTTTCATCTATAGGCTTATTGCTTAGTAACTCTGTGTGTGGACAAGCCAGGATCAGGCCTCTGGTGCAACCTCTTTCTGCTCTCACAGAAGTAAATGGAAAAGAAAATTTCCACTGTCATCACTGAACGTGTGATTGAAGCTGAATTAACTTTTGAAAGCAGGGGCAAAAAAGGGTGAGGAGAGAGGTCACTATAGCTTTTTTCAGGGGGTAGATAGCTCATTTACGGTGGGGTGGAAAAAATAAAGTTGGGAGACAGGTCAACATTTGAGATCCAAGTACAGATGCTCTTATCTGATACGGAAAGCATGACTTGGTTTCCTCAAGATGTGAAGAATATCCCCTTCTCTTTGCTTCAGACCAAGCTGAATTGTTTTCCTAATGCATCAGTTCCCCAGACCAAAATTGTCAAAGAGAGATTACAGGTGGGAAGGGAGGGTAGAATAGAGTATTTTAAGTAGGAGGAAAAATGTAAATTGGAGAGGCAGATGCCTGCCCAAAAGGATTTTGTAGTGTTGCAGGGTGAGAAGCTACCTTAGTGCTGCTCTGTGACTTGCCAGTTTCTGACCATGGCACCTCTGTATGCCCCTGATGAAGGACGTATGCATACAAGTGATGGGGCCATGATGTGTGTATCTTGGGGGTTGTAGTTTTTGGGGAGGTTTTTTGGGTGTTTGTTTGTTGGTTTTAAACATACAAGATGGAAAATACTTCCATGCCATATCCATCGCGTCCCTCCTGCTCGGGTTACGTGCAAAGGCCCTCTGTAGCAGAATGACAGACTTCTTATGTACACTGCTATACTTCCTTTCATTCCATGAGCAGAGCTGGTTATTCAGTTTCAGTGTCCACTAAAGCAGTCTCCAAAAGCAGTTAAAATAAACCTCATTACAGTGTGTATGTGATATGGTATGTTTAGAATCCTGAGAATGTGCTGCAATAAAACTTTTGCTGGCTTTCCCTCTCCTCGACAGCAGATAACAGAATGTACATTTCCACTGTGTATAAAAAACTGAAAAGATGAATCCCTACAGACTGGAGTCTGAGGACTTTTGTTTCTTTGTCTGCTGAGTAGTAGTTATTTATTTGTGAGAGAAATCCAGAAGTCACCTCCAAAGATGGAATCTGTATTTCTTGAAGATGAAAATAAGCATTCTGTGATTGACAAACAGTTGAGTTTTCTACAAACATGGATTTATATCTCCCCCCCCCCATCCTTTATTTTACGGCATGGTTCTTCTGAGCAACATGAATATACCTTTGGCTTCTTTTCCCTGTTCCTGGGATGCACTGTCCTTCCCAGAGGCTGGACTGGTGTTTGTATAAAGCTGCTTATGCTGGCACATCTTGCCTTGTGCAACGTGGCCATGGCTGAGATAGCACAGGCCTTGTTAATACTTAACATTGAACAAACAAGGCAGGTCATATCCATTGTTACTACTTACGTCCAAACGTAGTGTAGCATCCTCAGCTGACAAAGGTCAGGTGAAAAACACATCTGCTCTCTGTGAGGGAGACTTTCTTTTTCTCTAAAAGATGCAGAAACACTAGATTTCCCAGCTCTTGAGTGTTGTTCTATGTAAGCAGAGTGTGCTGCCAAACACAGAGACTCTATGTACTAAATACCAGTTAAAGTGGGAACTCCCTGTGCCACAGTTCATCCCAGGCACTAGTGACCAGAGGTGCTGGGAAGGGACAGAAGAGGTAAGGGATGGCCTGCTTTACTTTTACAGTGCAGTTGTTTGTTTACAGGCTG
Organism: Platyrinchus mystaceus; assembly: GCA_035041135.1. Taxonomy (NCBI): domain Eukaryota; kingdom Metazoa; phylum Chordata; class Aves; order Passeriformes; family Tyrannidae; genus Platyrinchus; species Platyrinchus mystaceus. The sequence continues at coordinate 10,572,085 of JAWWLV010000144.1, read as the reverse complement.
TTCATTTTCCCAGTGAATGATGGTCTTCTCCTTTGTTTTGTTACCTCGTGGATAAGGTTGCTGCACTTTGACATCACTTGCCTCCTAGAAATGTCAGCTTTTGTTGTTACACTTGGAGAGTTTGTGACAGCAGTTTGAAAGAGAACTTTGCTGAATAAATTGACAACCACAGGAACATAAAGTATCTGTAGTGAAGCACCGTGGATTGTTTCTTTTTATTTACTTGTTTCAGCACATTAAAAAATATACCTCTCTGGTGCTGTACATACCTTGGCTTTCCACTAGAAATCCAGTCTTGCTCAGTAGAATCCATTAAAAATACAAAGCAGCGGTTCCCTCTTCCCTGCCTAACTATCCCAAAAGAAACCAAGTGCCTACCTCACAATCAGAGATGTTGTCCTGGCTATGGGGCAGACCAGCAAGAGAAAAGCCAACAGAGGCCCATCCCCAAGGCCCCTTATAGAAATTATTCTTCTGTTGTAAACCTCCACCTTCATGGAGTAGAAGTTTGGCGCATGCAAAAGGGCTATGGTTGGCTTAGGGTCACACTCAGACCAGTTGGAGTTTATAATTAAACCCCAAGTGTAGTAACCTGAGGTCTGCTCTCAGAAATACTAGAGACTCCGCTTGTGTATCCTTTCTGAGCTGTAGTCCCTGCAGCCTTGACGGTAGTGCAGGACACATCTTACTAAGTGTGTTTTATTAATCTCAAAATACCCTAAGGATGGATTATATCCGTGAAGTCGTATCCAAATGAAAGCTGTGTAGACACCAGACATGAGTGGCAAAGTGCTCTTGTTGCTTGTGTGTGAAAGTAAGGCTCCAAAACAACTTGGCACCTCACTAGATTTTCAGGTTGTAGACTTGACTAACAAGTGAAGTGATGAGCAGGCTCCAGCTGGTCAGCTAACACAGGGTTAGCTGTCACATACCTAGTCCTCCCAGTGGCCTGCCTCTAGTGAAGGGTGGCTGCCAGCCATGGTATGTTGGCCAGGGCTGAAGTTTGCCCAGTGTTGCTGCATGTTGTCAACTGCTGAGCATTTATCAGAGGTGGGAAGAAACTTCTTAAGGGTAGTGTTTAGGACCTACTTTTGCAGATACCTGGCTTCTTCCAACCTGTGGGCCTACCAAGGGGGAGAGTGCCTGGTTAATAAACATGCAAGATCCAGCCCCAGTCTAGCAGAACTCCAAGATCTTTTGAGATAAAGGATGCTATGTGTGATTGTTATAAATGATTTTTTTGAATTCTGCGTAAGGACAGCTAACTCAACGGTGTAATCAGGAGGTGATCTGGGCTGGCTTGCAGGTTTGCAGAGCGCTGTTTTCTGTGCTTCCCAGCATCACTTAAAAAGTATTCTCTAGCTTGTGGTTATGAACATCATCTTCCAAATGTGAGAGGAATCTAAATTGGCGCAGAGCAACTTGTCAGAATCAGCACCCAGTCTGCAGCAGGAGCTTGGGAGGGATGTGAATTGCCTTTGTTCTTTGCAGTGGGGGTGTTAACACTGAAGTTTATGATAATGTACTTGCCAGCATTGTTAATTATTCCTCTGGAAGGAAGGAGCTGGAGAGTCTGCACAGTTTGCTGTCAGTAAGGGGCTTGTTTTGGCGTTCCAGTTTGGCATCTCAAATAGGGGGTGTCTGGGAGAGTTCTGTTTTCTTGAGGGGTATGTGGGGCTGTGGGAGGGGCTCTTTTCACTCCCTGATTTGTGTCTTCATTCCTCTTTGATACAAATAGGATGCTTCTGGAAACCTGGATGAGCAAGCTTTCAATGCTTATGGTATTAAAGAAATTATTTTTTTTTCAAGTTGATCCTCACAATTGTGAAGCTCATTAACCTGAATGGCTCAATTAGCCAAATGCTAACATGCTGGCAGCACTGCTGCTGCTGTCACTGGTGCCACTTCAAAAATGTTGTGTTTCATGCATATGCTTTAAATGTGCCACTTGTGTTTATCTCTAGGGGAAAAGATCAAGCATATACATTCAAAAATATAGATATATATGCTTGCAGTAGAACTGAGATAATACTGAGTAGTACCTGCCATAATATGAACTTGGTCAATAGCTTGAATAACAGTGTGTTTCTGAGGTATTTGGAGTAAGAAACTTTGCCTGTAGAGTGAGAGGGTTACTGCAATTAGCAGAATGAAATTCACATGCTTCTCTTTGTCATGGTGTTAATAAACATTTTAATTTTATTTGAATATTTTAGAGCACATTTTGAAATAGCTGTGTAGAGGTCTAGATTAAGGCTTGTTGGTTTCACTCATTTTATCTCTGTTGTGTGTTCCCATTCAGATCCTCAGCTGAGATGTTACATCTTGTTTACATTATGGTGTCCATGCTCAGGACAGCATAGTCACGTTGGTTCAGAGCAGTGATAAAGAAAAGCCCGAGCTTGGCCACAGTGCATGACTGTGCAGGCTGATTGTGAGCATTACACTGATGTGGGGTCTGATCAAAACAGGGCTTGCTTTTATCTAGTTTCACAACATGGTTTTAATGATGGGGGTCTTGGCAATTATTATTGTTGGGTAACTGCCTGAAGCGTTAATTTCTTTAGTTTATCCAGTGAAGCTGTAAAATGAGCATAATCAGACAAAGTAGCTTGTGTTTCAGGTTTCCAAAGACATGCTGTATAATTTGGGTGTTTGACATGATTTCTCCATACCTGACCAACAGGACAGAATGCATATGGTTTGTTTGGATTAGCTTTTCCTCTCTTTTCCTTAGAAGAATAAATAAAGCTACCCCCTTTTTGTACCTCAGGGCTATTCTGTGTTGCCAGCCTCTTTCCCAAGTGTTCCAGGGTCTCTCTCAATGCAAGCTTTTGTTTCAGAAAGTCAAATAAAAACGGGGAAGGAAGTTTATATGTCTTGGGTTATGAAAATAAGAATCCAAATGTCAGTTGGTACACTGACTGATTCTTCCAAATATTCAGTATGTGCCTTCCCGAGTAGTAGGAGTCATATTGTATAAAACGGCATCCTGTGTAAAATGAAGCTCTTGAGGACAGAGAAGGATGGCTTACCATAAAGGTTGTTGTCTATTTGCATTCATCTAGAAATGGGGGTGCTGGATGAGTCTCTGCTTTTGCCTACCTCTGCTTTGTTGAACCTTCGCCAACTCTTCTGAAGCTTGACTCTGCTCCCATTGTTTCCTGTGGGGAAAGACAAAGCACGAAGGCATTTGATGTAGCCAATGAGCTCGCTCTCATTTTTTTCAGATAGGCAAAGCTAAGTATCTGAGAGACTAACCCAAGGGTTGTACTGTCAGGTAGTTTCAGAAGTATTCAGGTTTGCTTGTGTTAAACCTCCTGCAGTATGTGCCATAGCAGTGCTCATGTGCAGCCAGCCACACCAAAGTGTTAGGTGGTACCAACCTCAAATGGAAGGACCTGACTCTGCAAGTCAAAGCTAAGTAGTGGGGGAAGGGCAAAGCTGTCTTTGTGCTCTGGATTTTCAAGTCTGCAGTATCAGTTGTGAGAGATATGTTTACCTTTGACTTACGTCCCTCTCTCTCTCTCTCTTGGCCGTTCTCTCCTAATGCGCACTCTTGCTAACCATTTAGTTGGCAAGGGAACTGGGGAAACAACAGCATGTTAGGAGTTAAGGCTTTCCATTCATTTCACACTCCAGCCATGCCAGTATGCAGAACAGTACATCTGGAACAGCCTGTCAGCCCCTTTTGCAGGGCGTGCCATTTAAATTTACCTCCATCGCACACAAACCAGGTTGTAGTATTTCCGCACTGCATTATTTTTGATAATTATTTGCATTGGCAACACTTTCTCGTAAACAAAGGGTAAAAATACTTCTGCGATGTGTCAAAGCATGACACATGTCAGCCTTCCTCATCTACTTCTCTCACCTAGGGGATCTCTTACCTGGGCTCTTTATTGCACGTATATAGGGCAGAGAAGCAGTGGGATGAACTCCCATGTGCTCAGCAGTGACTCAGACCTTTGTGCATGATGCTGCATTTGCAGTGGCAAATATAGATGGAGTGAAACTTTGTTTCTGGCTTGACTTGGTTCTGTGTTTTGTGTTCCAGTCTCAAGTACTCTGTTTTGTGGGGCAGGATGGAATGTAACAGTTTAATTACGATGAAACTATTAATATCACGCGATCTTACCTTCCTTTAAACTCTGCTCATGGTTGATACAGGATATGGGTCTCATTCATTTTTTCCACATTGATAAGTTTAAAGAAATGAGATGGGGATTTCTTGTTATGTACTTACCTTGAAGTTTGCTGGTTTGAAGTGCAGAGGACACGCTGATCTCTGAAACACTCATTGTGTATCGCACGTCCCGGAGCGGGGGACAAAGGCGGCAGCACTTGGGTGCAGCACCGCTCTCTGCACAGGGTGTAGCTCTCATTATCTGCTGGAACTGCTGTGAAAGGCCACCAGCTACTAGCTGGGACACAAGGAGCTGCTCAGGGCAGGTAATGCTCTCTCCCCCAGAGCCAGCCCGTGGTTCCATTAAGACTGGCATTAGCTGAAATCTTGAGGAAGGTTGTCCGCGAGGTTTTGCACAGATTCCTGCCCCACACTGATCCCTTTTGTGATGTGCTCCTTCTGAAATGATCCCGTTCAGTGCCATTCCTTTGGCACTGGGCACAGCTCAGGTCTTGTGGTGGGTTTCAGTGATTAGCAGGCTGCTGGTCACCTGCAGGATCCCAGGCTGAGTCAGTCAAACACAGCTCATTTCCACGTGTTTTCCAGTGCAGCTCCACTCACTCACACCCCACCTTTCCTTGTGCTTTATCTCACCTCACCCCAGTAGAGGTATTTATTTAACCAGTTTAGAAATGAGCAGAGCAGATACAGTGCTTTATATTTTCTGAGCAAAGATGGAGAGAGATGTCCACAGCTGAGTTTTGAACATTGCATACAGGTAAAATAAAGGAAGGCAAATGTCTGCCTCTCCCCTCAAACTTTAGATTATAAACTGAGCTGAAGAAAATGCGTTAATTCTTCACCCGATGGCCAGCTCTGATTTGTTGTAAGTCTGTGCACAGAAACATTGCAGCTAAGAGCATGCCAGGCTTTGTTTGCTGGTTGGTTGGATATTTATGTCAGGTTGCCAGGCAAATTCATATACTGCTATGCTGCAGGCAAGGTCTTGGGGGTGGGAGAGATGGGTAAACATCTTAGAAAGATCTAAAGGTGTAGGAAGAGGTTTGGAGGAAAAGAATGAGGAGCTGGGTTTGCAAGTTGTAAAACTTGCATCTATTTTTGTCTTCTGTTGCTGAAGCAGAGGTATATACAGGATTGAGCTGTTCTGCAGCACTGCCAGCGTAGCATCTGTGCTGTTCTGTAGCCTTGTGCCACAAGCAGGCAACATCTAATGGAAAACTTCACAAACTGAAACGTCCCTGTGATGTGATTTGAGTTTGTGTCACTGCTTGGACAAGTGCATGTTTATGGAGTTCTGCATGCTCCAAGCCTATAATCATTTTAGTTAAAGTCTCTCCTGCCACTGCAAACCACAAAAAAAGTAATTAAATAGACAATAAATCTTTCTGTGCTCCTTGCAACAGCTCCCTTTCTCACCCTCAGCTGCCTTCTTTCTCCAGCCTGTGTGTCACTGGTCAGGTTCAGACCTGCAGTTTATGATACAGGAAGATTTTCTAATGACCATTTGAGTGCCTGGGAAAAGCTGGAGACTCCCTCTGTGTTTGCAAGTGCATGCTGTGATTTACTGGAAGACAAAGTGTGCAAGCCAAAGCAGCGATGTTCTGAAACAAAAGTTAAATCAGGAAACAGAAATAAAGGCCAATATCAATCTTTTATATATTTAGTTACCAAACAGCATCTCCTTTGTCAGCAGCACATGCAACAATCACAAAACAGAGCTGTCCCTTGCTTTTTGTTACTGTATATGCCAGGGCATTCTGTTCTTGTATTCACTCTCAGAAATAGCTGAAATGATTATAAATACTTTTGGGCAAATAGCAGCCTTTTTTTTTTTTCTTGTAGCAACTATAATTGCTAGATAAACTGGAGGGTTTCAAAATGCTGAGGTTAAGCACTTTGCTGGACAAGCTGTGTGCGTTTTTCAGACAACCAGCATATGGGAGACTGTCAGCAAACCACTATCAAAGACATTTGTGACTCATAGCAATGGAGAGTTTTGAAAGGGAAATCATGTTAGGTAATCACAGCCTTAGCACATCAGGGAAAGTGTGTTTTTCAGTTATTGCTTTTTTGTCCTTTCTCAGACTTGGTGCAAATCAGTTTGGTTTCATTCTCTTTTGATGTGAAAATTAGAAATTTGTAATTTCAATCTATCATTATTTTTATGTCTCTTTTGGAGAAAGGCAAGGGGAGTTTACAAAAGATTCACATTTATCTAAGTATGCAAGAAACATTCTTTACATTTTGTTTAAAGTTGTGAAATGCAAGGAAGTGGGATCCTTATAGCTACTGAACAGATCCTCACAGGCAGGTAGGACAGGGACATAGTTTGTTTTCAGCAGAAATAAAGCACTATCTTGTGTGGGAAGATTAAAAGAGCAGGAATTCTTATGGAAACCAATTCTGGAAACAGCCAGCCCAGGAGAGAGGTAGTTTATTTATGAATTGTGTATTTATGAAAGCTCATAATGAAATGGTAGATAACAAGCTAGCATGATGTACAATCTGGAGGGATGAACCTGTACTTGAGATTTGACAACACTACTCTTAAAAATATTTATTGCTGCTATTTAAGTAGACAGTACCAAGAGAAGTAATGTTTTATTTCTGTCACTTGGCCTTCACTATAACATAAAAACAAGCAATTTAAATAGTAAAGTTTCCAGTAACCATCTTGAACATTAATATTCAACTTAGTGCACACCCAGACAGTGCTTAGGTGTTCTTCCTTGGCCTTGACTGGGAGGTTGGGTTCCTGTAGCCACTGTGCTGCCACTGTATTTTCCTTTCCTGCACCTCCAACCAGTATCCACAGTGTACCCTTGGATATTTGTGGTGGTGTCACTGATTGTGCTCATTGACAAAACAGGTAGGTTAGAAACAGGATTGTTCTGTACCTGAACAAGATGATTTCTGTTACCTTCAGTCTGAAATCTATGCAAATTCCCAGATGTAATTCTGCAAAGGGGCAGGTCTGTCCTGAGGCAGTAATTGGATTGCAATTACTCAAATAACTGTTACATGCCTTTCTTCATATGAAAGACAAGGCTTATCTGCATGAAAGACAGTATGAACAGCATCTCCTGCTAAGGCTCTGGTACCTGAGGCATCCATCAAGACCTGAAGGTTCTGCTGCCTTTTGTACCCAGATCTCAACAAATTAGAGGGCTGGGCAATCACCAACCATATGAAGTTTAACAAGGGCAAGTGCCAGATTCTCTACCTTGGATGGGGCAACCCTTACTGTGTGTATAGACTGGGGAATGAGAGGCCGGAGAGCAGCGCTGCAGAAAGGGACCTGGAGTCCTGGTCACTGGCAAGTTGAATATGAGTCAGCAGTGCCCTGGCAGCCAGGAGGGCCAACCGTGTCCTGGGGGGCATCAGGCAAAGCATCGCCAGCCGGTCAAGGGAGGGGATTGTCCTGCTCTGCTCTGCACTGGGGCGGCCTCACCTTGAATACTGTGGCAGTTTTGGGCACCACAATATAAGAAAGATATTAAGCTCTTAGAGAGTGTCCAAAGGAGAGCAATGAAGATGGTGAAGGGCCTTGAGGGGAAGCCGTATGAGGAGCAGCTGAGGTCACTTGGTCTGTCCAGCCTGGAGAAGAGGAGATTTAGGGGAGACCTTACTGGGATCTACATCATCTTCATGAGGCTAAGAAGAGCGGCAGGTACTGATCTCTTCACTCTTGTGACCAGTGACAGGACTCATGGAAATGGTCCGAAGCTGAGTTGGGGGAAGTTTAGCCTGGATATCAGGAAAACGTTTTTCACTCAGAGGGTGTTTGGGCACTGGAGCAGCCTTGCCAGGGAAGCAGTCACAGCACCAAGCCTGACAGGGTCCAAGAAGCATTTGTCAGTCTCAGTCTCAGGCACATGGTGTGATTCTTGGGGGTGTCCTGTGCAGGGCCAGGAGTTGGACTCAATCCTTGTCGGTCCCTTCCAACTCGGCATATTCTATGATAAAAATTCCATCTGTGCCGTAAAAGGTCTGCATATTAAAGGGCAAAACTTGTCATTAAAGGTGCTTTTTATTATTATAGGGGGGGTTTTTTGGTTGTTTGTTGTTGTTGTTTGTTTGTATGTTTGTTTTTATATTTCCTTCCTGTTGAAGATGGTGGTAAGATTCTTCATTGGAAACAGTCTCCTTCATTTCAGTCTGCTGATAAAATACAACGGTATTTTTCTTGTGACCTGAAAGTGGGCTTTGACAAAATTGTACATATTAGTTGCTTTTAATGACTTTATACTTTCTGACATTCCTTCTTTCATTTTCTTCGTGCTTCCTCATTATTAAGAACTAAACAAAATATTTTGCTTTATTGAGAGAGCTTCTGATCCTGCAGTTTTTCTTTTGCAAGGAGACGTGCTTTGTAGATGTTAGGCATAGGGTTGCATTGGTCAATCACAAATAAATTTGCTCCCTGTAGTTCCATGTGAGCCCAGAATGGAACAAAAAGTGAGCAGTCAGTGTGGGCCAAGATCAAGAGGTGGAGAAATCAAAAGGTGCTCCGTTACCAGGATCCACATGAAAGCATTGTCAGAGAACAAAGGCGAGGTATTATTTGATGGTACGTCCAAGTGCCAGGAAGCCACGGAGTCCATATGGGGAGGAGACAGAGTCAGGGACAGGTAATAAAGAGGGCACCTGGAGTGCCTCTGCAGCATGAACAAGGAGGCCCCTTCCCTTAGACACCCAGCTGAGCCGGGCAGTCGGGCACAGAACCTGCCAGGATGGTTTGTGAACAGAAAGCTGCCAGCGGTGCTGTGGTTTGAGTGCAGCCTGTCTGAGGCTAAAAGGCTGAAAGTGAGCTTTTGGTGTGTAACCTCTGATTTGAAACAACTGTGTGTGTGTGGCAAAACTTGAAGTACTCTGTACTGTTAGATCCTATGGCTCTAAATGCAGAGTTTGGGGGTTGCTTCCTACAATTACCCGAGATTTTAGGTTTTTTATTTACTATAATTTTTTTTAATGCTTTCCAGGAAGAGACATTAGAAACCAAGAGCCGACTACTTAAATTTTAAAATACGAAGCTATGTCTTTCCATGTGGCTTCCCAGCAGTAGTCCAGGGATGTACCAGACCTAATTTCTAAGCTCCTGCCTCAGTTTTACATGCTGAGATCAGTGCTCTCTCACCCTCCCACTTCCTAGATCAGCAAAGGATTTATTAAAGCTGTAGCTACCTCCTTGGCTTCTTTGAGTCTGTTCTTCATGTCACAGTTCTGCTTAATATGTTGGCATTATTAAAAATCTAATCAAGGTTGCTACTCAGCGTGACTAGGGGCACCTCCGTCTGGTTTAGAGCTTTTGCTGTCTGTCCTCTCTCACAAGTGTGAGCCTAGCAATCACAGAGAACAAAACTCTCACAGGAGAGCTTACTAGAAAAAAGCCTTGGAGTTTCAGCAAGGAAGTGACTCTTCAACTTCAGGAAAAAGGACAAGGTGAACTGCTCTTAATTGAATTTTTGGGGGAGAAGACAAAATCTCTTCTGGATACTCTTTTTCAGGTCAGTAAGATATTTTGTCAGGCTGCATCCCTTTGTTTCTATGTACATAACCAGAGAAACTCCTTGGAGTCTCCCTGAATGAAACACTGCATCATCTTCTGAAAGCACTGGTCTTGGACAGGGATGTCTGGTAATGAAAATTTGTGTTGGAGCAAATTCCATCATGTGTGAAGGATGAAATCTAGCAAAACATTCCAAAATAAACAACCTTGCAGTCATGCTTAGGTATGGGCCTCATTTTGGATCCGCTCTTTTAGTCCCTTCTAGCACAGCTTTCCAAGGGACAAAGGGAAGGATGTTCCCACCACTGTACTAAAAGGACTGCCGGGCAGCTGTATGAAGTTACTTAAAATCCTTCGCAGAAACAACCTCATATTAAAAAAAAAAAAAAGGGGGAGGGCAAAAAAAGCATGTGGCTCATGTCATTTTACCTCTCAAGTATCAGGAGGGGCAGGTTTATGTTCAGAGGACAGTGCACTGTCTGTCTGGAGAGCAAAGCCACCTTTTAGGCAGACGTATCTGGGGAGTTGTGTAAAAGGCCCTGATTAAGCCTTGAGTTCAAATTGTTCTTTGCAGATATTTTAAGCAATGGATGAAGGTTAGATGTGAATTCTCAACCCCTCCTCATTAAGGTAGGCAGATTTACTGCATTTTGAATTTGTTTCCATCCCAGGACTCATGTGATTTCTAGTTTGGGTTGGAAGGGACCTTGAAGATCACTTAGTTCCCTCCTGCTATGGGCAGGGGCAACTTCCACTAGATCAGGTTTCTCAAAGGCCTGTCCAACCTGGCCTTGAACACTTCCAGGGATGAGGCATCCACAACTTCTATGGGTAACCTGTTCCAATGCCTCACCATCCTCACAGTAAGCAATTTTTCCCTAATATCTAATGTAAACTTGCCCTCTGTCAGTTTGAAGCCATTCCCCCTTGTCCTGTCACTTCAAGTCCCTGTAAAAAGTTCCTCTCCAGCTCTCTTCTGCTTGTTATTTTATCATTTATGCTGCCATTGAGTAAAGCTCAAAGGGAACTTATTGTTTGGAATAACTTGCCATCAACAGATGCCATACTGCTCCTTGGCAGTTTAAAACAAGGTGGGGAAAGCTTTTACAGGATGGAAAAGTGATTTCAAGGTGAACTGTTAGGAGTTAATTACTGAAGTAAATCTCTGTTATAGAAAGTGGGTGGAAAAAACCCAGTCTGCCCCTGGGTTTCTGTTGTTTTTTGTTTGGTTGGTTTTTTTTTCTTTTTCTCTGTAGCTCTCAGAGAGGGAACAAGTTTTTGGCTTGACCAGCTTGGACTTTTCAGGCAACAGGTGAGCTGGACAATGTTTGGGAGCAGGGACTGAGGAAGGAGAGTGGCAGAGAACGATCCTTTGGGCTTTACACAGCTGCACTCAGCAGGTAGTGACACTGTGCCTGTGGCAGCAACGCTGCCCGTGCTCGGCGCTTCCCTTTAAGTTTGAGGCACGTTTAATGGTGACCTTCTGCCACCCAGAGAAAGCAAAGTGATAGATCTGTCTGATTTGCCTTGGTTATTGTTGGTAATTGAATTTAGTCAGAGCAGCACTGCATCTCTGCTGCAAAGTTAAGCAACAGCTTCTGTTTTAATCCCATGGTACCCACAGTCGTGTCTCAGCCGTCATTGTTCCCATGTGAGTACCGGGTGTTCTTTGTCTGCAGTGGCTTTCTTGTCTCACAGGTCTACTATTTTAATTCACTTTCTAATTTCTGCCTCTCCCTTTCTTCTGTCTGTCTCTCCCTCCAAATCTGTGTTAGGTGATGCATATGTGCAGAAGGGGCTGTTTCTAATGAGCTTCCAGGCAGGGAGAAAGCAAAATAGATCGCTTTTAAAATTGAAAGAGAAGAGTGGGGGTGGGAGTTTACACTGAGGGACACTGTATTTTTTAATAGATTCTTATTTAATTAAGAGCACTTCTGGAGGGATGAGGAATGGTGGTGTCTTTAGCAACACATTAGAGAACAGTAGAATAGTTGTTTAGATATTGCCCCCCCCAAGCATTCTGGGATTTTTCTTTTTGAGGACTGCCTTTGTGCTTTTACTTTACGTGCTATGGTTAATAAAGAAAAGAACAGAACCGTAAACCCATTGTGAAGTACCTGTGTTGTCTGAAATGCATTGAAATGAGCTCTTTTTGACGCACATGTGAAGCCTGATGCCTGTCTGATTAGGCACTAAAAATGGGGAGAAGGTTCCAGGCTTATACTGACATTGATTGGATCAGATAGACTCCCTTTAATAAAGAAAAAGGATTTTTAATTAAAAATTCAGAAATAGAAAAGAAGTATCATCTGAAATTAAGAAGAATTGTCATTATAATGGATGTAACCAAAATACCAGTTCAACATAAGTCTTTTAGTACGTCTTTATCCAAAATATCCTATTCCCAAACAATTTCCAATCCATGTGATAGCAGAATGACTTCTCCCTCTAGCCTTTGCAAATGCAAGAAGTTCTGAGCTATATTTGGAGCCAGAATATGCAAGCTCAGGGTAGGGGTAGGATCTTCAGAGAGTAGTAATGAGTTATAAAGAGCTGAACCACAGCTCTCACTATTCCTTGCAGGAAATGGGTGTCCCTGCCAATCTCTGTGGGCACTGCTCATGTGAATGCTCCTTTGTCATATAGTCACAGAATGTTAAGGGGTTGGAATGGACCTTAAAGATCACCAATCCCAATGTCCTGGTCCATGGGCAGGGGCACCTCCCACTAGACCAGGTTACTCAAGGCCTTATCCAACCTGGCTTTGAACACTGCCAGGGTTGGGGCATCCACAACCTCCCTGGGCAACCTGTTCCAGTGTCTCACCACCCTCACAGTAAAGAATTTCTTCCATGTATCTCACCTATATCTCCCCTCTTTCAATTTGTACCCATTACTCCTTGTAATATCACTACAGTTCCCGATGAAGAGTCCCTCTCCAGCTTCCCTGTAAACCCCCTTCAGATACTTTTTTTCTTCTGTGTCAGATGGACCCCATCAGCCCCCAGTAAACTATGCTTGGCAAAACGAGTCCCATAGTCTGAGTAACCAAAACCCTGACTATGGCACCATTGCTCTAATCATCTGTTGACCTGCCAGATTTAACTGGCCATTTCAAGCCCCTCTCCTTTGACCTGGAGAACCGATGACAAAACTACTTGAGCTCCAGAGCCCTTTGCCACCTCTCCCAGGGCTAAGTAATCTCTCTGAATGCTTCCCAGACTGCTGCCAACTGTATCACCAGCTGCCCCATGGAACACTAGCGGGTTATAAACAGTGGATTTGACTAGGCTTGGCAGTTTCTCAGTAACATCCCTGATCCAGGCTCCAAGGAAGGCAACACACCTCCCCCGAGCACAGGTCAGGGTGACAGATGAGTGCCTCTGTGCTTCTTAAAGTACAGTCACCCACTTCTATCACCTGCTGTCTTTTCTTGGCTGAACTAGTTGCTAATTTCTTCATTTGTGGAGCAGGTTGGGCTGCTCCAGTTAGCTCTGTGTTCTTCCTGTGTATGGAGTGTTGCCTTGTTAGCCTGCAGAGCTATGAAATGCTTCTGAGTGGGGATATCCAGCTGGGCAGGAATGTCTGGCTTTGAAGGAAGCCCCTGCTTTTTGTTAGTTCCTTTCCTCTTCCTTTTGTTGCTTTTTTGGTATTTTTTTTTGTTGTTTTATTTTGCTTTAGTTTTTTTCCCCACTGCTTCCCAAGTCCCTGTGTTAATGCCCTCCCTCCCTTGCCTGTGTGCCAGGGTGTGAATTTTTGGGGCTGTGATTCCCCAACCACAGGAGCTTAGAACCAGCAATCCAACTTCCTCTCAGCCTCCCAGGTATCTTTCAGTCTTTTGACTGTCTCCTGCAGCTCGACCCCCTGTTTCTGGAGGTTGAGGGCACATCTGCTACAGTTCAGTGAACTACCCCTCTCACACTTCCTGATACTCCTTGGCCTCTCCACTTCTTTCAGCTGTGCTACCAGGTTGAGCAGGTCGTTCACCTGTTCCCACCTCAAACAGGTTTTGTCTCTGTTGCCATGTGGCATCAGTGACAAGCTCAGGCACTCACTGCAGCCAGAGCCCTGGACAGCTGCATGTTGATGTGTGAGGTCCACCAGGGTCATCCTGAACTGCCATGCCACACCCTGTTTGCCCACATTTAAATCTCCCTCCAATGCTCCTGGCAACACCCTCTCCTTGCCTGTTTGGCTCCCAAGGGCTGCTGTGTCCTGATGGGGCTCTGGGCTGCTGATCAGGTGTCCCTGGGCTCAGGAACCCCCACTGCAGTCAAAAATCAGCTGGCTTCTGTCAGGTAAATGTTCAGTGTTTTCAGGACAAGTGGTTTTAACTGAAAAAGCTCTCAAACAAGGTGTAGATTGTGGATGTGGTGGTGCCAGGGGGCGTGCCAGCCAGCTGGTGCCTCTCTGAGCCTGACCCTGCTGGGATGCAGTGTTTTCCAGCACTGAATGTTGAAGTCTGGGGTTGAGAGTGTGGCGTCACATCAGGTTGGAATCTAGACACAGTGTTTAAATCTACTTTTTTTTATCAGCCCTGTGTCCTCACTGTCAGCTGTGATTTTGCTATCTGCACTATCTTGTTTTTTCTTGTTAAAAATAAGAACAAAATCTTCCTGCTATCTGTTGCTGCTGTGTTGAATGTCAGCGTAAACCAAGGGAGCATTTGAGAGCAGCACTGAGAATGCCTATTGCAAAGCACTGTCTGATCCCTTCCCACCCTAATGACACAAAACAGGCCAGTTACTTGTGATCTCGCCTCAGAACAGGATGGTTAAGCAGATGCAGTTCATGTAAAATATATGGGACTTCCTTATAATCACTTTAGGAAAACAGGAGTTTGTTGATTTTTGAAGCAATGTTATTAGCTACAGGTCCCATTGTATCCTAGCAATTTAGCTGTGTCAAAGATATGATTAAGCTGCAGCTATGGGACTCAAGTAAAACTGCCAGATCACATTAGTAATATAATTTGTGCCTGTACAGCAGCCATTTCCAGCTTTTTTTCTATGCAAGGCTCTGCTGCAGATTTGGTTTTCATTCTTCACTCCTGTTCATTGAAGGGACACATGGGATTATAAATTGGTTGTTAAAAGTCTCATTAGTTGGAATTTAGGAATTAAGAAGTAATTTTGACTCTTTGCATTAATGGTTGGATTATGGTTGATGGCAAGGCTGAGTTGGGGCCAGATATGTTCCGATTTCCTATGAGCCTCGGTTTTCAGGCCTTTGGCTTTGGCATATATAGTATCTGTGCTCCATATAAGCCCCATGCATGAAAAGCTGACTTTTAAAGATGTGGTCTCCACTGAATATATTTATATGTAGTTCAAGGGAAGGTTTTTTTCAGAATCACATAAGGCAGGAAGGGCCTTCTTCCCTCTTTTTCTTTTTTTTTCTTTTCAGTGGAAATGAGGTCCTAACCACTCTGTATTTCCAGATTTCAAAAGAATCCTCGTCCTGTCTGGGACCAAAATGTTCTGTATAATATTTAAGTAGCTTTTAAATTTTTACTATTTTTGTTAAAAACTTTTCTATGGATTCTAGCTTGTTTAAATACACTAGTCCAGATCCATTAAGCATGGCAGACACTAGATTCAAGGACAAGATCAGTCCATTCAGACAATTTTCCTAGAACAATATTTTCTATTTAGCCATATCCCTTTAAGCTTCCCAGTTTTGGGCTTGCTGCCTTATCAAGAAGCTGCTTTTGTGATTTGCATTCTTGATCATGAAGAATTGTGTGATTTTTATTTAGCAGATTGAGAGATCTCATAAAGAAAAAATGTGAGCAGGCATTACTTAGCCTCACATTTCTTTTCCTTCAGTCCCCCAAGTGCTAAGTTCTGGTTTTAATTTCATTATTGAAATTACAGGACCTTGTAAAGACCTGGCTGCATCCCAAAACAGCCTCTTGAAAAATACCTCTAACGTTGCAGCCTTGCCAAGTAACCTGCTGCAAACAAAGGTCTCAAGGTATCACCAACAGCAAACAGTAATTGCTCCTTTGCAAGGACAGCTTAGTATTTCTCCTTGACAGATCCCTTGGGAAATGCAGACAGGGATGTATGTGTGTTCTCTGCTGTCTCTTAGCTGCATTCACTGCAGTGAGGTGGACAAAGCACCCAGTCAGACCTGTGATTTGGGCAGCACTTCAAAGGAACTGAGCCTGGAACTGGCTTGGATCTTGGCTGGTTCCACCTTAATAATGACACACACAGACAATACTTGATGAACTGGCTGTTGTGACCACCTATGAAGATCCATGAAGCACAGGATTTTCCCAGCGTGTGCCATTGCTACTCTGGGGCCCCTGAGTCTCAAAGCAATTAGAGACCAGCCTGAGCAGGGCAACGTGTGTTTCAGGAATGCTGGCTGCCTCTAAAACACGCTTCAAAAAGCACTCCTGGCCACGTAAGAAGAGAAATAGCTTCTCAGTTTCTTGTTTTGATGGCTTTGGTGTTTATGTTTGTTGGGAATGAGAGATAGCTATGTATTCTGACTGGGTGTACATCACCCCAGGTGATGTGCTACTCCATTTGAGATGAACCTCAGCAAAGGCTATAAATTTTAATGTAGGAAGTTTTCATCTTCAGCTCAAAAGTGCAGTTATGCCAAAACTGCAGGCACCAGCTCATAAGTGTGCACATGAACACTTCTACTTTTTGTACAAATACGTGGTAAAATCACAGTTAAGATGTAAGATGGGAGCAAGATGCAAATTTCCATTTGATGTAATACTGCAAATAGCCAAGCCCTGCTTAGCCTGGGTAAGAGTGAGCTGAAGAGGTGTGAGAGTTGTGCTAAAATCACAAATAGGTGCAAAAGCAAAGCTAGAAAATGCAGGAATTGTAGGCAGTCAGTGCAAGTGAGAGAAGCAGGGCAGATAATGAAGCTGTGAAACTTCACCATAGGCTGCAAGAATGGGTGAAAGCTAAACTGGATTGAAAGAGAAGCTGGGAAAATTCTTGGGAGGGAGAGCCATGTCAAGCTATGATGATCTGAATATCTTTTTGAGACCCAAGGGTCTGAGTCACTGGGTAGGGGGTACAAGGGGATGGCATCTTCTGCATTGCCTTGTTTCTTGCAGTTTTTAAGCACCCATTTCTGGGCATTGTCAAAGAAAGGATACCAGGCTAAGTGGATCTATGATCCAGGACAGTTGGGCAATTTTTGTAAAAAGCCTAAGAGAAGGCATTTGGAATAATTTTGTCTAATTCTTTTTTTAAAAAAGTTGGTGAGGCAGTGTCTTATGAGAACACAGAAGCTTAATGTACTTCTGTCAGTCAGTATGCAGTTCACAACAGCTCAGGTTTGATATGAGCATTCTTTCTCTGATAGAAAGGACGCCCTGGATAATTTTCAAGTGCCACAGCCTTTTCACTCATGAGGACAGAGTGTTGCAGCAAGGCTTAGCTACACTGCATTGTGTGTGTGTGTGTGTACATGAGCCTACACACAGGGTTTGGTGGCTGCTGAGAGCTTAACAGCTTGTACTGATCTGTATAAACTCTAACCCAAAATGCTTTTATGGCTGTAAAAAACCTAAATGAATTGGCTTAGGCTTTTACTGGATAGTTAGCAGCTGAGCAGCACCCCCAGGCACAAAATGCTACCTGACATTTCATTGCTTGACCACCATCAGCTCATGCCACCCAGCTGCAAGCCTGACACTTAACCATGATGGTCAACATGTTTCAGGTCTGAAGCATCTGGAACAGCTTCCCCCACTGATGGGGAAGAGAAGGTTGGGCTGGGGCTGGGTCTGCTGAAGGCAAACTCAGCCTCTCCAAGGGGTGAGTGGAGGGAAGGGGAGAAGGATCAGCTTTCTGCTGCATGTGCCCTCACTGGCTCAGCAGGTGCATGCTTTACCTGTTGGCACTTGTAGGGTCAATTAAGTAATTTTTTGCTAATCCTTCTCAGCTTGTACCCCCATGCATTTAGCTTTGTAAAATGAACCTTCTGGAGTCAGATTTCAATGCAAACAGAAGCAGTCTCTATAGAAGCCCCAAACCATTACAGGACTCTGGTTTAAGTTTAAATTAACTTCCTCTAGTTTCTTTCCCTTACGCATCAAAAAGTTTCTAGACATGAGTACCTGCAGAATCTGAAGAGAAAAAGCAATCTCATTTTCAGAAATACTGAAGTGATTTCACTGCTTCTTTCTAATTCGTTTTTTAAATGAATAAGTCCCATGGTGACCAGGAGAAATAAAAAGGCAGGAAGGGATTGAGTGCTAGTTGTGAAGTGGATCTACCCAAAGCTACCATGTATCAATTGTATTTTCAAAACTATCAATTGTAATTTTCAAATCCCTCAGACCACGTGAGTTATTTTTGATAGATTCTGCTTACCACGTCTTTTGACGTCTGAGAATGAGGGCAGTCTGGCAGCAGCTTTTGGAAGAACATTTATCCTCATCAGTAAGATAAAACTGTCAAAGGAACCCAGAGACATTCATGGAAATAAATAATGATTCAATATGCAAAACTAGTTTTCTAGTCTCAGAGAAAGGTAAGAGAGGCACGTGTTTGAGAGCAGCATTTGAGCATCCAGATGAATGAGAGAAGGGAGAATTGGAGTGACAGGGTGAACTGAATATTTTGGAGGACTTAAATTATAGTGGCTATTTTATTTCTGAAATGTTTCTTCAAAATACCCCAAGGATAATCTCTGTGGCACTTATGTATGCATCTTAGGTATCTGATACCTAATACTGTGGAGAAAACACTGATGTTTCTGATATTGTGTTTTAGGCGGTTGCATGGAGTAGCCAGAAGAATGAGTAGACTGAGTCTGTTACAGGAAAGTATTAGTTTATCACATGTTTTTGAGAGTTGAATTGTTTAATGGAATGCAATAACAAGTTACTAATAATTGCCTCAAAGGAGCCCTGAGATGGAACAGACAGGAAGGAAAGAGTAATTTAATGCATGGCATCAGCAAGTTGCATCAAAGTAGTTCCCTCTCTGGTGTGTTCTCAGAAGGTTGAGGCCAACAGGCTCACTGGGAAATCATTCCTCTTTGGTTTAATGTCTTCTCACAAGGATAGGATTCACTTTCCTGTTTTTGCCTTTTAATATACTTT
Source organism: Platyrinchus mystaceus (assembly GCA_035041135.1). Classification (NCBI taxonomy): domain Eukaryota; kingdom Metazoa; phylum Chordata; class Aves; order Passeriformes; family Tyrannidae; genus Platyrinchus; species Platyrinchus mystaceus. Next base: position 10,553,341 of record JAWWLV010000144.1, on the reverse strand, counting down.
AATTGAGCAGAAGGTGGTTACTTGTTTGATGTGTTGTTTGGGGTTTTTTTTCCCCTTGAATGTGTGTAACAGCATATGCTGGAGTGCATTCCATGCTAGTAAAAAGCACCAGACTAACATCCTTCAGGCTGGCAACAGGCTTACTCTTGTTGTGGAAGTGTTTGTAAGCCCTAACCACATATCAGCATCCACTGTAAAGGCTGAAGGCATCCACACCCTGGCAGCATAGATATAGCAGGAAAATGATACCCTTGTTCACAACTGAACTGAGTATCAGCAATGAAAGTGCCTGTTTCTCCATTCTCACCTTCCACTGCTCTTCTATTCTGCTGTATTCCAGGACTAAATGCAAGAAGAAATTCCCCAAGCTATGTAGGTCCTTCACCCAAAACTGGCATTGTGGTGTAAGGATAAAGTAGTTGAAGCTCTTGGAGGTCATTCAGCCCAGCCACTGCTTAAAGCAGGGCCAGCTGCTTCAGGTTGCTGAGGGTTGTGCTCAGCTGGGCTTTGAGTATCCCCAAGGATGGAGAACCCACAGTTTCTCTGGGCAGCCTGCATCAGCGATTGACTCCATTCACACTGAAAACCTTTTTTCTGGCATGTAATTGCAGTTCCCTGTGTTGAAATTCATGTCTTGCCCCTCTATCTATCACTCTGTGGTCCACTATAGAAGCTATACCCTCTCAATTCACTGAAGACAGCAAGAAAACCTCCCTTTTGCCTGCCGTTTTTAGGGCAAACCCAAGTTTGCTGTCATTACTGTAGGCAGTAGTGGGGAGGGAGGAAGGATGCAGTAGTTTGAGTTGTAGGCACTTGTGCTGGACCTGATGCTGCACAAGGTCACTTTGTGCAGACCAAGTTTGATTTTCCCCATCAGCCTTGCTTTATGTCGAGAACTTGTCGGCCTCAGTCAGCACTTACTGGAAGGATGGGACATTTGGAGACAGCAGAATCTGCTTTCCTTCTGGGGTATCTTGAGCCCTAGAACAGAGCTTTTGAGAACTGGCAGTTGTGAAGAATTCCTGTGCCACTTTCTGCAGGAAGAAGGAGGGGAAAGAAGGGATTAACTGTCATTGCTGGCATACTTAGCTCTTCCAATAATGAATAATTACTAACTAAGCAGGGCTTTTACTACAAGCTTCTTTCTTAACAGTTTAATGAATCCTCACTGCATTGTGGTGAGAATTCTTCTTTTCATTCTACACAATGAGCAAATTTTAGCTAAAAATCCCAATAGTTCCTGCATTTTTCTTGTTGAAACTCCCCCCTGCTGTTCAAGCAGGTATGGTATACACTGCCTTATGTCCTAGGCTGCTGCTTGCTGATGAGGTAACCTGAGAATAGATGAGCAGGAATCTTGGCACGGGGTTTGCAAAAACAACCCGGTGGTATGGACCTGCACTATATTAATTTGCTGGTTTATTATTATTTGAAAAGTAAGACATCTTCTGCAGTTAATTTCCTGCATTCAGGGAAAGTGTTGCCAGGGAACATACAGCTATCTGCAGAACTAGCTGTTACAAATTCTCCTCAGACAGTTCTGTTTGGTAATTTCTTCAAAATTTATTTTTCTTATGGTGATTAAATGCAGTGTACTTGTAAAGACATTTTTGAGTGTGTTCCATCTTTCTAACTGATCCCTGTGGTCAGTGTTGCTATGGGACTGTCTGCCCTACAGCAGGAGGAAGGCTGATTTCTCAGGGATGAGAAGTGTGGTTTCAGATGCCCAGAATTCCAGCTCTGGGATCTGGAAGCAAAGAACCATCCAGGACCTTAGGTCAGGTCTAACTTACTGCTTTTATTACAAAGTAGAGAAGTGATTTCCTCTGTCAGTTAAAGCATTACTTTTGTTTTAGTCCCTTAAAGGGAGGGTAGAGTCCCCTAAAATGAAGGGTATAATCTTAGGTATTCCCAACAACTGCCTTATATCACTGTGCAATTAATCCTTTTTGTGTATAGGAGTAGGGAATAAATAATTTTTATAGTTAAAGTAGTAGATTTTAATTTTTTTTTTGTGCGTGAACAGGGCCTTAGTTATTTAAAAAATAAAATGCCAAAACCCAAACCTTCAACCCTGTCCCAACCCTTAAAAGAGAAAGTTCTGGTTTAGGATGCCTGAGACAAACTAAGAAGTGTTTGCCCTGATCTTACACTCTCTGAAACCAGTGGCAAAATTTTTACTTTCCCTCGTTGGTAAAAGTTGGAAAGAGATAAACATCTTGATATGATGATTGTGATGAGGAAACCAAATCACCTCGGATCATAGATCAAGCCTGTCAGGAGGCAGGCAGCCTGTTACACAGACCTCTGGAAGCCAATATGTAGGTGGTAATGCACTTCCTTTCCTGTAACAAGTCATTCTTGAAGCCGTTCGGGGTTCCCTCCATGTGCACTGCTGTCCCCAACCTTTCCCAGATGGCCATAGCATTTCTAAGTTGCATTCTCTTATGGGAAAAGAACATGCTTAGTCCCGAGCAAATGTTTATTTTATAACTTTAGGCAGGGAGGCAGAGAAGGAACAAGCTGTTTTTTCTTGTTGACTTTGAGGATTTTGCTGGTACCAGCCTCTCACTTCCTCTTGCCCACGGGCAGCCTGTGTATTTTCTGAGTGTCAGGGTGAGAGCCCTCAAGCTGCCAAGTGCTAAGTGCATTTGATCAGTATCATTAGCAGCCCCAAGTAATTGATTATCGTCCATAGCTGAGTATTCAGAGCAAGCACACAGCCAATGGCAGTCACTTAATCTGTCATGCCTGCATGTTCTTGTCCTCCTGAGATCTATCAGCTCTGTAGCCTCTGACCTCATCAGGAAAATCACTGATGGCTGCTTCGTATTTACCGTGTACCCATTATGTCACCTGTATTAACCAGCTGAACTGGCTGCAGTGTATGGGAGAAGGATTTATAGAGGCCATAGAAGAGTTTTTAGATCTTATTTTAGTCTTCCTTTTCATGCATATCTGAGCCTGGATTTTTGTGGGAAGAGGGGGTGGTCTTTAAATGTACACTGTTCAATTATTTTTCTGGTGTTAGTATTAATTGCAAGACTCAAAATAGGTTGATTAGAATAAGACCTCACAGGGGTGTTTATAATTCAGATTTTAGAGATGTGACTAATGAATAACAACCACAGCTAATCAGTTCTCAAAACTGATGGTAATGAGCAAAAAAGGGGGAGGAAGCCAACCTGTATCTCTGCTAATGCATTTTTTGAGCACTGCAGTGGAAGATGGCAAGGTCTCTTAAAAAGTGTTTGACTTGGATGGAGTTCTTGATTTTTCACAAGAAAAGACATTTTTTAAAGCAATGCCTGAAGATTAATTTTAAATAATCAGTTGCCAATTACAGCCTTTCATGTTAGGTTAGTATTTAATTGTTGGGATGGTTTGGAGACTCGAGGCTTCTTATGGCATCTTTGGGCTTTTTTTTTTTTTTTTAGTAAGTTGGGTTTTTCTGCATTCATAACTGCTACAAAAATGACAGCACTGAACACTAGAGTCCTTTATTCCCAGAACTGGCACCAGAGGGGCATTGGCAGAGCATTTTTTCTCTATGTTTCCAATATTTTTGACCTCAATGGAGGTAATTTCATAAAGATGAGATGATGTAGTAACTCTGGTCAGTCCTCTGCCTCTGTGCACATGTTTGTTTAACCATGTAGTGAATGTGCTGTCCTGAATAGGATAGAACTTGAAGTGTATCAGAAGCTCCTGAACTGGAACTTCAGTCAGAAATTATCCTGATCCACATGGGAATTGGGATAGTGTTAGCCTAGGAAAACGCCTTTCAAATCACAGGCAGACATCTTTGTGTCAAATCTCTGTGTTTCTGCTGTGCACCATATACTTGTAAGGAGAGAATTTCCTACCAGCCCTTTCAGGCTGTGTGCATTTTAGTTTATTATTTTTTATACTGAAGGACATGTTTGTTATCAAAGTGTGTTCCCTGCAGTGGAACAAATAATTCCACCAGTGAGACTGCTCATGGAAGGAAGGCAAGAGAAGAAACTGTCCCTGGCTGGTGAGGCACTTGTACAAGTTTCAGTGCCCTCAGGGGGGGCTCTGCAGATGCCTGCTGCCCTTAAGAAAAAAAAATAACACCAAACATGATTTCGGGAACCCAGTTTTGTCATTTGATATATGGCCGAGCTGCCTGTTTGTATATTTTGTCTTTAAATAATACTATAGAACCCAACTCAGTGTGGGCACGAGGATCAGGTTCCTCTTTTGGCAGTGAGCAGTGTGGTTTCTAAATAAAGCTAATGGTAGAAATTAGTTGTCTTTAATGCTTCAAGTACCGGGGCAAAGAGTATGCTAAGGTCAAGGTTATTCCAGTTACATTATGTCCAGCATGAGGCTTTGGTGGAGTGAGACAGGCGTGTCTACATGTCTCCTGCCCTTCTGCTCCCTGTTCCCACTGTTCATCGTCCACAAGATCTGGCTGAGAAGCAGTTCAGATGGAAGCTTACTTGTTTTGGGGGACAGAAAGTTCAAACTGAGGAGCACTCTTGTGCAGTCCATTGTGCAGCTACATGAACACTGCTGCTGACATGGGACAAAGACGTGGAGAGCCAGGTAACCCTCACCTGTGAAACAGGTCTAGTAGGTTGACCTATGGACATATGGGTGTTTATGCGAGAGAGAGAGCAGTCAGTTTGGAAATTTTTGTATCAGCAATGAAGTTTTCTGCTTCAGAAGC
>JAWWLV010000144.1:10533914-10548545 GCA_035041135.1 Platyrinchus mystaceus | reverse complement strand
GGTTTTTTTATGTTTTCCTAAACTTAATAATAGTTACAGCTCCTTTGGATGGCGCTGGTCACTGCAACAACTCCATTTTTGCCCAGTGGCAATGACATAATGTGGCCATTGAATCCTGCAGGAGAGTTCACAGCACCTGATGAAAGTTGTGTCAGTCTTGTAAGACTTGTGGGTAACTTCTTCACAGTTCTGCTAATTTTCTGCATTATTAAACTTTCCTAGGGTTAGGAGGCCCTAGTACCAACTTCCTGCATTGGTGCCAGTTGCAGCATAACTTCTTTCAGGACTGCATGTTTGTAACCCTTTCATAGCCTCAGCTTTAGAGTTTGCAGCAACAGGACTTATGTGAACATAGAGCCAGCAGCACTGGCTTCCTTACTGGCTGAAATTTTTAATGTGAAAAAGGCTCTTTGCTCAAAAGGCTGATGTGGGTGCTCATCACTTAAGTCCATATCATGTCCTGAGCCAGTGCTTGGTGTGAAGACGTGTGAACTTTGCTACTGGAATGTGAACATCACATCTTAGGAACTGTAGAGAAGGGAAGGTAGATGTTGGAAGGGGTGGGGGGAAGAATGGACCTCTAAGCAGTTTTTCTTCTTTAGTTTCAGCTGCAGACTGAGGAAGAGAAGGCTTTTCTTCATTCTTTCAACCTCTCCTTTAATTTATTTGCTGCCAGCCCTGGCAGAATAATCCTGCTGAACAGTTAAAAATCATATACTTTTTATTGCAGCTGTGATCTTCATGAGAACAGAGATCTGAGGGACAGAGCAAGCTCATGTAGAAAGCACCTTTATAAATGCACAGTGCTTTCATTTCTTACAGTGGTGTGGATGTGTGAACACTGCCTAAAAGGGAGCAGTGCAGCCAGCATTACCCGGTATGCAGGAGTGGGAGGAAGGAGAGATGGAGATGCAAATCATTAGTAATTTATCTGCTCAAGCAGCTTCTTCCTCTGCCAGGGCAGGCAACTAGTACTGACAGGGGCAAAGTCCCAGAGCCCCATCATTCATAGAATCACAGAATGGTTTGAATTGAAAGGGACCTTAAATGTCATCTTATTCCAACCCCTATGCCATGTGTTGGTGACACCTCTCACTGGACCAGGTTGCTCAAAGCCCCATCCAACCTAGCTTTGAATACTTCTGAGAATGGGGCATCCATAGCTTCTCTGAGCAACCTGTTTCAGTGCCTCAACCACACTCATAGTAAAGAATTTCTTCCTAATATTTAATCTAAATCTACTCTCTTTCAATTTAAGGTATTTGCCTCAAAATTACCCCTGCAATTTAGAGACTAAGAACATAAAAAAATTTCATTAGTGGTCTCTGTCCCATCAGGCCCATGGACAACCCTTCCTCAGCCTTGCATATGCTCAGTCAGTCCGTCATACAAACCAGGGATCTTCCAAGAAAAATACCAGTTTAATACAAGTAGAAAAGATACTGGTTGGCTTTGTCCAAAGTAGTTACAGTTCAAACTGTAGGAAAGTAAAGCAATGCAGAGTTTTGCACAGAACATCTTGACATGTACCTCAAATTCTGTGGGTATCAGTATGTGTTTGAATCCTGGAAGTCATCACCTTATTTTAAACCAAGAGAAGATGGGACAGGAAAGAGAAAGGCATTTTTAACAAGTTTTTAACATGCTTGCAGTTAAGCATTGAAATTTGTATGTCTTGGCACCCAGGTAAAAGGCTGGATGTTTGTATAGTACACATAAACAGTACAGTACAGCCATAAATGGTGACATTAAAGACAGTATATGTCCGTACAAGTAGCTTTCAGCTTGAGTCTAGTAACAAAATAGAGCTTCTTTTATCTCAGGCTCATTCAAGGCCTGCACAGTAAAGCCATGTTGGCAACGGCGTGTCAGCCTGTAACATTTACTTGGCCTGCTAGTTTTGTGTGAGAGCAGCTAAAATGTGTCTATATTGGCAGTAAAGTGTGATAATCAATCGAATTAAGGCAGTTCACTGGAAGCAGCATTTTTTCCCTAGTCTGAACAGTCCCTGGAGAGTTTTTGTGAAGTTCAGTGTCTGATACTATGCTCTCGAAATGGAGGCAGGACAATCACGTCGTCCCTTTTTTTTAGGCACATTTTCCAAGCACGCCATGAAAGCATGTTAAATTTGGCCGGGCAGGCTCGCCAAGGGAACCGGCTGCTAATAAAGCTGAGGTATGGAGGGCTTCCCGGTGGCTGTGGACATCTTTGCCAGGCAGCACTGGGGTGGAAGGTGGCAGCAGGGCACCAGGAGGTTCATGACCAGCCAGAACAGTGACCTTGGAGTGACTCAGGCCACGCTCCCGCTGGCATGTCGCTTCAGTCCGGGATGTCACGCTGGGCGATGCTGTTAAAGCCGGAGTGTATTTGTAGACGTGCCAGCCAAGAAAGCCCTTTTCTGGAGTTTTTGTCTTGGTTTGAGGAAATGCTCCGTAAGCTGCACTTTTAAAATTGCCCTTGGCTGGTGACTGCACTAGCTCTGCTGGCAGATGCCTTTGTGTGAGTGCACAGATCTGGTTATAGAGAATCTATTCCACACTGTATTTAGGCGTTGCCTTTGCTGTTTGCATTTTCTTTTCCTTGCCACTAGCAACAGAGACACTACATTTGTTTTGTGCTTAAATCCTCTTTATATCTTTATTCTCTGAAGAAGCTGGATTAAAAAAAAAAAAATTGTATGATGGCAGTTAACCACTGAAGCAGATTTTTATTTTGTCTAATTCTGTTCAGGTAGGAGAATAGGTACTCGGATGAGAGGAGTAGATAAATCTCTCAATTGAATAGAAGAATTTTCATTTTTAAGTGAAAAAAACCTGTGTTTCAGATTTTAAAAGCATGTAGGCCTTTGGAATTTGACTACACCTGGGTTACAGTTGATATTAACGTGCATTACTAGGGGCAGAGGAAAGTCACGGCCTCTGAAGCAGTAATTTACTGTGCTTCAGCTCTGAAAGAGTCTTATCTGTCTATAAACAGGAAGGCACGGGAAGCTGAAGAACCTTTCAGAAAAATACTTTGTTCTACAGCATGACCAAGGAAGAATTTCCATCATTAGGATATATTTTGCTGGAAACAACAAATTCTTTTATGTAAATCTTGAGCTCACCTTTTAAAGTTCCTTGTGAACAATGTTGTACAGTGATCCCCATGAATTCCAAATGCACACAGAAAATAGAGAAGTGAGAACACAGCCTGTTGTTTTTCTTTGATAGTGGTTCCCTTTTCTTTTTTTGTTTTATTTCCAGCGGAAAAGCAGATAAATTCAGGGTATACTTAGAAATGTCAGTGGGCTGGCTGATACTATGCCATTACATGTCTCTGGAATTAGCTTGCTCTTCCTAAATAAGAAATATCATTAGATTTAGTTGGGATTTACAGTAGTAATGCTGAGACAAAAACTTGGATTTTCATTGGTGTGCAAAAAGGCAATTCTATATGAATATGAACAAATGCATTTAAATACCTGTTTATATATTCCTGGCATTGAGCACCAAAGCTTCCATGGAAAATAACACCTTCTACAGGTGTTAGATTTATTACAGGAAGATTTACTTGTTAACCTTTTAGTAGGACACTTATAAAATAAAATCTACTTATTTCACTTGTCCATCAAAATATGACTTACCTTGTGTGGATGAGTAAAATTTTGCAACTCTGCATTAGGACAGGAATAGACTGATGCTGGGGCTGCCTTGGGAATTGCATTACTTTAATGTAACTCATTCTGGGAGAGGTGTCTTGTTTATGCTTTGGTTTATTGCTTTTAGCTGGTGTGAGTAGCAAAAAGACACCAGAAAGATGATGATTTACACGGTATTGCTGGTGTTAATCCTATTACCTTGCCAGGTATTTTTCGTGCATCTCTTCACCTCCCACCCCTTGAACTGCAACTTTCTTTGCCTTTGTGAGTCAGAGTGGAGCCTGGCGTGAGGAGCAGGTGTGGCTGGCAGTGCAGATGTGCTCCCCAGCTCCATTCAACCACTGAGGATAAATGGAAAGCAGGAGGGGATGGCTGCTCTGTGTGTGCACATGCAAGTGAGAGAGGGAGGGAGGGAGGGAAAAGGTGCACGTGATTTTCCAGCATGTAAATCCTGGAGAACAGTGAGTGATACGGGCTGCTCTTACTCCCATTATAAAATGGAGAAAAATATAGTGACCACATTCACACAGGGCAGAATACTGTAATCTTAGAGGAGTGGATCTTGTGCTTCATGCCACCACCTATGCCCAGAGTAACAGAAGCTTCTGTCCCCCCACGCAGTCTTGGGCTTCAAAGAGAATTTGGAATGTGCTGGTTGTCAGCATCACCCCTCTTCCTCCTTGGACCACTGACATAAATCCTTTCAGACTTCCCTGTGGACTGTGGCTATAATATTGCTCCTGTGTGCTTCTGAAATGCCCTCAAGGTGCACAGGGAGGGCTGCTCTCCAGGTAGCTTGGACGCTCCTGTTGAGGCAGATATCACACAAAGGGACAGGAGGTGAGTTTCCCTGCCTGGTACATGCTTGGGCACTAAGAGCAGAGATCCCAAGTCTGCTGTCCTTTTTACAGGGCTAGTTGCCTTTCTGCCCACTGGGAGGATAAATTGGCTTCTTGCCATCTCTCTGGAATCCTTTATGAAATGAGGGGAAGGTGTTGGTTGGCTGTAAAACCCAAGCTAGGAGGGCAGGCCTGCAGTGTGCTTGGCTTGGCCATAGCAGCCCTGACTGCTGGGGAATGGTTGCTCTGAACCCCAGATCATGGCTGTGCTGGGCACTTTGCAGAATGAGACATGTGTTATGATCAGCTCGGGCCTGAAAGTGCTCAAGTGCATAAGAGGGTTGCTGGTGAACTCTGTCAATGAGTAATTGGGCAAAGGATAGAAAGGATTTGTGGTGGGAAGCAATCAGTAGCATTAAAAGCAAACAAACAAGCAAGCATCGTAGTGTTCTGGATTTCTCTGTGTTAGGAGAAATTCCTTAGGCCAAACAGCTCCATGTATACATTCTTGATGTCATTGTGCAGACCATGAGACGGGTTTGTGCAATTTCAAAAAACAAAAACAAAGCAAAAAGCCAGCGGGGGGAGTGCAGGGAGAGAGGGGGGGAGTCCTTTACTTCTCTGGAAAGAGAAGTCAGTTCTAAACTTTTGTTCATTTGCAACAATACGTAGGGGCTCTGCAGTGACTGCCTGAATGTTAAATTATAGCGCTTGTTTTACTCTTTATGTCTGTGTCTCGTATGACGCAGTTTGTACCAGCAACATCTGAATGCTTTGGCTTACTTTGAAAGACTAGGAGAGTTAAGGGTCTTTCATGAAATAAAAGAAATTCCCCAAAATAGCCTTCTGTAATTTCTGAATTGTATTCTTAGCGGTATTAGCATATAGCTGGAGTTAATTCATTTGCATGTGAGAAAGTCAAAGCGAGAGCAGAATTAGACCTTTTTGAAAATCAAGGCAGAGTCATATCTGATGCAACTCCATCTCAGCTTTGAACGAGAAGCCTGTCACGCTGCTGGTGAACCTGGAGACGTGGATGTGTTGAACTCATCACGAACAGAAGCTGTGTGGCATCCCAAAGGAGAGGGTTGAACTCAGAGTTGAACTGGGGCACCCGGCTTTCCAGCCCCCCCAACTGTGGCCAGAACCATGGCACAGGATTTGCTGAGGTGATCCAGCCAAGTCTGTTCTGTACAGTGGTTTTGGGCAGAGACCCATCCCTCTTGCCCTGCCATTCAGCATCACCATCCACAGAGCCCACACTGAGCTGGGCTCTCCTACTTCAGAGCTCATCTGCTCCCCCCAGACTCTGGTGTTGCTTGTCTCTTGCCTCATGTAGGCACAGCTTTAGATGTTTTTTGTAGGTTTGTGTTTTGGGGGAATGAGGGGGTAGTCAACAGTGTTGTGGGATCTGGGCACTTAAGTGCCCAGAAGGAACCAAGTGCTCAGCTTGCACAGATGCTTTGGAAGTCCTGAGAGATGGTATAGTGAGGTCTCCAAGGAGGAGTTTTTTCCTCCTTGGTTATCACAGTTATTCTTTGGCTGAAGCGGGAGGGTTGATAACCCATACAAACTCATAGCAAAATTATAAATCTCCTTACTGTGAACATGTATTACTTTTTTAAATCTTTGAGACTTTGTCTCAACAAGGCATTGAGCATTATTTTTAATCATACTGCCCTTTAGATATATTTCCCATTAAATGTCAGGGTCCTCATTTATTTCTGTTTAAGGAAAAAAAAAACAAACACGAAAAAGGGAGACAGACCTTCTTTAAAGCCTGTATTATTGGATATACTTTTTATCATGTCAGTCCTGACCTGAGTTCTTTCTAAACTTAATGGTTACAATCTCTAAAATCCTTCCTCGGATGGAAACTTCTCCACGGCTGTAATAACCTGTATTCTTTTTGAAATGAGGTAGCAAGTACTTGAGCTTGAGCGTACATGGAGGCTTTACTTATTTCCTTGTATTAACACATTCTCCCATCCTGTTGTTCTGTTTCTTTGCCAGTTCTTTGTCCTTCTGTACAGAGCAGGTGTTTTCACTCCACTGCCTACAGCAATGCTGAAGAATTTTCCAGAGCAGTTGGAGTTAAGATAACATCCATCACCGGGTATGAGGAAACCTCCGCTCTCTATGTGCATTACCTTGCATTTGTCTATCCTGAGTGTCAGCTGATCAGGGAATATTTCCTCAACATCTCTGGAAATTATATAGTTATTGACAGAGGGGAAGAGAGAGGATAGAAATTAAATGGTCACAACATTTGCTGAAAATTTGCTAGCAGAGAGGGAGGGCTCCTTTGAAATGAGACCAGTTCTCACAATCTCATTTCTCTGTGCTGTTCTCTCTCTCTCTCTTTCCATATCAAGTGACAGGATTAGGGAAGGCATGCAAGAAATTTCCTTTAGTTCTCTTCATTTTGGGGAGACAGGGCAGTGTGAAGTTGGTGTTGCAGGAGTTGTATGCAGGGACTGTTTCAGGGCTTCCACTTGCTCAGAGAAGGGAAGGTGGATCCCCGCTCGGGTGGGTTGGGGAAGGCGTAGGAAGCTGGTGGCACACACTTGCCCCCAAAACTTTAAGATCTGTAAGGGCAGAGCTCAGAGCAGGCCTTCCAGCATGCAAGAAGGCTTCCAGGGTTAGGAGCCTGCCCTTGTGCTACTCATGCTTATGGGTAGATTCCTCACCAAGAAAAGATTCCTTCAAAGAAAACAAACAAAGAAAAAAAAAACAATTCAGAAGTTTTTAGTTCCAGTGCAGAACAAATACCTTCTGCAGACTTGTGCTTGTCTTATGTTAGGAGAGGCACTGCTCTGTCACTCGGGGTAAAACTGGTCAGTGCAGGGGCACCCGGGGCACCCAACTGGGCAAAGGCTGTGTTTGCTACCACAGTGGACTTTTTGAATCACATTAAATAAAAAGAAGGGCAACTCTAAACCCCCTTGGGTTTGGTTGCTTGTAGTTGTGAACAGACAATTTTGAAAGGCTTAACCTGATTTTTACAAAGCACTACCCAGAAAGCTCAATTCAGTTTTCAGTTGTTTGAGCCAAAATTTAGATCTGTTTTCCATCCCAAGCATCGTGAGCTTCACCACTGTCACTATTGTTTCTTCTCTATACCATAGCACATTTTTTTGCAATATTGTCCAGGAAAATCTAGGGCAGGTGAAAGTTCATTTTCTAAGCAGATTTATACATAGTCTTGTTGAAACTTCATTGATATTGTGGATTGATGTAAGTACATATGTATTTAGGATATGTGTCTGTAAACTTTCTAGGCAGCCTGTGGCAAATGAAAACAGAATGTTTCAAATGTGTTTCTATCTTTAAAGACCAAACATACCAGCTGAGCCATCTACAGTTCCCATAGCCATCCAAGCCCCAAACTCTTCATGCTGAAGCAGTCGGGGTGATCTGGTTTTGAGCACCACCTGTAGCTGAATATTTGGCATATGAACTATAATTTATGTTGTGTGGATGACTTTTAAACAAAACCAATCGTTCCTCAAGTCAAGTTTCTCTTATTTCATGCTGGCTGTTCATGTGTTTGATATGACACCAAAAGGTAGCAAAGCACAGCTTTAAAAGCTTCTTTCTTGAATGTGTGTTTCTGTTCAAGCTCGTGCTTCTCTCTGAGCACCCATCTGCTTTGGGCTTGTAAATGGCGCAAATCACTTTGCAGTCAAGTAGCAACCATGGAAAAGTGCCCATAGCTGCTGGTGAGATCAGGATGACACATGCGGGTAGGAAGGCTGATCTTGGCCTCTCTCCATGGGGAGGACCAGCTTCTCAGAGATCCATGGCCTCAGCTCTGATGCTGAGCTTCCAAGGAAGGGGGAAACTTAAACACTGTTAGTATCTCTTTGTTAGTTTGCCAAAGCACCTGCTACTGCACCACATCACTATGGCATGTACTGGGCTGAGTGAGTTTTGGAAAGCAGAGTAGGGGTGGAAACAGTGCAGTACAATGTTTTCATTAGATACTTGGTCGGCTTTTCCTTTTTCCCTTCTGAGTTAATATTTACCATATAATTATTAAGGTTGGAAAAGACCTCTAAGATCATTGGGTCCAATGGTTAGTGTAGGACCACTGTGTTCATCACTAAACCGCATCCCCGGGTGCCACATCTACACGTCTTTTAAATACATCCAGGGATGGTGATTCCACCACTTCCCTGGGCAGCCTGTTCCAATGCCTGGCCACCCTTTCCATGACGACATTTTTCCTAATATCCAGTCTAAACCTCCCCTGGTGCAACTCTCACTTGTTACCTGGGAGAAGAGACTGGTGCCCCCACCTCACAGCAGCCTTCCTTCCCCCCTTTTCTTCTCAAAGGGCACTCCCTCTCTTTCATGATGTACTACTGTGTAGTCTTGTTATCTTTATAAAATGCCCCCTGAGGATATATGTCCAGGGACCTCTATACATGGCATTAAAATAGTTTTCTGCTTATAAAGTTACATCATCAAAATTCCTGCCTGTGGCCTGTTGCAAAGTGGGTGTTCAGAATGCAGCGTCTCTTCATCAGGGAGAGATGAAATGTGTTCACTGCTAGATTACTGTTTAAAGAGAAATCACTCAGGTGTTATAATTGGAATGCCCAAATCGTGGGCTGAGTTCCTCCTCCTTGGGGTCCTGTTGCAACTTTGATATACAGACTTTGCCTAAAGGTTTTGAAGGCAGAGAGCCTGCCAGGAAGAATAGTAGCCGAAAGGGGGGAAGATCAAGATATCAAAGAGAATGGTACTGATGGAGGAGAAGTCTGCAGTGATGAGGCTCCTATGGATCTTTTCCTTTCTCCTTCCCAGGATTCAAGAGCTCTCTCCCCCAAGCAGAAATTTAAAGGGGAAGCAGTGGGCATTAATACTTCCTGCTCATCAAGATGCAAGTGGCCCACCAGAGCCCAGGGAGGAGGGAATACAGAGAGAGCTGTAATTTACTTCTTTTCTTGCTGGCTTCAGTGAACTTGGCTCACCATGGGTTCCTTTCTTGCTCTTGTAAAATACATCTGAATTCGGTGGCAGAATAAATGTGATTAATTTCTGGTCTGTGTTGAAGGGCACAGAGTGGTGCTGTCTTGCTTCTGGGCTTGCTCAGATATACACTTCATGTATCACTTACCTACCATGCAGGGTGGTTATGAGGATTAATTAGTTAATGTTTGTATAGCACTTTGAAGATGTAATGCACTATTAGGCTTTAGTCTCTGCTTGATGCATGAGTAGAACACCCATTAATGCTAATGCAGGTTGCATGCATTCCTCAAGCAGGGAATACATAAATGCTAAATAAAATTCTAATTATTATTGTATTTCACAATATTGCTTGATCAGGCTTTTGTAATTCAGCTTTTTTTTTTTAATTCATAGCTTGCAGAAATAAAAAAAAATGTTCTTAACTTTGAATCTTGCTTTCAAGTTCAAACTCCTTCAGCCTGAAATAAGTAATCATCCTTTGTTCCTCGTGTTTCATTGGTTTTTTTCCCCTCTTTGTATCTTGGTAGTCGTCTGACCAGAGGTAGGTTTCTGTGTTCTGCAGTTGGCAGAGGTATCTCGCTAGCTGAGGCAGCAAACTCTCAACACCTAGCACAAATAGTATTTGATTACTGCTAATTACGGTGCTGTCACATAGACAGTAGGAAAGAACGATGGCTGGCTTTGTCAAATAGCAATGAAATAACCTGCTGTCTGTCTACTGACTTAATGGCTTTAATTGCCAGCGCATAATCAAGATCTGGTGAATTTGTTTGAACATATCAGCAGGCACCAAATATTTCAATTAAGATCAGGTTGTATAACTAGTGTTGCTCTAGCTAGAGCAGAATTCTGGTAAATCCAGATTTTTGAGGCTCAAGAAAGGGTACCCGTTGGCAAGAGCCAGCAAGCAAACTGACAGCTGGGTTGGTTTGTCTTCTTTTTTTTCAGACTTTGAGTAACCTTCTCCTCCTCTGCTGCTACTGGACCCTTGTAGGTGGTTCCCTTTTACTTTCTTTCACTCTGGTTTCTTTCTCAGGATGATGTCTTCCAGAAGAGTTCATGCACTGTAGGCTTTCTACTGTGAATCCTTTCCCCCAGTCCATCCCAGAACAAGTTGTCAGTGAGGTTTGGGGTGTGGTGTGCCACTGGGACAACAGAGCAGAGTCTGTCCCAAGCTCTTGATGAAAGCTTCCTGCAGCAGTGTGAAGTGCATGATAGTCTAACTGTCCTTGCAGAAAATAATAGAATCATAGAATATCCAGAGTTGGAAGGGACACATGAGGATCGAGTCCAACTCCTAGCCCTGGAGCAAAAGAATTGAGCCATGTGCCTGAAGCATTGTCCAGAAAGAAAATGACAAAAAGGAAAAGCTGTGGCCTGGCTCACCAAAGGTGGTCTTTTTCTTCCATGAAAATGATAGAGCTTTTTTTCCCTTTTGTTCCTCATCCTCTTGCTAGAACAGACTCTTTCAAGAAATCAGTCCCTTTCCTATAGCCAGTGGATGATACAAGAGTTTGGCATAAACGCTTGAATTTGTTCGGCTTTGAGAGCTGAATTTGTCCTAAATTGTCAGAAGGCACTTTATTTACATCAAAGTCTCAATCAAAGATTTTTGCTCTGTCTTTGAAGGATCCTTCCTTCAGGTATTCACGCCCATTCAACCAGATCATTAGCAGCTTCTTAAGCACAGCAGAACGGGTCCTTGTGATAAAATCTGCAAGGCCGTGACCTGGACTTGCCTTTGCTCTTTCATTAATGCTGAAACAGGAGTCTTGCACTTCTCTGAGACTGCTTTGAGCACTGGATCCTATGGACTATCCTTACCTGTCCTATTCACATTTAATCATGACATTTGAAAAGACCCACCTGTACCAAATCATCATAAAATTTACATCATCAGCTTTCATTTCGTTACTTAGTTGAATTTTCTGGTTTATTCGTGTGGTTCCTATGGCTTGTTGCATGGAAGGCATTAGTCTGGACTGGTGGGTGGATGTTCTTGACACAGAAAATTCTCACTTAAATTGATCTTCTAAGCTTTGGTGGTTATAATTCTTGCCTTGACACCAGGAGAAGTGACCTTTGCTTATCTGTATATTAATATCTTGACAGTCTTTTCCCTTCATCCACATACTACTCAGTGCAGCTTTGCTTGACCCCGAGACATAGCTATGACCTGTCTTCTCTCTGCCCTCATGAGCCCTATAATTTTAGGGATCACGCTCAGCAGGCATGAGCTCAAAAGCTGGCATGCAGAAAATCACAGGTTCTTTCTGTTTGTTCTGAAGGACCTTTAGAAAGTTGTACCCACCCCCTGCTTAGTTCTGGCAAAGCTGGAGTCATTCGTGCATGTGTTTAGTGGGAGCTGTCAGAGCTCTACAACTCTCTAGATCAGACCTGGAGCTTGAGCTAAAAACAACCCCTAAATGCAGAGATGATGTATGACAGACAGATTTACATCTGCAGAAAGGCAGAAAATTAAGCCAGAGTTTTCTTCCTCCAATTTTTTTTTTTAAGCTTAAGAGAAGAAACAAAGGGCACTAAACACTGGCACCACTTTTGTTTCGTTTGGATGTGCATGCGTACATGCTTCAGTGAGTTTTCAATATTGTAATGGGTTCTATATATGGATATTTTAAAGGTGATATCGTAGTAATAATAGGGTGAGACAGAGATGCTGAGCAAGGTCAGTGGGCTTGCATATTGATAAAGTTGAAGAGTGGGAGGAATGAGGAGGGCTTGTGAGAGTACATCCTTTGTGCTTGCTACCCCTGAATCTAAATTTAGATAAATTTGGGAAACTTGAATCACAAAGAAACCTGCACTTTTTAAAAAATCAGACTTTCTTCACATTTCTTTCTTTTTTTTCCCTTCCCTAGATACTCAGTTTTATTGTCCAGCTGAAATAACTCGGGTATCAATCACACAGTTGCATTTTTCTCAATGATATCACAAAGAACTAAATTACATACTGCAGTTATGGACTTTGCATCTCTACCAATACAGAAGATGCTGAAATAGCAGCTGCCAAACCACTGCACATAAAAGTCACCACTTTGATGGACAAGAAACACTCAATGTTCCCCATTTCTGAAGGCGAAAAATAACAAAAGAAAACAGAGGTTGTACACTCTGTTCTTTTGCTAGTGTGCCTTCCATTTTCCATATCTTACTAACTCTGTCCCATATAGATAGCCCAGTAAGAAGTTCCATGTTATGAAGTTCCTCTCCATTTTCTGCTAGATAAATATCCACCCTTTGGAGGATGCTGTTTCTGTTGCTTTTCCATTTCTCTGTTGGTTTTCCATTTTGCTGGTTGACTGTAGACATTGGCGTTCTTAAAAGTACAGGCCAGATGCTTGAAAAGGGTAAATCAGCATAGCAAAGCAGCTGCTTCTGCTTTTGCCACCCAAGGACCACCTTTTTATCTTTTTTTTTTTTTATCTACCCTTGGAGCATTTTGTAGCTCCAAGCAAACTTTGCTAATATCGTTATTGGTGATTATGTCTTCGTTAGTTTGTCTTGCCTATAATTTCTCCAGCGTTCCTGTCATCTTGTTTGCTTCTGTTCAAGAGCTGTAAGTTTTTGGTAATTTTTCAAGTTGTCATCTCACACTTCCAAAATCACCAGATTTGCAGAAGTACTGTCTTTGAAGTAAAGTGTCTTGTACTTCCTGGCAAAGAGGTTGCATCCAGCTTTTTAAAAAACTTTAAAGTCCAGTTTCCTTCTAATTATTTTCCGTAGTAAGAAATAATCTGCACTGGTGCAAGATGTTTGTCTTTGGGAGCTCTGCTAGGTAGTGGTGTAGTTAGAAGTTCTGCTCTCAGTCTGTGTCCTCTTTAATATTAATGAGGTGTAGGGATTGTGGATAGCAGATGTGTGAAATCCTGAAGGTTTTTACATTGCCTTTTAAATTCAGTCAAAAATAGTACTCCTGAAATGCTCCTACCATGAAGAATTGTTGGGGATGCATGTGCATGGGTGGTGAGAGAGGTATCAGAGAGCTTGCAACAAGTGAGGTGGAACAGAGCAGGGATAGGCACTACTAAGGTCAAAGTCTTCAATGTTCACTCTACTATTTTGATTATTTTTGTAATTCTCATTTTATCTTTGCTGGTGAAATTTCTTGTTGGATGCCCTTCCACAGAAAACTTAGTAATTTTCCTACATAGTTAATATTCAGATATAAAAAAACTATTACAGTTTAAATGATGAATAGATGCTAATTTATACATATATACATATACTCAGAATGCCTAATTAATGAACTTCTGTGTCAGTCACGGATATGCAAATTATTATATTTTGCGACTCTTATCATAATTGTGTTGCCCTGCTGGCTTCAGTTTGGAGAAATGTTTTTACTGCAGTTTAGGAAGGGATATGAAGGACACAGAGCAACAAAGCAGTAAAGAACATACCTGCTGTGCTGATCAATCAAAACTAGGTAGATCCTGGTTGTTTTCACGTGTGCCAGAGACATTTTTGGAGGAGCTAAGTTAGAGGGTCTGAGGAGCTCTGGAGAGCTCACCCATCCCTGTCCGCTGTACAGGGAGCTATAGTCACTATACCTTACTGGACTGATGCCCAGAGTGATGTTGGGAGCTCATTGTGAAGCCATCATTTCTCATTTTTCTTTCTCTTTGCCATGGATGCAGGCGTTTTTTAAAGTAAAGGATTCCCAGTGTATTTTATTAAGGCTTGTGGGTATGTTTTGCTACATAAATAATTCTACTCTCTGTAATTATGGAGCACATTAATAAAAATAATGATTTTCTGCTGTGATATGTACTTGCATTGAAGTTGGTCCAAACTTGCAATTCTTGGGACTTGGACAAAGGAAAATGGACAATGTCACTTATTCTTATGGCTTTCTGGTATCTTGGACTGAAAACAGCTGTGAGAGGGAAAAAAACCCTAAATCTGAAAAAAATCACACAGTTACTGGCCTTGGAAAACATATTTTTTAAAAAAAGGAATTAATACAAGCTTGTTTCTAACCCTCTAGCACCAGGGTGCTATATGGGCTGAGGGATTCCAGGGGCTGGGAGCAGCTATTTCATCAGGTCTCAGGTACTTTTTAAAGGCCTCCCTTTGTCACCTTTATTCCATGGTGGAATTAGTTTGTGTTGTTTCACCTGAAGCTGTGTCTGTGAACTGGCACTCAGGGTC
>JAWWLV010000144.1:10522179-10533814 GCA_035041135.1 Platyrinchus mystaceus | reverse complement strand
TGTCACCTTTATTCCATGGTGGAATTAGTTTGTGTTGTTTCACCTGAAGCTGTGTCTGTGAACTGGCACTCAGGGTCCGTAAACGGATGGTGGTGGTTGTGCCACAGCCCAGGAAAAGACTCGGGCTGAATGTTGCTTTGGGCAAGCTCAGATCTTGCCTCCAGTCAGGAGAGTTCATGGCTCTGCTCTTAGCACAGCCCTTAAATCACCACTGGGATTTGCAAGGAGTTCACTGCAGCGTAACTATCAGATCATGCCTCCGAATTGATCCTGTGGGTTGGGACGTCAGACCCTGGCTGGGGAAGCTATTGATTCTCGACACACAGCCTCACAGGACAGGGGGGCAGTGTGAGCTGTACTGCTGTGCTCTTTCTTCACTCATGCCATTTATGACTGCCATGACAGAGGTATCCACTTCTTTCCCTGATAGCTGGGTTGCCTCAGTCTTTACTGCGGCAGGAGTGCAAAGTTTTGAGTCTGCACCTCCTGACACTTCTAGTTCTGTTTCTCCTCTTTGCCTGCTTGCATTGGCTTTGTGGTCACTTTTGGCTGTGTCAGCACGTTGAAAACTGCTGACAGTAAACACTGAAGGCATGCATGCATGCTGCTGGAAAAAAAAAAACACACACAAGGAAAACAGCTTTGGGTAAATGGTGGATTTGCTCCATGTTAAATGTTCGCAGCTTCCACTCACAGCTTGGAGCCTTCTACTAAATACAGGGCTTGGAATTTTGTTTTTAAAGGGAATTGATACAGGCTGTGACACTGCTCACTTTTCCATAGGAGTTTTGGTATGTGCATTAGGAGAGAGGTTCGTTCTGCATCATCATGCTGTACAAAACAGGAGAAGTGTTAAGATTTCTGAGCAGAGCAGCAGCCTCAGGCATGCAGGATCCTGGGGTTTGAGTCAGGTAATTCGGCCCTCCATCTGCCAGACAGTCTGGGGATCAAAGAAGGACACACAGGTCCGATGTTCTGTGTCATCATCGTCATGCCCACCTTCAGGAAGGTGAATGATGTAGAAACTGCTCAGTGGGCAGATCAGCATTAAGTGCTGTGTGCTGCAGCAGGCTTGCGTTTCACACAGATTAAATGCTGGGGAAGTAAGAGCAGGAAAAGGTATGTCCTCATCCAGGGCAGTGTGGACTGGGGAAACACGCTCCTCTTCTAAGTACCCAAGCACACACTGATACTTGCTGGTATCATCAGGGTATCCCTGTGTTCCTGCCGCTCTCCTGTAGGTTCAGCATGGCCTGGTTGGCCCGCAGGTATGGAGCTGAGGAACTGGATTCTGCTCCTGCCAAACTTGCCTGGGTGCTGCTCTAGCCCATGGAATTGGCCACAGGGCCCAGAGCCCAGCTTTGAGCTGCATGTTGCCAGCGGCTGGGCTCAGCTTACAGAGTGCAGGGAGGGGCGGGCTGGGCTCAATCAAAAATGGATTTTGCTGGGAGCATGTTGCTATTTTTATAAGAGTTTACCCAGCTGCTCTGGAGCCATTACAGCTGTCCAAGGCAGTTGTAGTGCACACCTTGTTGGAAACACTCATCCTGCCTGGTGTCGTCCAACCCCAGGACCAAGTCCACTTTTACAGAGGCTCTCTCCAGGAGCCAGGCCGTTTACCCACCCCCCCATGAGAAGCTCCTGCAACATGGGCACTGCCATGGAGGGTGACCCCAGAGCTTCCTTCTTTTTTACTTTGCACCACAGAGGTGGTGCTGGGTGCAGATGAGCAGACCTGCAACCTGAACTAGAAACATATAGATAAAACATAGGCCAAAATCTCATTTCTCCAGACTTACAGGACAGATCCTTGTGGAAATTATTAATTATTCTGCTATCAATCGGTGCAGTTAGGATCAGGATTTGGAGCTGATCTATATTAAGAATATATATGTAAGAAGATGGTTTCCAAACTCAGTTTAAATTTGGTGTGGTCTCATTTGTGCCAGCCAGCCATACTGCTTTTAGTATGAGCTACTCCAAGCTGGCTTAAAACTCTGCTTTAGACTGAATTAAACAACAACAACCCAAAGGTGATGGAGTCCTTACTGTCTTGCCAGCTCAAGGTAAAATGCCACGAGAAGCAGGTGCTGGAAGCTGGATAAAGAGATCGATATTAGGCGAAAAGTCAAGGCATTTGTCTACCCTTTGTGTTCTGTGTGAGCTGTTGCCTGCTTGAGCCAACAGGCCTGGCAGAGGCTCCATCTTCCCTCCTCTGTGTAGTGGATGCCCTACTCCGAGCACTGTGTAGGCAAGGAATAAACAAACCAAAATTATTTGACACAAGAGACTACACTGAATCCCTGCTGTAAAGTTCCCTGCATTGGAACTTCAAATATTTCTTAAAGAATTCCTAGGAGGAGGCCAGCATATACTGACTAATTTTGTAAACCTTGCATTAAAAAGGGGGTTGTACATCGGAGAGCCTCCTGCTATATTTAGAATGAAACTCCATGCTCTCACTGTCAGGATGGGAGCTTAATTACAGCATGCTACAAACTTTGCTTTTGTGAAGGATATTTTTCTGCACTGCTTGCTTCAAAAAGCACAGTTTTGCTGCTATTTTTATGACACTTTTGTAACAGCAGCGGGAGTTGAAATGGGTTAGGTGAAACTTGAGAAGGATTCTCTGACAAAACCAGTGATAGTATCTGTGTGGTTCCCAGCGTGTAACTTCTCACCAGCTGAAATGAATCAATGTCAGGAGGAAGTTGTAGCTGGTTGCTGTTACTTTTTTTTTCTTTCTTTCTTTTTATTTTTTTTACCCCTCCTGCAACTTACAGTTAGCTTTTCTATTACACCCCAAATTTTCTGTTCAGACTTTTAATATGGATCCACTTTTGCCGCTGCGTTTATGAGTGGGTAGTTGCTAGAGGATTGCAACAGAAAATAGAACTGATAAGTTTGGCAAGTTTTACATCCAAAAGCAATGAAAAAGTACACATGATTCAGCCTCCCTGCCTTAAAGAGATAACTGCTAGTTACTTACAAGAATTGCCAAGCTGTAAGGAGACTTTTATCCTTCTCATGGAATTGGGATGTGCTGTGCAGAGGCTGGCATTCTCTGCTTCAGGGAGTAGTGCTGTGTGGTGTGGTGGTGGTTGAGAGCCTGTGGGGTGTGTGTTGGACCTGAACAGCAAAGGATCTTAAGGCTGCAGAGGAAAATTTTTAGAAAACAGGAAAACGGAAAGATCTGGGAGGAGTGGGGGCTGGGTGGTATGGTTTTGTTTTTTCTTAAGGACTCTTTCCCTCATTCAGCAGAGTTATTATCTATCTCCTTTAGCTGTGTGTGCATACAAGATAACTCATGGTGGGAATGACACGCAGGGAAAAAGTTTTAGTTTAAGCAGCATAAAAAAACTTGATCTCTCCCCAAGCAGCGCTATGTGGAGGGATACACATTTCTTACTCAGGTGCCACAATTTGTGTATTCTGAATGTTGCTGAGGGTGGGTATTGCAGCCTAAATTACATTGGCACCTTTCAGAGAGTTTGAAATGTGATGCAGGATTTGGTTCCTCTTAAAGTTACTCCAAGAAAACTGTATTGCTGTTTAGCATTCCACTGCAGGAGAAGGTGTTTTGAACCACCAGGTGTTGGGTGCATCTCTTGGTCACCAAGTCCTGAAGACCTGAGCCCTTGGTACCCATGAGTTATCTGTGAAATCCTCAAGGTGGAAACGTTACCTCCTGAAAACATCTCGCTTGATTTCAAGGGCCATTCCATACTGAAGCAGCAAGTCATGTGGAAGCCAAGCACATGAACCTCAGGGAAGCCCAGGTGTGAGAAGGCACGTGGTGGTGCATGGAAGGTCAGATTTCAGAGAGATTTCTTTAAAGAAGTGTGCACGTTTCTCCTGCTAGCACAGCTGAGGCAGGAAGAGGGAAGTTCCCAGCAGTACTGCAGAGTGTGGGGACAGAGGGTGGTGGGGGAACAGGCAGGCAGAAGCAGTTTTGCTGTGCAAAGGTACATGAGGAACTGCTGGGGGAAGTAAAGCAGAGCCAAGGTATGCTGAGATGTCTGGTCAAACAAAGGAATTTGAAAGTCCAAATTCAGTCTGCACCTAGGAAAACGTTCCTTAAAGAAACAAAGTAATTCAAAGTGAGCAGCATCTACCCACCTTTTTCTTTCCTTTTTTGTTTTGTTTGGTTTTTTTTTTTTAATATCGGTTTGAGCTATCATAAAGTGAAAAAATCCCCATTTTTTAAATAGCAGGAAAGATTTTTTTCTAGAAAATATTTAATTTGTCGACATGTTACACTAAAAAATAAATATGACATAACTTGCTGGAGGAAACATTATTTTCAGCTTCACAAATAGTAATGTAAATGTTAAACTTGCTCTTATTTCCCCTCCTTGGTTTTTAAAAGGAAAATAAAATAATTGGCCAGATGTCTTTGAGATTTGATGATAGATTATGCAGTAGAGAAGCTTGATACCTGGTAGAAAGTCTCCTTTCTGCAAAGCTTTTATAATGCAACAATATAAATTCATCTATCTAAGGTAAACTGTTTTCCATTCCCATGAGACTCTCACAAATTTCTCCTATTAGCATAGTGTAAGGATTCTCCTGAGACTGCTCACCTGATGAGCAGGAAAGGTACACAAGTGGCACTTGCAAAATCCCAACAGAGAGAGACTCTACCTGGAAATAATAATAATAATAATTGAAAACATTTTTAATTTAGCCAGGACCATGCTCAAAGACATTCCAACATCTTACTAGAAAATTACTACTACAATATTAAACAACCCCAATGGCTGGGCATGGGTTAAATAATTCAGGATAATGAGGTGGTATTTTGCCTGTGTGCTCTGTTTCTTGGCTTTTTTTTAAGAGTATCATGCCTGCCCTCGTGTGAGAAGGGTGCTCATTTCCTATATACAGGATGAAAAACTCCCTCGTTTTCTGAAACACTGCAGGTTCCTCTGTTTCCAGAAACTTGCCTAAGTAGCATTGCTATCTGAGAGTCAAACAAACAAACCTTACTTGTCCCTGCTTTCCCTGGGATTTTGGAATCTTGGCTCAAACAGTGCTTCACACAGTGAAGGAAAGAATTTGTTGAGCTGAATTTATTAATTATGGGCCAAATTTTGACATTCCAATTCTGTGCTTATCTATTCTAAGACAACATAAAAACATGAAAACATAAAGCCAAGACCCTTATAATTCTGGTTTTAGTTATTAACAATGTGCCAGAACAAAAGTGGCATCATTTGGGAAAGCAGAATGAATATTTTGCCTAGAACGACTTTGTGTGTTTTTGTTTCTTTAAGCATAATCTAAGACATTAAGAAAAACCTTTCTGTCAGTGAGATCTAAGCGTTAGTCTTTAGACAATTCTTGCTGCAGTTAAGAATTACATAACAATCTTATTATGAGTAAAAATAATAAACTAATAAGGATTTATAGAATATTTGGCTAGGAAAAAAAGGGAGTGACTGTCTTGTCTTTCTGTGGTCTGTGTAGAGAAAAGCTCTTCTACAAAGGACCAATGCTTTTGGAAGAGAAGGGGTTGGAATGGATGATGTAATATAGCTTCACAGAATAAACGTTTTGACTAATATCTTCCCCTGGACATTAAGTAAATGGTAAAGCAGAGCTTCTTTTCTGTATGCTGTTCTATTTGCATGAAGGTACTTCCATGAATTTGACTGGTTGATGCTGAGAAATACCGACTTAGTGAAGCAGACTGAGCAAAGGGTTTCATACACAGAACACCTTTACCTACTGTTGGTCTCTCTCCATCCCTTCTCTGCTCCTTAAAGGTTTCTGTAGCATCTCTGTGTAAGAGGTAGTTTTAAGTGAGGATGCTGTGATTTTTTTTTTTTGCCCTGAAAGAAGTAAAATTTCCATATTCCTAGTCCAAGTATCAGTATGCTGCTTCAAGGAGAACTGTATTGATGCTGTTCATTCTCTCTTTAACGTATTGCTACTTCATTGCAAGGTTATTGCTGGCACCTCAGAGCCTGGCCTAGCAGGAATGGCCAAGTGGAAAATAGATGCCTTAAGACTTTCTGTTCTCCAGGTCCTCGGAGAAGTGTACGTGGGTAGAAAGAAGGAGCAGGGAAGCGCTGGAGAGGATGTTGCTCTGTCTGCCTCCTTCCTCCTAGAAGTTGTAGTGCTGGAAACTTCAGTCTGTTTAGGGAATAAGTCTTTCTATCAGAGACTGAAATTTTGGCAGGTCCAAGTTGAAAGTAGCTTCTATGGTCGTCTCTGCCCAGACTCTAATGCAGTATCAGCCAGGCTCTGGTTTCACAACACACCCATAGTAGACCTCAGGAAGCAGAGAGGCACGAAGAGTCAAGAGCCACCTGTTACTATAATAAGTTTATCAGACCCAAAGCTTGATTGGGTAAATTAGATCAGGTAAATATTTAGCAGGCACAGGCTGTCCAGCCTGTAAACGTCATGGAGTGTATAATATATGACGGGGTAAACCACCAACAGCTGGGCAAAGGCCCAGCAAATGCAAGGACAACCATGCAGGGCATTCACTCCCCCGAGCCAGGGCATGGCCACTTGGCAAAGCCCCAGGCACAGAAGAGCTGGGCCAGGGAGGGGCTGGCCTTGGGAGCTAAATGGGGGAGAGAAGAAAAAGACATTCTCCTTTCTCTCCCTTCTTAAAAATCAGTGCTGGCTGATGTTCCTGTTATTACTGACACGTTTCAGGGATAAACATCAATAGGAGCTGGAGAGGCACAGTCTCTGTGTACTTTTGCTCCACAGGGTTTCCTCTCCCCTCCTGTCACTTATTTTTCTGAGGAGACTTTTCTGAATAAGACAATATTAGGCTGCTTTGCTACTGGCTGTCTTTGTGTCAGTCCACCAGCAGGAGATGCTTTGTAAGCTGGAATGAAGATAAAGTCCCGGAAGACCAAATAATCAAAGTGAGGCGGGGGAGGGGGTTACCCAAAAAGTACAAGTCAAGTATTCTCTAACTTTGTGGCATTCACAGCTGGGTTGTGGTCAGCCTGACACAAGGCAACTGGTTCCTAGTGGATCTGAGTCTTTACCACTGTGTGTTAGTTGCTGAACCTGCCAGCTTCTTGTCCTGAGGTCATCCTGGCCAGCAAGGAGAGGGTAAGCAGAAGCTGCTGCAGGTATCAGTTGCCAAAATCAGGCAGCCCAAAGGGCTGCCCACTTGGCCTACCCACGATGTCTGTTGTGGTTTTGATTTGCAGCTGTTACTCAGGTAGGGGATTTATGTGAAGTATGGATCAGAATCTAGAATTATATTCATCACAGGAATATTTCAGTTCTGGGAGTTCTGGTATAGAGCAATCACTTGTTTGAATTGCAAAAAAATAATCCCTCAACTTTTATTTGAAAAGCTTGCAGGGAAGGCCTTGAACAGATTTTTTTTGTTTCTTTCAATCTGTACAACACTGCTGCTGATAGTCTCTGGTCTTGCTTCTGAAGGAGAAATGCAGGCTAAACAATGAAAAGCTTGTCACTTCCGTAGGCAGAACTATCAACCTGGTCACTAATACAGAAATGTCAGGAGAAGCATTATATTTGCCTAGATTTTCTTCTTTCTTTTTTTTTTTTTTAAGCTTTCTGCAAGATTTCCTTGTGTAAAAGAGATGCAAGGCAAAAGTACAGCTGAACAGATGGAAACTGGATAACTAGCAGAGAGCTGAAATGTGTAATGAACTTGCTCACACATCCATGTGCTTCTCTGTGTGCTGAGAGAGATGGGAAGGAGGCTGTTATAGGCAAGGAGGTAGGTGATGGTGTTTCCTATATAAGAGCACCCCTACAGCACATCCAGAGTTCTCTGGGCCATCATGGGGCCAGACTGACTTGGAGGGTGTTGGGTACCTCTCCTATAGCTGGGTGAGGTTTCCTGTAGGCATCAGTGTTAGTTGTCCGTGAAAGACAACTCCTTCAGAGTCATGGCCTCTGAAAAATGGCTTTGAGATCTGAGTTCCAGATTGGCATCTGAGTTTTGATCCCTAAGAAGTTCCCATACCAGCTTCTAAAACTTCATTACTCTGATTTATTGATTTATTTGCTTTATTGATACCGTGTTCAACATTAATAACCATTCCTCTGATCATCTAAATATGCAATAGAGAAAAATGAAAGTATGTGCTACTAGATGACCTCAAACCTACACTGCAGGATCGATAAATCCTGGTGTCTCAGGCCAAAGAGGACAGTTGTTCCATTTAGTTGGTAGAAAAATGCCTGGTGCCCTTATCAACCGCAATCCTTTTCATAACTGCCAATCCTGTCAATCAGCTGGCAAAGCTCGAGACACCAGGACCATGCTGAAAATGGTAATTTGTTTGCACCAAGAAAAACCACCTTGCAAGCCAGATCCAGTCCTTACAGCACGGACTGGCCATGCCCAGTCCTCAGCATCACTGTGAATGAAACACTTCAGCTCTGTCACACACACTTTGTTCGGGGAAGTATCAGAAATGCATTTTGGAAATTATTGCTGTGAGGCATTTTAAGGGGAAGCTGGCACTGTTGTCAGTTTGTTTTAAATGCTGTACTACAAGTTTCAGGGGTCTTAGGAGATGGGTGAGGTGCAACACCAAAGGTTCCAATGTGGGACATGGCACATGACTGACAGTGGGGATGTTTTCAGCTATTTGAAACCCAACCAGCCACCCCTGTGTGTCAGTAACACAAAGCCCATAAATCCCTAGTGTGCTTTCCAAATTCTGCCCCCCGGGCCACTATCAGTGTTCTACAAAGTGCTTTCCAATAGCATCCAATTTGCCTCCATTCTTCAGGCTTCTTGAAGAGCCCAGCCAGAACCACATGTAGTCAGCAGCTTCTGATGTAAGTTTATTAATGTTTGGAAATATAATAACATTCCCATCAGGTACCTTCAATAAAGTACAACTGATGACTTGCCATTTTTGTGTGCTGTTATGTGGCAGATTTTTGTGTGGTTAGTGACAGTGAACGCCAGTCCAACATCGCTGATTTCAAGGCAGTGACTATTGATGTGAACTGGCAGGAACAGGAAACATTTCCAGAAATGTCTGTCGATTTGGGGGTACCTGTGCAAAGGTCTGATGTTCAGAGATCTGATACTTGGAATTTTTCAAAACCTGCCTTCTTTAGATGTGTAACTGAGACACCCTTAATATTTGAACTGTTCTGGAAATGAAAACATAGGTGGTTGCTTTTGGGTTTGGGGTTTTTTCCCCCCTCCTCCTGTTTCTACAACTGACAACCTGAAATTCCTTTACCCAGGCCAGTAACCTTGTCTTCTGTAGTGGAGCCTGCCCTGTTCAGTACCTAGAAACCAAGACTGGAGGTGGCAACCCCCATTCCTTACTCATCACATCCCCATTTTCTCTTGCTCCCCTTCCACTTCACAGAGGCAGAGCTAACATACTGCTGCTTGTAACCGGGTACTTCCTTGAAAACATTTAGTCTACATGTGGTGCTTTGGATTTGTAATCTGATGAAACCTTGCTCCAGATTCTCCCTGGAGGAAATGAAGCAGGAAATAGCATTTTCTCCATTTCCTTTACCTCAGCGTCACCCTGTGCATCTTCTGATGAGATGATACTATGGTTGAGGAACACTTCGGGGATTTTTTTTTTCCCCTAGGTTTTTCTCCTGACAAATGTAGTCTCTGTCAATCCTTCCATTTATTTCCCTGGAAAGTGTGAATTATAAGAATGTTCAGGTTTTTTATCTAAGCAGATTACAGACATTGGATGTATGGCAATTTATTACACTTTTCTTCCACAATATTGATTAATAGGAAACTATCTCCATTGCGTAGACCTAGGTTCTGGAAAAAGCTATTTGATTCTGAGGAATGATCAGCTTAAACTGTAAATGTATAACTATGCTGTCATAGTGCCTTTTATTCAAAGTGAATGGGAAGGAGGAAATTCTTGTTGCTTTAATCCTTACTGTGTTCTTTGTTTTGCTTTGAGTCATATCTCAAAGATGGAAACCAGTCAGTCCCTTCAGAAGTACCATTTCAAATCAAATCTTTTAAACAAGTAACAAGTATGCAATGTACCCCTTCAAGTAACTGAATCTCAAAAATCAGTAATAATTTCATCTTGAAATTAATATCTCCATGGGGATTCATCTTCAGTAGTCCTGTCCACACATCTGTTTGTCACTTGAGCTGGTCCACGTCAGAGAGTATGTGTGATGTGGTCCAGGGCAAGATCATTGCTCAAGGAGATTCTAGGCTGAAGGGAACAAGCAAAAACTGGGAGTCACCGAAGTGAGAGGGGAGCTGGGGTGAGGCAGACCTTGAAGAAGCTGAAGGAACCATTAGGTCCCTTCCTTGAGTCCCAAAATACCTCCTTAGTGGTTCACCACCAGCATAAGGGAAGACATTGGGTGGGAGATCCTCTAGTTGCGGTGCCAGAGTTGAGAGAGTGAAAATAACCTCCAGCACACCCTGTGTTATTTGACAGCCTGTCTTTAATGGTGTAGCTCCTTGTGCATCTCAAAGCTGAGGCTATGGGTTATGTCAGGAAATGAAGCTTATCAACTCACCAGCATGGTGGGGTCAGGAGGCAGGAAAACCTGTTGTGGAGTTCAAGGACAAGCAGAATAGCAGGATGCAAAAGAAGACAGAAAAGAGCCTCATCCCATGTTGTAGTGGGATGACACATATGTTTAGGTGATTGTGAGAGTGCAAAGCCCTTCTCTGACTGGAGCAAATGATATTCCTTGTGGGATGTTCTGGCTGGACCTTCCCACAGGACTTCATCTGCAACTTCCTCTCACACTGTTGAAGGTAAGCAGGTGGGAAATCTACCCTTCCTGTCAATCAGAACTTCCCCAGTAACAGCAGAAGGACAAAACTGGCAGGATTCTTGGCAGTTTTGCTGTTGCCCATAGGGTACTGATTATCATTAATGAGTCTTATTGATTTCACAGTGCAGCTTCTTGGGAACAACAGAAGCCTGTTTGCAGACTGAGAAACGTAGCACATCAGTGGGTTGTATTTTTGTAAGTTATCTGTGCAGTCACAAGGGCTGGATTTTTTGTTGTTGTGTTGTTTTCTTCACATAAAATAAAAGACTAGAATCTGCATCAGTTTATGATTTTGAGAGCCACATTCTTCCCCAGTCTCATCAGGAAATCATTCCACTTACCACTGGTGAGTAGGTGAGTGGGGTTCTCAAGCCCTCACATAAACTGTATTCTCAGCTTCAAGAGAGCGAAGGAGTTGTAATGTGACGAGCCTCTTGGGGGTCTCTGGGTCTGATGCTTTCAAGACAGCCTGGGTTTTGTTTGTTTTGGTATTGGTTTGGCTCTGGCTGCTGCATTGCTCCACCCAGGAGGATGGTGCTCTTTGCCCTGTCTTCTTAGTAGAAATCATTGTTCTAAGGTGTGGAAATTAAATCTCCAGATTCCAAGCCCTAACTGAAGGGCAGTGTGTGGAAGGATTCCCCCTTTACCTAGACATTATGTCTCCAGCTCATCCTCCCCCCTGCCCGCCCTAGCTCTAGCAAGGAATGCCAGCAAAAACAAGTGCTGTTTGTTTGTTTGTGTTTTACTGTGGAACTGAAAATAGGAAAGTTACTGTGTTGGTTTTTTGTTGGTTTTGTTTTTTTCTTTTTTTTTTTTTTTTTTTTTAACAAAACAGATTTTTACCAACACTTTTACCCTCTTGGTTTAAAGCTCC